>OX336371.1:10379394-10979394 GCA_946902895.1 Fragum fragum
TTGTTGCAAAGATGATAAGTACATATGAACATACGAGAAAACAAACAAGAATTTCGAAATATTGTTGCGAAGAAGATTAATACATAGATGCGGACTGGCGCACATTATCAGTACCCATTCTTCCAAAAGTATTTGGGTCAAGGCCTTGGTCAAATTCATAGCAGGAACTTGTCGTCCAATCTTTTATAACAAAACATATACCAGCTATCATTAGTTCCATTATCCAAACTAACCAATCGCTGACCCCGCCCACTGACTCATTCGGTCCAACCCAATGACTCCAACAGGAAGTTCCGCTTCGATTTATAACGGCGTTAATTTGCAAAATAAATAGCCAGTAGCATGTTACAAATAAGTATAATGGTTCGTTGGCGACTTGAACGCCGTAACTACAGCTTGAATAAGCTGTAGTTACGACGTTAAGTCGCCAAACCAACAAAAATGATTCACCAAAATGGCGGCCATTGTCGGAGTTGAAACTGAACTTCTAGTCTAAATAAAAGATTTTATTGGTCGAATGATTATTTGATTGACAGCCGCGATTGTTCAATCGGTAGAAACATATCAATCTGGCATTGGCCTTTGCAAAGCCTGGAGTGCACTTTTTTCTTTTGTTGATTGTCTTTTGTGTTTTGATATTTTTTTCTCGTACACTTTCCAGATTCCTATTTTTCAGGTCAAGGCCATTGCAAAAGACATTGTCACAACATAGATATGCATCATTAGTTCTTCGGTTTAGTTTACACTAGTTAATTTCAGTTTGATTGAAGTATGAAGCTTTTATACTCGCTATCAAAAACGAATAATCCAGATATTTTACGCCCTGAAAGAGAGGCAGTGGCTTTAACCCCCTGCTGCCCAATTTTCCAGCTAGGTAGACTGGGGCTGGCTATTAAGTGTCTTGTCCATTAACACATCTCAATGACGTCGGGGCTCGAATGCATGACCTTCAGATTACATAAGACCAACCTATACCACTCAGCCATCGAGGTAGTCTCTCATTAAAACAAAATATACACGCATCCTTAGTTCTATTGTCCTGCAGGCTAAATATCGAGGCTGATTAACCAATCGCGGCTGTCAAAAAAAATAATCGTTCGACCAATGAAATCATTCCTTTAGACCAGAAATAAGTTTTGAACTCCAACATTGACCGCCATTGTTGTTGACATTTTTTGTTGGTTTGGCGACTCAAACGTCGAAACTACAGCTTATTCAAGCTGTAGTTACGACGTTTAAGTCGCCGACCAACCATTTTGTTGGGATTTTTGCTGTGGTGTTTTTTTGTTTTTTGTTGTTGTTGTTGTGTTTTTTGGATCGAAGCGGGACTTCCTGTTGGAGTCGACGGGCGGGACTAATCGGGTAAGTGGGCGCGGCAAGGGATCGGTCAGTTGCTATTCTAAGTTTCTATACAATGCATAGGCACTTAGAAAGTCTATTAAAGCGGCTCTTGTACAGATTTTGAAAGAAAATTTTTGGCTCTCATGTTTCAAATTTCTTACTGTAATGCTTTAAGACATTTTTTAGAAGGCGATTAAGCTGACTTTTTTTCAAGAAACTGACTGTTTGTAACTTTAAAAAAAAGAGAGAAAAGAAGCAAAAAATATTCGCGATACGAGACGCCTTAAAAGTCAGCATTGTACAATCCGAATGGAACCGGAGTTAATCGGGTAAATACGTTATCTGTCCATTGTCTTATTTTCAGTTTCTATGACGTATCAGTTACGTCACTAGCTACCGCTAGCAATACGTTCATAATCGACATCACCCGAAGTCTAACGGCCTCACCCGAAAAATTCCGACGTTTCAAAGTAGGGCGTGGGGAATATATCAAATTATATTAAATTAATTTCTAGTGAATTTAGTAGATTTTACACGAAGAAAGAATATCTCGTGAAAATGATATTAATAGCTTGTGGAAAAGCATATAATTTTCCTATATCAATTTTTCATGAAAATCTGTTCAAAAGCCGCTTTAATTCTCTGAATGAAAGCCTCGTATCATAATAATAATTTTGACCTTGACCTTAGCAAAGTCTGAAGCGAACTTGTTTATCTTCCAAATCTAACTGAAATATCGTATCTTACTAATGGTAAACGCGTTCCTTCATAATCTCTTGGATTTTACGTCCTTGTGATTTCATACTTGAGAAAATATTGTGAGAAAAGAAGAAATTGCTTTAAACAAGCAATTTCTTCTTTTCTCACAATATTTTTAAATTCCCTTCATCTACCCGATACCACTCAGTGACGCTGTTAGACGCCCCCAAGGAAAAGGCTTTGGAAAACATTGTGGAAATGTTACAAGCATTTTTTTCTTTTTACATAATGTTTTCTACCAAGAAAGTTTAAAAAATCCAAAATTTCATAACTTTTAAATTGCCATCTGCAACTTCTTTCAATTTGGACCGGTCTAAAATTTGAAGAAAAAAACGGGGAAGGGTTAATGAGAGTTCCAGGTACGCTAATGCTTAAGTGATCAGTGTAATTATTGTAGGGTATATTTACAAGCCACATTGTTATATTCCCTTCATTAAAGACATTGTGTGAGCAGGAAGTCCTTGTGCGTGAAATATCAATAGTGTACGGTATTGATTCCTGGAACGTATATAAACATGGTCATCAAAGTGAAACTGGTGACATAAAAAGGTGGAAATTGGTCAGGCCGAGAATAATCAAAGTCAGTTTTATGTAGTCTGTAACGGAGTCAAATTGTTATAGACCAAGGCGAACTCTTTTGTCAGAGAGCTTTAAAACGGGAAATCGTAAAGCAAGGTATACAACAGTGCATTTCCCCTTTTTTTCTTTTAGAAAAAGAAACACCAATTCTCGCAAGATTAAATTATTGGTCATACACTGTTACAAACTTTTTGAAGATTCCAACGATTCTTGTTTGTTTGTTTGCTTGTTTTGCTTTTGTCAACGGATGGAAGACATTCTATAGTTCTAGATCAACATCAAATCTAGTTATGTGCAAGATATTTTCCAAAGGTAGATAAAGTTTTTGCCAAAATTTATATTTCATAGACAAAATACTATTTCTTTTTCCAATCCGTTCTTTAAGCCGTATTTTAGTCAACTGACTTAGCAGCAAGTTTAATAGATTGGAAAATTACTTGGGATGGGGAAAAAATAGGAAATGTAAACGTCTATAGGCTGCAATTCAAATAGACAATTAAAAATGGCATACATTTGATAAAGATTTACTTGATTTACTTACCGTTTGTAGACGGCGCTCCGTTCTTACTGCGTAAAGCACCATGGCATTTCCAACAGAGGTTAAAAGACACAAAATTGTCAACACTATTCCAAGCGGAATTTCACGCCATAACTCCTTAACCGGAACTTCCGGTTGAATCACAGAAGAATTGCTGATGTTAAGGAACTCCCAGAACGAATCATTGTAATTGGTTTCCGTGAATTGATACATGTATTCCGTGGTATACTCCATGTTGAATTTAAGCACCCATCGCTATCAAATCTTCAAAGATGGGGGCTAACATCATAGCTGTGCGTATTTGTGTCAAATTTCTCAAATCTAATATTCAACCTTTCGAGGAGGTTTCTGTAAAGCTGAAAGAATAAAAATGGTTCCAGCCATTGAAGAAGTCCACTGTAACGAGAACTAAATCAAAGTGGTGAAAATGCTGGGTGAATCGATCCTGAAATCAAGTTAGATTTCTCTTATAATAAATATTATTCATGGGAAAATAAGTTAGATTTCTTTTATAATAAATATTATTTATTCATTTTTCAACATAGGGATCTGAAGTCTTTTCTAAACACGCAGAGGCAATTTCGCATATGTAAAATTTGAAACAAAATAAAATACTGTACGAAACTGCTGAGGGGTTAGGGGTCACCTCGCGCAAAAAAAAAACAGAGACTGGACAGGAAAGGGTTAATACATTTATTGTGACATGATTACGATGGACCGATTTGCTTGCATACATGAATTAAAGCAGAATTCTCACTCAATCATTTGCTGTTCAAAGTCACTAAAATTGTTGATGACTAAATAAGTTGGGATAATGGCAGGTTCTTAACCATTTACCGTGCAACACAATTTTCGGCTGACTCCAAATTGAGAGAGGTTGCAGACAACTATAAAAAGATTTTGTTTACAGAAACAACCACATCCAAGGGTCGATAATATTGAGGAAAAGGAGAAGGAGTTTATCCCTTTCCCACTATGTTTGTCTCAAGATTACTCTTCAGCGGCGTCAAAATGCAGGATTGTGCTTTTTGTTTGTCCCTGGAGTGGTCGCGTAATACAAGATCTACCTTATTTATAAGTAGTAAGATCTTGGCTTATTTTATTATAAATCGACTAATGTACATTAATGCAGTAACCGTGAAACCGATGAATGTAACATCTTGAAGGTAATATTCATTGAGCATTTTGTTACAATGACAACATGCATCTTAAGACCCAAAGTTTTATTCATTTACAACGGAATGTCTGTATTCACATTGGTTCAATACGATTTATGCTCTCATCGTATGTAATGGCGCAATAACGATATTTTCTCTTTCATGAGGAGTTACCGGCAAAAGCAAAAAACCATCTTCAAATCTTTTTAAAATATAACGTAATAATGTTTCAATAATTGTTCAATAACGAGAAATGTCCATAACAGATGCTACAATATTGATCGTACCTCTGAATCAGAAAAAATAAGCATCCTTTTAAGGGTGCTTTTTTGTTGTTGTTGTTGGTTTTTGTTTGTTTGTTTTTTTTTTTTTTTTTTTTTTTTTTTTTTTTTTTTTTTTTGAGGGGGGGGGGGAGTATTCATTACTAAAGTAAATATAAATCTGTTGCATAATTTTCGTCCGTTCGGAAGTTTCCGCCGAATATAAACCCAACTTTTACGAAAGAACTTTTTTTCCTCACCTAAAAGTATACATCTTCCTCTGAGTATTAGTGCCGCCGTCATAGCGCAGTTAGTAGCGTGTCGGACTGTCAATCTAGAGGTCCCGGATTCGATCCCCGACGGCGGCACTCATCCTTTCTGACTATTTGTCTCTCACTAATGGGTCGATAATCGTAGAATTATGTGAGATAGCAGCTGGAGGCTAGGAAAAGATGTAATGGTAGTACTGGTGTGAGAAATACCAGGGTTCCATTGTTAGGTGCTCCAGCCGCCGCGATATTACTAAAAGATTGTTGAAAGCGGCGTAAAACCCCATTCAAACAAACAAATCTGAGTATAAGTTTATACTAATTTATTTCAGTTCGATTGCGACAAAAGCTTTAGGCTTATGGATTCGCTCTCGAACACTCACATTCCATGTGTTTTCACATTCCATAAAGAGAGGCAGTGTCAAGTTAATAGCTGAGTAGACTGGAGCTGGCTTATAAGTGTTTTGCTGATTAGCATCCCGGTGACGGCGGGGCTCGAACTCGTTACCTTCAGATCACGAGTAAAGCACCTTAACGATTTCAAGCCCAAGGTCTATTTTTAGAGGGGATGATGCTAGTATAGAATCATTACCTTTCAATGATAATAATAATGTGGGTCTCATTTGAAACGTCCCAAAGAAACTATTCTAAGTACAGCCCAACGCACAGGGTTTGTGTGAGCATTGTTGAAATAATTTGATCTAAGTCCTTAAATACCCGCTCATCTGTATCTCTACTTAACGTATTCCCACTCAATCCCGCTTTATTACGCATGTCAAGAATACGGTTCGGATAGCATTGTGGGACATTGCTTCTAACAAGCAATTTCTTTAGTGTCCACAATGTTTTCAAGGCAAATACATGTATTTTTCTAAATTCCACCGATTTTAAATTGTCGTCTGCAACTTCTTTCAATTTTAACCAGTCTAAGATTTTGTCGTGTTGTAATGGATTAATCTGATAGATGCCTGCTTTATTTTGACAGGTACATTGTAAAGTGAATGAGTGCGTTTTTAATTTTCTCAATCAATAAGACGACAAAATTTTAGACCAGTCAAAATAAGAATGAGTTGCAGACGACAATTTAAGTTTATGAATTATTAGACTTTTTTTAACTTTCTGGATAGAAAACGTTGTGGAAAATGAAGAAACTGCCTTTGCGAACAATTTCAAAATTTTATACAGTTTTCACCATTTTTTGCGGGTTTAAAAAGGTGCCATTGCGTGGGAATCAGTTAAGCATCATAAAAGGCATAGAAATTCCATGTCGGTAACGAAGTTTTCTTCCTTAGAAATTGTCACACTACAAAAAATTCATTAAAAGATGGCATAGTGTAATACGCATAATTTTCAAGCAATTAATTTCATTAGAAAAACATCCATTTTCATTGCTGTTATTTTCCCTACGTTTTTTTTCCATACTAAACTTAGCAAAGGAATGAAGTCCAAAATGACATTATCATACACCCATTCTTCGGACGCAAATTCTCGCTTATACTGACCTTTTCAGGAACAACTTATTCATTTTTTTTCTTTTTTTTCTCTCTCTCTCTCTCTCATTAAAAGTTTTTAAATAATAATTATCTTTGTCCAGCAAAATATCGGTTAAGGATTTTTTGATGTCTTTGTAGGAAAACGGCAAAAGCTTTGACGAGCAAGTCAGATACGTAATGGTTGAATCTGAAGAAATATTTACCCAGTACAAGACGACAAAATTTTAGACTGGTCCAAACTCAAAGAACTTGCAGATGACAATTTCATGTTGATAACATCTAAAATACCTCTTTCACTATGGTTAGAAAACAATGTGAAAAATGCAGAAACTGCTTGTAACAAGCAATTTCTGTATTTTTAACATTGCTTTTCATAACTTTGGGGCGAAAAAGTGGGATTGTGTGGTAATAGATTAGAATGATGATTGGATGTTATCACCTTGGAATATAAATACTGCCAGCTACCGCATATAAATGTCTTTCAAATATTTCATAATTCATGTAAAGCTTGCCTTTCAAGGAATCTTGTTTAGTCTTATAAAATCAAGTTAAATTATATGTTTTTTTGAATGCATTATGTTATGTTAATGATTATTATGTCATTGCCATATTTCCAAGTAAAAGCTTTGTCAAAGGCAAATGGCATATATGTGTGACAAATGCCAACTAATGTTTAGTTGAGTAATTTGATGTGTAGATTATGATATTTTAGTACTTTAAGTGCTTATAATTTAATTGTTAGTTTCGTCTATCAAAAACGAGCGATCTGATTGGTCGAAAAATTTAATTCATACCTCCATGAACAAAATTTTGAGTACGCAGCCATTTTGAATGCTTCCGCACCAAATAGTTCACTACAAAAAGGTATCAAAATTTGTTAAGTTGTTGCATTTTTCGCTCGATGCTATTAAATTATAAGAAATGAAGAGAATATTTTTTGTTTTCATGGAGGTATGAACCGAAAAACATTATCACACAATGTATGAATCCGCTTCGCGTATTCATACAGTGTGATTACTTTTTTTCGGTTCATACCTCTATGAAAACAAAAAATATTCTCTTCATCTCTTAATTATATAAATCAATTACTTGGCCTTGATTTGATCAGTAAGGATGTAGTTACTTTTTGCACTTTTGATGCTGTAGAATATCTTTTTTTCCGGGGTTGGTTAAATTTTAAACTGAAATTGATAGCCTATAACGAAATAGGAAAAATACTATTTCATTTTCTATAGCGTTAAACTGCGCTTTTATATAGCCCCACCTCCTTTTTAAAACCAATAAAATATCTAATAATGTAACGATTTTATTATTATGTGTTCATTTACCTCCAAAGCGCACTGTCTAGGACCTTCGATATGATAAGCAGGCTTCCAAATCACCGTAACTACAGTTTAAATCAGCTGTCATAACGATGGTTTTGAAGCAAACCCTATCTATTTTAGACGGTTTCAAATATTCAACATTCTTAAGAAATCACTTATTAATACACAAAGGCAAATGGATCCCTTAAATAGCTCTTCATCAATGCAAAATGGCTACACGATACCGCTTCTAATCTTCCCCAGAATTTAATGATTTTCCTTGCTCGAAGGGAAAATTCTTTCTATATTTAATAATTAAACAATTACCGTCGGTATTGTTTACGGGAGCGCATTTGAAGGGGTGCTGAAATAATCGCTTATCGCTTATATGTATTTCTTTTATTTATTTAAGTCTCACCAATATCTATATACAATATACATATATTCATGTATTAAAAACATGTTTTGACATATTGCCATTCAAAATTCAAAAAAGTTGTAGGAGACTGTTGGATTTTGTTGTTGTTGCATCTCTCTGTCTCTCTGTCTCTGTCTCTCTTTCTCTCTGTCTCTCTGACTCTGTCTCTCTTTCTCTCTGTCTCTGTCTCTCTCTCTGTCTCTTTCTCTCTTTCTTTCTTTCTTTCCTTCTCTCTCTTTCTCTCTCTCTCTTTCTCTCTCTTTCGCTCTCTTTCTCCCTCTCTCCTTCTCTATCTCTCTCTCTTTACCTTGTCGTCTCTCCCTTGTAGAAAATATTATTGACAATGACAAAATTTATTTGTAACAAACAATTACTTCATTAACCACAATGTTTATCCAAGCTTTTTTGTCGCCAGGGGCGTAAAAAGTAGGAATGACTAGAGATAAAGAGACTTTTCTTTTTCGATTTGCTTTGTTATCATTTGGATATGAATCCCAAAACCTCATCACACTAGATGAAGCGGCGAGGCGGAGTAATATCGAAGAGTTACAAGATTTTTTTGTTTTCATAACTCAACGAAAACAAAGACAACAAAATATAGTCGATTTATTGCTTATAATTCAACCCATTACCAAACAAAAATAATTTAGACTAGTCCAAATTGAAAGAAGCTGACAAGCCGATAGTTTCAAGTTGATGATTTATTTTTATTTTATTTTTTTTCCATTATAATTTATTTTTTCAATTTTGGATGAAAAAAAGCATTGCTGGTAATGAAGAATTTGCTTGAAACTTCAATTTCCACAATGTTTTCCAGAGCTTCTTTCTTTAGATGCGTAAAAAGGAGTGATTACGCCACTTTTAACAGTATTTCAGTAATACCGCGGCGGCTGGAGCACCTAACAATGGATTTCTGGTATTTCTCACATGATATAACATAACCTTACATATCTTTATCTCGACATTAAGCACATAGGCTCATAGTCACAACACAAATAATACAAATATTGCATGACAAGGAAATGACAATCGATTTGAAAGAATGGAAATTTGTAACATTTTAGGACATATTAAAAACACTACATCCTTTCCTAGCCTCCAGTTGCTATCACACTTAGGTTTACAATTATCCACTTATTGGTGAGAGACAAATGCCGGAAAGTATATATGCCGCCGCCGGGGACCGTAGCTACATACGATGTTTTTTCACTAATCGTAAATGATTTTACGTATAATAAATAGATGTTTATGTATTGAGTCGTCGATATGTGAAATTATCAGAAATTTTAAGCACGTGCCATTATATCCAGTGCTTCTAAAGCAATACAATACGGCTTGCATTATTGTCATTGTCGTTGTGTTAAGGGCTGTATAGCTCCCAATTTCATCAATATTTATGTCTATAAAATACCCAAATTTTGCCTAAGAAATGTTTGCTGATGTTATATTTGTCTTGAAAATGTGACCACCCGATCACGGCATAGTTTATGTTGCCAACATAAAAAAATAAAATTTATTATCGTTTTTTTTTGTTCTGCAAAGCTTTTCGTATCGGTTTTGGGTCCATATTGAAAATATTGATAGAAGGGTCTGCACACATTTTTAATGGCGATTTTGTGATTCTATTTTTGCGTAAAAGTATGTCTCTCCGAGAGCCGCAGAGCTTTTAAATTTCATGGGTCCATTAGTACATTAGTTTGCCAGTGAAAACGGCCTTGGAATTTTACAACATCATAATAATATTATATATATAAAGTTTATTGAAAATATAACAAAAGTTAAATCACAGTAAAATCTTAAAAACTCGTATCTTCTCATACAAACATTTAAAATATAATAAAATTCTGGAAAAAACAACCTCCTTTTCGAATGGCTTTTCAACCAAAAGTTTAGAAAAAAAACACTTGAGAATAGATTTAAAATATTTCGTTAATCAATAGACAACCCATTAAGGTTTTGAGATTTATCATTAATAGATGGAAAACAACCTTCTTTTGGAATGGTATTTTTAACAGACAGACAGTCTGTCTGTCTATCTGTTTGTCTGGTATTTTTAACGACAATTAAGAAAACAGTTGCGAATAGATATAAAATATTTCATTAATTATTTCAATACCAATTAAGGTTTGAAGAGTTCACAGTAATAGACGAGGAAATGTATTATTGTATCTAATGCTTTATTAAGGCGAAAGAAAATAATTTTTTTTTTTTTTTTTTTTTTTTTATAATTATTATTTTTATTATTATATAAAATAAAAAAATCTTTAATATCCGAGGCTGTGGTCAAAGTTTTGGAAATATCTAATGTGGAAGCCGATCCCTTCAAGGAAAATATGATCGATTAGGTGGATAGAGGTCTACCATGTGTCCCGTAAAGCAATCATTTGAAAAAGAGATTGGATTCAGCTGAGGTCACCCAGTGGTAGCAATCCGAAAAAAATACATAGTAAGGTAGAATGGTTATTCTAGATTCCGAAAAGCGTCAAAGAGCGAAAAGCTTCGACTCTGGCAAGCCTGCGCAATCCGCGCTGGCTGATCAGGGTCGATACTTCTCGCACTTCCCAGGAGAATATTTTCGCTAGACGGGGTTAGATATCTATTCAGACACTATAAGAACGGACTAGCCGATGACCGTCTAACTACTTGATTAAACCCACAAAGAACCCATAAAACCGCTTTAAATAGGCGGTATTAACTCTATACCCTTCATGGACAGCATACGTCCAATTCGAACCTTATTTAGACTTTATGACAAAGTTAATGCCTTTGTGCAGAGTTACTAGTCTATACTTAGTACAGAGCTACAAACTAATATTTTCGAAACTAAGGCTAAATAAATCTCTTGTTATGTTCTAGGGCTCTCAATATCAATTTATTTATTCATTTTTGAGACGAAAGCGATAATAGGAAAACGATGTCTCGTCTTTATTAGTCCGGTCCTACAGGGCGCTATGGAGATTTTTTTCGCGTCTGAGAATGGACAGTTTTATTATCAGGCTTGGAATAACCTTAATCAGTTCCTTCCTTTTACTCGCCTAACCTTCCGGAGATTAGGACTTGTTGGCGGAGTATAAGATGGAATCAGCCTCTTTTTGACGTTAGGATTCTAGCTTGAATCGCGTGTTTAGGTAAAAAGATATCACCGTGCCGTGATATATTAACCCCTTCCCAATTGAGAAAATTCCAGACTGGTCCAAATTGATCTAAGGTGCAGGCGACAATTTTAGATTGATGAAATTCTAAAATTCTTTGTCTCTTGGGGTAAAAAACATTGTGGACATTGAGGAAATTGTTTGAATCAAGCAATTTTTTCTATGCCCACAATCTTTTCCAATGCGTTTTTTTCTTGAAGGGCGCGAAAAGGAGGGATAGATTCTATGGGAATGGATAAAAGCATGTCTCTGGAAACGAAATGTAAAATTTTAATGTATTACATTTTTTTTAATCTAATTTCTTCTTTTAAACAAGTAAGGAAATTAAAATTGATTTCCGAACGACTTTTATAAGAAGAAAAGAGGAATGCTTGTTTTCATATAAACATATGTATACTTAAAACAAGTCATTTCGAAAAAATCTCGGCCATTTTCCTCTATAGTTTTAGGTATTTATAGTCATTTGCGAAACGAGATAATATTGTGTCGTATTCACTTGTTTTTTATTCGAGCTGCATAGAATGTTTGAATTTATTTCGCAAGACCGTAGATCGAGTAAAAAATGAAATTTTCCTTTTCCAAATCAAGGTTTTGTATCAATTCTGCATCAAAGTATTTCCTTTACTTTTGTATACCCACGATTTCTTACGATAAAAAAATATCATTAAAGTTGTCTAAAATCAAGCTGTTCCGGATCCTTATAAAAACAACTCTGTGTATACCATCGCTTTACCCGGAAATGTTGCAGTCTATACCTACCCATATTGCAACATGTCCGAAACTTTTTTTTTGTCGAGTGCGATTTAGTCCGGATGTAACGAATGAATTTTACAAGGAAAAAATGCGTGTATTTAAGTAAATCTTTGCCCTATAAGACCCTTTTTATCCAGATATTACGCAATTATCCTTTATCAAAATAGACAATGATTTTCAGAAAAAGTTAGACACCATTGTCCCCGCAGACAGTTGAACGTCGTAAATGTGACGTTGATATAAAATTTGTCATTGGTCTGGCCAAAGTACTGCGACCTTGGTGTCAAAAGACAGGTCTTAAATTCTATATCACGAGGAAAACTTACAGGTCTTACATTCTATATCACAAGGAAAACTTACTGGTCTTACACTCTATATCACAAGGAAAACTTACAGGTCTTACATTCTACATCACAAGGAAATCTTACAGGTCATACACTCTAAATCGTGAGGAAAACCTACAGGTCTTTGTACTCTACATCAGAAGCAAAACTAATATGTCTTTTATTCTATATCACAAGGAAAACTTACAGATCTTACACTCTATATGACGAAGAAAACTAACAGGTCTTACACTCTATATGACGAGGAAAACTTACAGGTCTTACACTCTATATCACAAGGAAAACTTACTGGTCTTACACTCTATATGACGAAGAAAACTAACAGGTCTTACACTCTATATGACGAGGAAAACTTACAGGTCTTACACTCTATATGACGAGGAAAACTTACTGGTCTTACACTCTATATCACAAGGAAATCTTACAGGTCATACACTCTAAATCGTGAGGAAAACCTACAGGTCTTTGTACTCTACATCAGAAGCAAAACTAATATGTCTTTTATTCTATATCACAAGGAAAACTTACAGATCTTACACTCTATATGACGAAGAAAACTAACAGGTCTTACACTCTATATGACGAGGAAAACTTACAGGTCTTACACTCTATATCACAAGGAAAACTTACTGGTCTTACACTCTATATGACGAAGAAAACTTACAGGTCTTACACTCTATATCACAAGGAAAACTTACTGGTCTTACACTCTATATGACGAAGAAAACTAACAGGTCTTACACTCTATATGACGAGGAAAACTTACAGGTCTTACACTCTATATGACGAGGAAAACTTACTGGTCTTACACTCTATATCACAAGGAAAACTTACTGGTCTTAAACTCTATATGACGAGGAAAACTTACAGGTCTTACACTATATATGACGAGGAAAACTAACAGGTCTTATATTCTATATCACAAGGAAAACTTACGGGTCTTACACTCTATATCACAAGGAAAACTTACAGGTCTTACACTCTATATGACGAGAAAAGTTTAAAGGTCTTACACTCTATATATCAAGGAAAACTTGCAGGTCTTACACTCTATATGACGATGAAAGTTTAAAGGTCTAACAATCTATATCACAAGGAATACTTACAGGCCTTACACTTTATATAACAAGGATTACTTACTTGAGATTATTTCATCTGGGTTAGAATGTAATTTATTTAAAAAAAATATATATATAAAGATCACAACAACGGACGCTCTGTCGTTATTATCAGAAGCTCTAACCGTTTTAGGGCTACAAGCCATACAACTTTAACTTTTAATCTGCATTTTGTTCGTTTTTCTATGTATTTGTTTTTTGTGTTATCACATGATCTTTGGCATTTTTAAATCGTAATAGAAAAAAATGGAGTACAACAACTTTAAATATTTTCTGAAATTTTATTTTGATCCAAACACGGCCATTTACAAGAAAAACGGTGCCACCAACGTTTATTACGGAAATATCAAATAATCGAGCAGAGTAAATCAATTAGCTTTAACAAACTGAACATCCCTCCATGTCTATATAACTTTCGTTTTTCCTCTTATTCACTATTAATATCTTGCAAAATCAATTTCACATGGTTCACCTTCAAGTTTTTTGCCTAAAAGCTCAACCGCACCAATGTATGAATCGCTGCGCGAATTGACCAATTGCGGCTGTCAATCAAGGAATATATCGACCAACCAAATCATTCATTCAGTCCGGAATTGATATTTTAATTCCGACATTGGCCACAATTTGTGTGAAACAATTTTGCTGGTTTGGCAACTTAAACGTCGTAACTACAGCTTATTCAAGCTGTAGTTACGACGTTTAGGTACCTAACAACTATTCTACATTTTTGATGCATGTTACTTGCCACAAGTAGTTTTTATTGTATTCCTAGCTGTGAAATCTTGGAATTTCCCAGAATAATAAATTTGATATCATCACTCATGATGACATCAACTTTTACTCAGAAAATCGGGAACTGCTTTTATTTCCAAAGGGCCAGGTCGCTCCTGGTTAATATTCGTAGCTATGATTACCAATATTATATCTAAAATACATGAAAGCTATTGACTAAATCCTCGACATAAAATAACAACTGTAATGAGATTTTAAAACATAAGCTACATATTTTTCATCGTTTCTGTTGAAATAATGGCGAACGAGGTATGGGGTTAGTGAGAAATGCACGGTGCTCTTACATTCAATTTCTTAGACTAAAAATGAATTCAAAAACATTAAAATAAAACAAAAATAACATTAATAACTACAATAACCGTTTTTTCAACAACTGGTTTTAAATAATAACGAACCTGAATGTTTGTTGTAATCCTTGATTGACTCAAACAAATGCATGATTTTTCGTAACGTCCAAAATAATTCGAGACCGCGAATACTGATGATATTGCAGTTAATGTGATCGACACTCAAACCTTGCCCATATTAGCTAGTTTTATACGCTCAAGTCAGGAGAGTGAATGATCAGAGACATGCCTCACCTATGATTCTGTCCAAGTCTAAGTCCTAGCCTTGAATGCTTGATCGATGTTCGAAATATCCCGGGGCCTTTAGATTGTCGCCCTTAGACACAGTATATGTTGCGCCCAAATTATTTTCGTGCCTGACACTGCAAATCTCTAAGTGTCTTAAAATACGGTCTTTCCCTATAAGTTCCTTTTGAACCCTCGCCCACTTCGAAAGGCAGTCAAAGATGGTGAACAAAAATTATTGAAAACAAAATTCGTTGATATTAATGCGCACAATTCCCAGGACAGAAGATGACGAATATGATTGAAAATAAAATGGTAAAGATTGAAAATAAAACTTTTTCGAATATGATAAAAAGAATAATCAACTAGTTTTTTTATATATATATAAAAGATCTCTAACTCGAATACGTTGTTATGCGATAGAAAACTCGTCCTCCGGACTCATTTTTCAACATGTTACAACGCATTCTCGTGAGAGATTTTTCATATAAAAAATAACCAGTTGATTATCCCCCATTTCTCTACCTCGACTTTTGGAACCTGACGCATTAATATCAACTAATTCAATTGTAATAATTTTCTGTAGCCATCATGGATTGCATTTCCAAGTAAACGTGGATATAAAGGGTGTTTTTATGTAGATTTCCTATTTTCAGACACTTAGACGTTTGTTTTCTCAGAAACGAAATTAATTTGCGTGTATGTATATGAATGTATAGTTTATCTAAGGACAACACCTTTATCGTCGATCGATAATTTGTATATTGGCTGAACATCCAAACATCGAAATGAACGGAATCAAAGATTAGACGACCTTTGATCCCTCAGTCTCCCGACAAATACATAAGTCCCCCATCTTATACAGGTTTGGTTGGATTGGTGTCACCTTAGCTCCAATATCGTCAGATTTCGAGCCCTGACAAACACAACAATTCAGATACATTAAGTTTGGTTCTTGTTTGAAACCAGATGATAAGAGGCCGTTTCTTTGTTCATATCAGAAATGAAGAGAATATTTTTTGTTTTCACTGAGGCATCTTCATGCCTCAATGAAAACAAAAAGGAATCTTCATTTTTATAATTTAATGTCATCAAGCACGTTAATGCAAATATTTCACCTGGTTTGTGTAAGTAGGAAAAATAGTTGCGTGCTCCAAATTTTCTTCGTGGAAGTATGAACAAATCGGCCAATCAAATGGCTTTAATCTTGATAGACGAAACTGAATTTAAAGTTTGTAGTTATGAGCGTGTTTGTCCTTTTATTCTATAAACTTGTTTTCATTCATGACTGCTAGATCACAGTGCGTTTTACGCTTCCCGATGCCCCTTTCTCTCTTACGAAAAGATTGAAAATACTGTTACCAATGATTCAAAACTCATTACAGTTACTTATTTATCTTTTCATCCGGATTGTTTAGTCAAAGTGCTATTTCAGATGTGAAACTGACAATATTATATATGAATGAACAGTCGTGTTTGTAATATTTGGTTTTACACAGAAAGTAATTCCTTACTTTGGTATAATCGCTAGTGATTATATCAAAATTATAATGACGAGTTTTTTAACGCCCAACAACGCATTCGACTGAGAGACTTAAACTTGATTAAACTTGATAAGTTGATTATTCTATTTATTTCATTCCCAAAAGCTTTCTTGTCATTTCGCATTCGTGTATTTTGATAACGGTGTCTTCCTTGACCCTTGTGAAATCCGCGCATTAATACATATACAAACGAATTTTGATTTGAATACTTTCATGTCGACGTCTTGGGTCGCCTTTTTCAATGTCGGCGGTGGTATTAAAGAACCTTTCTATGAAAATAGTCTAACTCTAAGATATTCTTAATTTGTAGTGTTAGGAACGAAAATAATTCAGGCGAAACATTGTATCAAAGGACAACAACTTTTATCGTCGATCTACGGACACAGGGAAAATCGTACATCAATTGGACATACAATACAGAAAAAAGGACACTATCGTAGACTATGGGCATTCTTCGAACGACCATTCTTCTAGGATGAGTGTCAAAGATCAGCTCACTCGAGTAAGATTATCACTCTCTTGTCACTGTAACTGCAATGTCATCAGATTTCGAGCATTTGAGAATTTGGTAATTTACGGAAAAGAATGCATTTTTTGTTTGTTTGAATGGGGTTTTACGCCGCTTTCAACAATCTTTCAGTTATATCGCGGCGGCTGGAGCACCTAACAATGGATTCCAGTACCGCCATCACATCCTTTCCTAGCCTCCAGCTGCTATCCCACATAGGTCTACGATTATCGACCCATTGGTGGGAGGCAAATAGTCGGAAAGGAAGATTGCCGCCGTCGAGGAAAGAATGCATTGCTTTGTAATAGATAGCAGTTACAGAGTTTGTTTGAAACAACATCGTAACAATATTTTCTGGTTCATATGAACGTGGTTATTTCCTTTTATTGCTCTGCTTTTAGTTAACTTGAAAGAGGAAATGTTAGAAGTCCAATGTTCCGCCACGTCGCTTTGAAAAAAGTAGTTCCTGATTTTCTCCTGACTTTATTACACTGGGAAATCACTAAATTTCACTACTAATAGTATAATGAATAAAATTATTATGTTTCTAGAATGTTATGCATTATCTGTATATAACACTTTCATGTGTAGGGAATCTGAATTGAAGCTTGAATTAGATTTGAAAATTATGTAAGATCTGAGATTAGTACATTCGCATAATCTTGACACAAGAAAAGAAACCGCCTGTGTCCGTATCAGATTTGAATGAGAATCATTCCGTTGCCTTCCCTTTGTCTTGGGATAAAAAAAAGGTGTGGCTTCAATCACAATTATCAATTTTAGTATTAATTTAACCCATTCCCACACAATCCAACCTTTTTACGCCCCTCAAACAATTTCTTCATTATCCACTAAATTTTCAACCTAAATAAACGAATGAAATAAATTCCATCAACATAAAATTGTCGTCTGCAGCTTCTTTCGATTTGGACCAATCTAAAATTTTGCCGTGTTGGAATGGGTTAGATTTTACCATGGTCAAAGTTTTAGGAGATCTTGATGATCAGATTGGTCGGCTGACACTGTGAATGACAGCAGCAATCCGTCATCTGTAAAGTGCGTAAAACACTGTGTATAACCATACAGTGAGCCAAATCGAAAGTGACACAGTCGGTGTCACTTCCGATTTGGCTCACTGTACGGTTATACACAGTGTAAAAATACAAACAAATGATGTAAAATTCAGGCTGAGCAATATCGATATACATGTAACCTGTCACGTTGGAAAAGATAATCCGGAAAATTTGAAATGCAAATCCTTGAAAACAAAATCAGCTCGGTCCAACGCCTACGAGAGTGTGGTATGTTGACGATTTCCTGATCAAGATCCCAAGAAGCGGCTATCAATCTTGGTTCTGCAATAGGCCCGCATAATCGGCGCAAGTACTCGTTTATTCTCCAGGAAGCAGAATCGAAAGGGATTACTCAAAGTTGGAAGAAACTGTTTCCCAATCGATGTGAATTAAATAGGATTATACCAAACAAGAGTTTGTATTGAAAAAAAGGCCATTCAACATTACAATACATGGGCGGTTAAACCACCTTTTCGCAATTTGACCGTTTTCTTAATCTAGAATAATTATTAAAGAGATGAAGAGAGTATTTTTTGTTTTCATGGAGGTATGATCCGAAAAAACTAATCACACTGTATGAATACGCGAAGCGGATTCATACAGTGTGTGATTAGGTTTTTCGGTTCAGACCTCCATGAAAATAAAAAATATTCTCTTCATTTCTTATAATTTAATAGCATCGAGCGAAAAAAACACAAGCTTTACAAATTTTGATACCTTTTTGTATTGGACCATTTTGTGCGGAAGCATACAAAATCGCTGCGTGCTCAAAATTTTGTTCATGGAGTTATGAATATTTTTTTAACCAATATATCGGGTTAAGCACGACAAGGGTTATTTTATCAATTAAGCCCCTGATGAAATATATTTCGATCAGATTTGATCAGCATCGATACTTTTCGAACATAATAAGGTGAGTTTTCTTTTAAGCTTTCCCCTTTAATTTTACCAGAGAAAATATTAGTTAATTCCATTTAAGAAATGAAGAAAGTATTGTTTGCTTTAATTGGGGTATAATTTAATTTTCAGTTTCGTCTATCAAAAACGAGCGTTCTGATTGGTCGCGTATTCATACAGTGTGATTAGGTTTTTCGGTTCATACCTCAATGAAAACAAAAAATATTCTCTTCATTTCTTAAATGAATCTACTTTATGTGCAAGCATACAAAATAGTTGAGTGTTAAAAATTTTGTTCATGTAAGTGTGAAAAAAGCTGCCCTGCCAAACGCTTGAACCTTGATAGACGGAACTAACATTAGACTAAGACCCCCTCAAATTTGGTCAAAAGTTTCATTTCAATTTATAAATTATCACTTTAATGAGCGGACGAAAATGAAGACTTTGATTTAACCCATTTCCATACAATCCTGCGATTTTTCAATCCCAAAGAAATAAGATTTTGGGGAACTTTATGGAAAATTAAGAAATCGCTTGTCACAAAAAATTTCTCCATTATCCACAATGTTTTGTACACCAAGACAAAAAATTTTAAAATTTCAAGAACTGAGAATTATCGCCTGCAATTTCTTTGAATTCGGACCAGTCCAAATTCTGTATTCTGATAACGGGATATTGAAGGGTCGGTAACTTTTGAGTATCATACAGAATGACTTTATTCTGATCTAAAGTTACGTTTTTAGTAGAAATGTTTCAGATTCAGAAATTTAAAGTTCACATTATCGAAAACGCATGGTTTCCTAGTACTGGTTCAAAAATGCTCTGCTTGAAAATAAAAACGATACTAACTGTTGTTCTCATGAAAATCTGATGTAAAACATCTTAAATGATGAAGTGGGAAACCTTAGCTCTTGATATGCATGCACAGTCCGCGCTATCTTATCTGGTTCTATACTTTCGCATTCTCAAGATGTTACAGATTTGCGAAGATCTTGGGGTACGTGTGACGAGTTTCTAAAAGTATTATTTCCCATCTAAACATACGTTGTGGGTACTCTTTTGTATCGTCTCAATGAGACGTTTCAAAAAATACCAACATGGTGTTGTGGAGACAATATTTAAAAAAAGTAAATCTTTTGTCAAAACGAAGCCGTCTGTCTGTAGCTGTGTGAGTTGACATGCATAACTCGGAAAATTCCTACTTTGGCACATTTGTGCAGTCTGATCTTAGTCCATATAACCTGCCCATCCCTTTTAATCCAGGGCTGTTGATACGATATTTTTTTTTTTTTTTTTTTTTTTTCGAATTTGACATTCACCCACAATTCGCGCTTATAGTACTTGCAGTCCTTTGATTTTAATACATGTATATTTTTCTAAAGAACTAATAAAACAGAATGACAGGCTTTAATATCATTCAAACATAACTGCCTTAATAATACGCTTAAGCACGTCCGCCCCCCCCCCCTTATCCTTTATAATCTTAATATTTCGGTGCTTCATAATAAATATCAAATGAGTATACCTTTGGTGATCATTTTATCCTTTGTTGTTGACATTAATCAATAATCCATTTTCAGGGGGAAAAAGATGATCTATTAAAATCCATAATTCCGACATATGCACGTGATATTTTTAACACGAATGAGAAGGAAAAAATCACGAATTCCGAGTAATATCCGTTCGCAGGCACAGTACTAGGCTGTAATAGCGGGAAATTAGAAAACAATCTTCAATAGTCTATCGGCTCGTCGAGGAAGATTTCCGCATCTATCTGTAGGAATCATAAATACGCTGTCTCTTTGATACAGATTTCAATCGGCTGTTACTAAAGAACTAGTTAGTTAGCAATTCTAGACGATACTTATTGGATGGTGTTTTACCGCTGCTTGGAAAATAGTTTTTTCCTAGTTAAACAAAGGTGTCTTTACTCGGTGGTCATTTAGATATTTTCAATTGTCGTGTTTTCTAAGTCCCCCCTCCCCGGCGGCACATATACTTTCTGACATTTGTCTCTCACAGGGGCTAGGAAATGATATAGTAGTAGTACTGGTGTGAGAAATACCAGGAATCCATTGTTAGGTGATCCAGCCGCCGCGATATAACTGAAATACTGTTAAAAGTGGTGTTAAACCCCATTTAATCAATCAATCTAAGTTTCCAGCAAAACAAATGTAGACGATATTGAAAGATTGATCACGAAAAACTCAATTTATTAAACGAGTCATCCTTGGATAGATAAAAAAAAACCAGACTACGTAGTTTTTGGTGAACATTTATTTAATATTCTTATCATGATATGAACTTAATTTTTGCGATAATTCGAAGAAATTCATAGATTTTCTCATTAATACTTTTCGAATAATACGATCATAATATCACCAACAATCATGTAATATAAAAATAAACTACAGGTTTTATTGTTGTTTGTTTACTTGCTTGGAGGATTGTTTTGTTGTTGTTGCTGTGATTGTTTTGTTGTTGTTGCTGTTGTTGTTGTTGTTTTTAATCCACCTCTTACGTGTACGCCTTATTTTGACAAGCTAGGATAGAGGGAGAACCAAATCTGATAACAACAAAATACGGTTCAAAAGTTTAAAAAAAAATAGAATACGGGGATGTATTTCTAATGCATAATGACGTATTCGAGCGAAAGATTTTTCATTCTTAAAAAAACTAGGTGATTATTCTGTTTATTATTTTTTTTTTAATTGTTACATATGTATTTCTATCATATTTGTCACCCTCGGCCCCTGAGAACCGTCCGCATTAATATCAACGATTTTTTTTTTCAATAATAATTTCTGTTCGCCAGTGCCTTTTCAAGTAAATGAGGATTTAAAAGGATTTTTTAGGGAAAATCCGCATTTTAAGACTCTTGTAGTGTCAGGCACGAAAATAATTTGGACGAAACAAAATTATACTGTATCTAAGGGCGACAACAATGTCGTCGATCTAAAGGCCCCGGGATATTTCGAACATCGATCTACCAATGAAGACTTGGACTTGAACAGAATCATAGGATAGATAGTCTGTGATCACCTGACTTGAGCTTAGAAACAAGCTCATGCGGGCTAGTTCTGAATGTCTGTCATTTTAACTGCATGCAATACCATCACTGTTCGAAGTCTGGTATAAATTTGGACGTTACGGAAAATTATGTATTTGTTTGAGTCAATCAGTGATTTTACAGACTTTCAGGTTTGTTATTGTTTAACACCAGTTGTTAAACAAACGGTTATTTTGCGCTTGTATTTATGAACATTAATCTTTTCTCTTTTTTTTTTGCAGCTGGCATGATTAAACAGAATTCAGTTCACACAAAGCATATTCAAGTTAAGCGCAAGTCACTAAAAACTATTAAACAACCTTGATTCAATGCTGAATGTCAAATTCAACGTTTGCAGTTCAGACGTTTGAAAAACCACTCACGACGTCTTAATCAAATTGAAAACTATCTTTTTTTATCAATTGCTAGTAAAGAGTATAAGAAATGCATAATTAAGTACTTTAATGATTATAAGAAGGACGTTAAAAAGTTCGAATCCCAAATCATACTGGAATTTGCTCAACAAATCTAATAAAAGTATGAGAGTACTTTACAAAAAGTTTCATTGACTGTGTTTGCAGACCATTTCAAAAAGTTCAATACTGTTGTTGCCGATGATTCTAACATGATTCCAGAAATAGACCCATCTAATGTTTCGGAGTTCAACTCTGAATTAAACTGTCAAATTACTAAAGATGAAGTCTTAAGGTGCATAAATGATCTCAAACAAAATAAAGCTTGTGCATCTGATCTAATCTTGAATGAATTCCTAAAATTTTCCCACACTAAAATGCTATCTGCCTATACAAAGTTATTTAACTTGGTTTTTGAATCCGGTTTTATACCAGAGGAGAGGTTTCAGGGGATCGTATCCCCTATTTACAAAAATAAGGGTGACAGAGGTAATCCTGATAACTACAGAGGAATCACTATTTTGAGTTGCTTTGGCAAGTTATTTACAGCTGTACTAAATAATAAGCTTAATAGGTATCTCGAAATTATGAACATACTATGTGAAGAGCAAGCTGGCTTCCGCAAACAGTATAGTACTACTGATCACATTTTTAACATTAAATGCTTAATTGACCTTTATTTATACAGAGGTGAAAAATTATATTGCTCTTTCATCGATTATAAGAAAGCATTTGACTCAATTAATCGTTCTTATCCATGGCAAAAACTTATTTCCCATAATATTGATAGGAAAATGTTCAGAATTATCCATAGTCTTTATACCAATGCAAAGTCTTGTGTCAATTCCGGAAATATCAAGTCTGCGTCATTTTCAAGTAATATAGGTGTCCGTCAGGGAGAAAACTTATCCCTAGTATTGTTCTCGTAATTTCTGAATTATTTGTCAGAATTCATCTCCCATGCTTATGATGGTCTCACTTATGTTAATGATATTGCGAAATTCCTGTTAAGCAATGAAGAGGTTAAAGTCTATTTCAAATTATACATTTTCCTGTATGCAGACGAAACTGTTATTTTTTGCTGAATCTGACAAAAAATACAAGCTGGTTTGAACGCTATGTTTTTATATTGTAAGTCTTGGGATTTGGAAGTTAATTCTACAAAGACTAAAGTCACTATTTTTCTCTAATAAAACACTGCAACAACAGCCTATCTTTACTTACAATGGTCATGAACTCGAAATGGATGATAGTTTTGTTTATCTTGGAGTACAGTTTTCTTACAATGGTCGATTTCTTTCTCATAATAGAAGACTAGTTGACCGTGCTCGTAAATCCTTGTTTGCTGTCCTTCGTAAATGTAGGAACCTCAATTTACCTATAGACCTTCAACTTCAACTATTTGATTCTTTAGTTTCACCAGTTTTACTCAATGGCTCAGAAGTAACTGGGTTTGAGAACTGTGCAATCCTTGAAAAACTATGTCTTGAGTTTTATAAAATAATACTTAAAGCTAAGATATCTACACCAAACATTATATTATATGGCGAACTTGGACGTTACCCAATTGAAATTTTTGTTAAATCTAGAATGATTGGTTTTTGTCAAAGAATTATAGATGGTAAGCATGACAAGATTTCTCATAAACTTTATGAGATTGTACTTAAAATGCATGAGAAAACTATTTTCATTCTAAATGGCTTATGAATCGTCTAAATATCTTAACTACAGAATCTACAAACATTCTTTGGGATGTGAAAAGTATTCTTATATCTTGCCAATTGATCTAGCTCTTTCATTTTTTCGTTTTCGATCTATGAAACATAGATTCCCCATTGAATTGGGTAGATTTCTAGGTACTGCACGTGATGACCGAATATGTGAGGTGTGTTTTTTTAATAAACTTGGTGATGAGTACCACTATGGAATGTACATATTTTGAAGATTTAAGAAAGATGTATTTGCCAAGAGATCTGTACAAAAAGCCTACTAATATTATTAAATTTGAAAATATTATGGGTACATGTGATTGTCACCTTCTTTTCAAGATCTCAAAATATTTTAAGGTTGTGCTTAAAACTTTTCTTGAAATATACAATAACATTTAACCTTCTTGGAAATGATCGTAGTTTTAGTTGATCAGACTTTAGCACTCTAGTCAGTGATTTAAAATAAGTGATATATATAGAACACTTTTGTGACACTTGAATATATTGTATTGATTCGGATATTAAGCTGAAAGCTTCAGCCTTTTTAAACTAAACATGTGGATGGTGTGGGACCTTTGTTGATGTGCATATTCTTTACATAACTTTTTCTATGTCTGTCCTGGGATTATCAATCCCTTTTTGTACTAATGATTGAGTCTAAGTCAGCACATTGCCACTCCATTCAGAATTAACCGACCAATCATACCCCTGTTTCTACCCGGTACTGTGATACTTAATGTATACTTCTCAATAGGTGTTCTGTTTGGGGTGGTTGTGGCTGTTGGTTTAACCCATTCCCACACAGTGAAATATTAGACCGGTCCAGATATGGGGGGGGGAGTGCGGACGGCATTTAAAATTGTTGAAATTTTTGAAATCTTTGTCTTTTGGGGCGGAGGGAGTTGTGGATGGTGAAGAGATTGCTTGTTACAGGCAATTTCTTCTTTGTCCACAATGTCTTCCAAAGCTTTTATATTGAGGAGCATTTAGTGTGTAAGTAAATATTTTAACCATATACGTGAAGGTATATCTCTATACTTGGAGCTAACAGTAGGACTTTCTTTAAACTTTATACTAGCCTTTCAAAATATGGTCATTTATTCCAAGTATGGGTACATCAATTGTACATCATACTTACTGATGACGTCTGGGACTCTAAGGGAGAAAGCCTTTGAGGCATTGTTGGGGATGAGGTGATTTGTTTGTATCAAGCCATTTCTTCATTTCCCTCAATGTTTTGCACTCAGAAAGACTAAAATTGTTAGGATTTTATTAGTTTCGGATTGTCTTTTGCAACTTTTTCTTAGTCAGTTTGGATCAGTTCAAGATTTTGTTATCTGGTTAGCTGTTAATCAAATTAAATTATCAGACTAGTCCTGCTCTTGCTGTTTAGCTCTAACATTTTCAAGAACCAGTTTTTCTTTGCTTACATACAAGGTTGGAACAGTCAGAGATTTAGTTGTCTAACAACAGGCTATTTGGTAATAAAGTTTGTAAGATTATCAAGCGCGTTTATAGTGAACCAAGAGATTATCTTCCTTTCGATTATGGCTAGATGTTAGTTTTTGATATGCATTGTTTGTAACTTTCCTCAGTTATGTTATGATGTTCATGTATTTTTTTACCTGTGCCCCAGTTAGGGGCGAGAGTCAATAAAAAAACTTTGAAACTTTGGACCCGAGGTATTTCGAACATCAATCAACTATTCGAGACTTGTACTTGGGCAGAATCAACGATTAGGCAGTCTGTGATAACACAGTCTCCTGACTAGAGCGTACAAAACAAGCTCATGCAAGTTAGGTTTGAGTTGGTGTCACTTTTACTGCAATATCATCAGTATTCGAAGTCTGGAAT
This sequence comes from Fragum fragum, assembly GCA_946902895.1. Classification (NCBI taxonomy): domain Eukaryota; kingdom Metazoa; phylum Mollusca; class Bivalvia; order Cardiida; family Cardiidae; genus Fragum; species Fragum fragum. The sequence continues at coordinate 10,405,291 of OX336371.1, forward strand.
GATTTAAGACGTTACGGAAAACTATGCATTTGTTTGAGTCAATCAGTGATAACACAAACATTCAGGTCCGTTATTGTTAAAAAAAACATTTGTTTTTGGTGTTGTAGTTATGAACGTTAATTTCTTTTTATTTTACAGTTTTTGAATTGATTTGTAGCCCAAGAAATTGAAAGCAAGGTCATCGTGATTAACCAGGAGCGACCATGCACCTTGGGATTACTAACAGTAGTTCCCGATTGTTGGAGTGAAAGTTGAAATCATCACTAGTGATGATACCAAAATTTATTACACTTGGAAATATTGGGGGGGGGGCTATGATATTCAATAACTTGCTTTTTTTTTTTTTTTTTTTTTTTTTTTGTTGTTGTTGGTGGTGGTTTTTTTTTTTTTTTTTTTGTTTTGTTTTGTTTTGGTTTTTTTTTGTTTGTTTCTTTGTTTTGTTTGGGGGGTTGGAGGGGGGGTCTGGGGGATGGGGCTCATCTAAACTACGTCATACAAGCAATTTTTCGAAACTTTTCTTGATTCCCTAAGTCCCATATCGTCGGATAAGAATCTCGACCGCCTGGCACCTCGGGTTGTCGATGACCCAATAAACAAGCCAGACGAATCTATCTCCGATAAAACTTTAAAGACAGTTTATGTTGTTAATTATAAATGAAACGGTTTATTTAACTACCAGTTAAGAGCACAACGACCCCAATGCTTAATCCATAGATCTTCCGTTACTTGTACCGTGTCTAAACCTTTCCTGCTCAACCCCTAATGTTTACGTCCTTGTGATTTTATAATTTAGAAAACATTGTAGAAAAAGAAGAAATTGCTTTTAATAAGCAATTTCTTCGTTTTCTACAATATTTTCTGCTCTACTGAATGGTTATTTTCTTTAATTAAAACCACTTTAAATTTTCGTCTACAAAAACTTTGAAATTTGGACAGGTCTAAAATTTTGCGAAACAGGAAAGGATTAACGCCGTCGCCGCTTTGGCCATCTTTAAGTTATATCGCGATGAAGTTAACTTATTCATTTGTTCTCTGGGTATCACCAGGTTAGGGCTTTATCTGTCATGTTCTAAAACCCACAAACCTCGACGCCGATGAAGAACAGTCACAACGCGACCTCTCCGAGACACTTTTAATATTCGACCACTCCTAAAGTCGAGTGGCCAGGAAATCCGTTTTTGAAGAGGGTGTTAACCATTACCAGACGGCAAAATTTTACACTAGTCCAAAATTGAAAGGAATTGCAGCAGACAATTTAAAGTTTATGAAGTTTTAGATTTCTTCCAAAGGACTTGAGAAGCGGGGGAGGAGAGGGGGAACCTTATCTCTGTAAAAATATCTTGGCGATGTTTGTTGACCGAAATTCCCGTTCGTCCGTTTGTCCTTCCGGTGTCTGTGTAAACTTTGGTTGGGCTTCTGTCTTAAACCCATAAACCTCGTCACCAAATAAATACAGTAACCACGCAACCGCTTTGAGATACTTGTTAATTTTCGACCACAACTATTCCGCTCAAAAAGTCTAGTGGCCACAAAAAAGCGGGTTTGAAGAGCATGTTAACCAATTACCAGACAGCAAAATTTTAGACTGGTCCAAATTTAAAGAAAATGCAGACGACAATTCAAAGTTTATGAACATTTAGATTAATCTTTTTTTTTTTTTTTTTTTTTTTTTTGTCTGAGTAGAAAACATTGCGGAAAATAAAGAATTTGATTGTTGCTAACGAAACATCGATTTGAAAAATTTATAAAACGGCATATTCTTAGCGAAATCTTTTTTCAAGCGCCATACGATATCTTAACCCATTACCACACAATCCAGCTTTTTGACACCCTGAAAATTTTAAAATTATGAAATCACTGTGGGAAAAGGAGAAATTGTTTGGAACAAGCAATTTCTCCCTTTCGCACAATGTTTTCTACCCGATTTATGGTGCAATTTGAAAAGTCGCCTGCAACGTTTTCCAATTTGGACCAGTCAAACATTTTGCCGTCTGGTAATGGGTTAACTGTGAATCATCTTTCATGTGAAATATATAGTGTCCGGGACCTATGAGGGTTTTTTTCAGACGTACATCTTTCAATCTACAGAAACTCGAGTAAACGAAGAGGAGTAGAGATAATGAAATCCGACTATCAAGGGACCAATGTTCATTCGTACAAAATCATGGTTTTCATATTTGTCACAGAGCTGTCGAGTTAGATGAGAAAATTTGTGGTAACGAAAACTGGATTTGTTCTCTCGTGGGTCTCTGTAGTTATATATATTCAATGTACTTTGTCAATAGGATTATACCATTTTTGTCTAAACCTTGAAATGCGGTATAGGGAAATAGTTTTAATTTATGAAAGGTTATCAGGTACAATGGTCAACGGATTTGTTTTGCTATTTATGAAGTGAATTGTGTTTGTTTGTTTTTGTTTTTATTGAGATATGAAGCTAAAAACTTAATCTCACTTTTGTTTAATTATGCGAACATCGAGATATTTTTCAAATTAGAAAACGTGAATAGTCTTTATGAACTTAAAAACTTAATAACACATATTTATGAACCCGCTTCGCGTATTCGTACAGTGTGATTAAGAGAAGATTCTTACTAAAGACTAATAACTTTTAACTATTTGCCCTGCTTTACTTGATTGCACTTTAGGTTCATGCCTGAAAAAATAACTAAACAATATTCTCTTTATTTCTTTAAACATTTTTTCTGTTCAAACTTTCGCCATTCTTCTGATTTTAGACGCTTTCGGTGATACATGTGAGAATGCAAGGATTCAAAAACAAAAACTTTTGTAAAAAATGATATAAGACACAATTGAAATATGTGATCCGTCATGCAAAAGGATTATTCCTAGTTCTTCCATGAGCCTAATGCTTAAAAAGAGATCTGAGTTAGCAGAGGTCAACAATGACCTTTTTTGGATATAAGCCTTTAGCGAGGTACATTTGATGGATATTTGGCCCCGCCCACTGTCACTGTTAGCCACGCCCACTGACTCCGGCCGGAAGATCCACTTCGATATTTAATGGCATAAATCGCATAATTTAAAAAAATGAAAAAAAAAACTTAAGCTACCACGATTAAGTCGCTAAAGACCAATACTATGCTTTTGCTCTAACCCCTTGATATATAGCCGTTTGTGCGCCCGAAGCATCTTACTGTTGTCATATGGTTTTGGCCACCTAGATATTAGAAATTGATCTTTATTGTCTCAGAATAAAAAAAAAATGCTAACAAACGCGAAGAAAAAAAATCCTGAAACACCAGCCGCATATCGCTAGTGCGAGATCAATATATCGTAATACAGATTATATTAAGCTGTAATTACGACATTTTAGTGAACCAAAGATGGTGATCATTCTGTACGCATGGAACGTTATTTACAATTTATGGTTTGGTCTCAAGATACAAGTCAAAACATATGACGTCAATTTATGAAGCCTTTATTAAAAATAATATCATATGTCATAAAGAATAAGATAGTTTAAACAATAAGAATATACAACGAACAAAAGAATTATTTGATTCCCTAGACAGTAAGGCCAGACTCTCTGAAGTTTCCATAGATAAGTTAAACTGACACTCAAAAGAAACGCTGGCCTGATTCATACGGCTTTTGTAATTTTGTTGTCGTTTTTGTTTTGATTTATTTTCCATATATTTGTTTGTTGGGTTATTTTGTTTTAGCTTTGCTTTCTTGTTCGTTGTACGTGCGTGTTAGTGTTTATTACAAAGAGGTGTATATATATCTTTTCGTCAAAATATTCATTTTTATTATATACCTATAATTTGCCGTGATATGCAAATTATGGAACCCTCTGAGAGTCAAGGGACTATTTGGAGTGATATAAGACAATGTCGACCCATTTAGGGTTGAGGACCCATTTCTCTCAATGGATAGACTTTGTCTACGAGCTCGGAATGTTACAATATTTCTAGTAAAACATATGTACATTCAAACCAGACAAAATTGGATACGTCGGGAAAAAATCGAATCTGACGGAAACAAATACGGTTTCATCATGGGTAATCTCAGATGACATCATTTTCATTCTGTAAATGATGTCATAATGCGAAATACAGATTGTTAAAATACAGATGTTTTATTATTTAATCGAATTCGTTTAATTAAAAAAAGAAAGTATACAATAAGTAACGATAGCGATCGAATTTTCGGTCTCGTGAAATATCAAAATATTTCCCCCCGCAGCTCAAGGTAAATACAAGATGTTCTATCGCTGCCGTAACATAAGATTCCCTATACTTATATTTCATCCGGGCTATGCAACTCGATATTCATTAGAATCTCATTAACTAATTCTTAAGATGAAAACAACGAAATTTCGAAAACGGCAAGCTTTATTAATTTAATATTTCTGAAATGATCTTTTATGCATTGCAAAAATTCCAACAAATATCAAGACAATGTTGAGCAGGTGGTCCGGATATTAGATAAATAGGTTTAAACCAACCATGAAAATAATCAAAGTACTGAAAAGTACTGTAAGCTAGAAAAGCATTGTTTTGTTCAGTAATCTTCTTTGTCAAACGTTATCATGATAAAGAAACGAGGTTAAATTAGCCTAGGAGTTAACCCGTTCCCACACAGTCCCTCCTTTTTACGCCCCTCAAGAAAGTAGTTGGAAATAAGAAATTACTTGTTTCAAACAATTTCTTCATTTCTTCATTTTCCACATTGTTTTCTATCTCAATAGATGAATTTTTAAGAATTTTCAACAAATTAAAATTGTCATCTGCAACTTCTTTGAAGACTCTGTTCAGAGTCATTTTAAACACAATATGCTCAAGTTAGCTACAAATACCCAGGAGATAAACTTGCATGTAGAGTATGCTATATCCTTAAAAACATAAGAACTACTTTTTATAGCGTAGGCATTTGACGGATTGAGTGGTTAAGTCTCCAATGGCGGTTTGCACTCGTTGAACTTTTAGACGACCTAAAAATTTGTCTGTTGACTAAATCTATCAAAGCTGACGCTTTGCTAGCTAAAGATATGAATAAAACTTCGTAAGTAATCCGCTCAGTTTGAAAAATTCATTTATTATTATTTTTTTTTTTCCATTTAAATTTTCTACATGCCACCTTTTTGCGTAAATCTCCGAAAGAGATTTGGTCATTCATGAGGGGTTTCAATTGAGAATTGTATTTGGACAGAAACGCGTTAGATGCATTAAAGTGCATTTTAGTTCATTTAGTTCGATCAACTAGTTATTTTTTTTTTTTTTTTTTTTTTTTTAATTCAGTATACCTCAGTATACCTCACAGGCTCATTAGCCGTTATTGTAACTCCCCAGTGTTTTCTTTTTTCTTTCTTTTTTTTTTTTTTTTTTTTTTGGTATAAGGTCAAAAAGAGTTTTTTCTTTATTCTTTTGGATGAAAATAGCAAAGCTTTGATAACTTATACCCTAAAGACTTAATTATGCCGGGTCAACGTTTCCATCTGTCCGATATTAACCCACAGACGGACTTATTTATCAGGTATTGTTAACCCTTGTCATGTTGAACCCGTAATATTCTTCCTTTGGCAGGAGATGTAGACTAAGATCAGCCTGCACATATGTGCAGTCTGATCTTAGTCTACAACACCTGCTTGACTTTTTTAGTAATAGTTATTCATTAAATCATTAATCAAAACCAATATTGACCCACAATTAAGGCCTATAAGTGCTCTCTGCCTTTTGGTTTTAATGCAGTTTCAGCATGACATGGGTTAATAGACTTGATGGGATTTGATTAGAAAGATTTACTGGTTCGAAGTGAAAGTTTAGACAATATAAGGAATGACTCGATGTCGAAGTGAGAGGTTAGAAAAATATCAACCGAATTCAAAGTTTCATCCGATTCACTACGAAAGGCATTTAAAAAGAGGGGGATCGGTGTTTCTAAAACCTAGGAAGGAACTTTTTTTCACAATGCCATTCTAGTTCAACTACAATCTTATTATTATATTAAGAAATTAGCGCCGGCGCCCACAAAAACAATGAATTCCTGAAAACTGCTTTTTGTTGCGACATTAAATGCTTCACGTATTGAAGTATTTATGTGTCGTAGAAGGGGCGAGACCCGCGTATCGTAAGACTAAGGTATTCAGGATCCAAGTCTAATATAGTATGTAATTCGAAAGATAAATAGGGAATATTATGTTACGATGGCGATACGATAACTTGCGTTCGCTTTAAGCTGCTGAGGAAAATTTGATATTCCACTCGACCTTCGGTCTCGTGAAATATCAAAATTTTCCTCCGCAGCTCAAAGCATTGGTCGATTTCCTCCGCAGCTCAAAGCATTGGTCGATTTCCGCCGCAGCTCTAAGCAAATACAATTTGTATCGCTATCGAAACATATTATTCCATTTATTTCATACCTATTCTCTTATTGAATAAATGCGATGAAACAATAAAAGAAAATATGTATTTCTTCGTGTATTTCCATAATCCTTTACAATTTTGATCACGTGTATTTGCATTATTACGTCATCTAGAGAATGAAAATGACGTCATCTGAGACTGCCTCAAATGGAACCGAATTTTACACCATTCCTCGGACGTTAAACGGCTGGTATGTCGCAATTTTACTTTATATATGCTCTCTCTTGCACTGCGGTGTTGAGCGTAACGAACGACAGCTCTGCTTGAAGATTTAAATTGAATGAGTTCTCAACCATTGTCATACTGAACCAGGAATATTCCTAATTTAGTTGTAGGTAGTGACAAAGATCAGATTGCACATACAGTAAATTAAATCTTCATGTCCTGTCAAGTTGAAACCAGAAGAATTGTCGATAAAATTGATTTTCATAGAAAAAAAGACAAACAAAATAAAGCTTACAAAACTTTCAGTTCTTTGGTTTTAAATCACTTCTGAGGAGAAATTTATTCAACGCAAGGATTACATGAAGTTTTGCAGAGCTCAAAACTTTTTGCGGAGACGAAATCATATTTGTCGTTGCTCTATGAGTTTGAGCCGTGGCCGGAGAGCGGTTGGTAGCGCGTCGGACTCTCAATCAAGAGGTCTGGGTTCGATAATATTCTTTCTGACATTTGTTTCCCTCAAATGTGTGGATAATTGTAAGCCTAAGCTGGAGGCTAAGAAAGAATGTGGTGGTAGTACTGGTTGGATAACCACCAGGAATCCCTGGTTAGGTGCTACAGTCGACGCGATATTACTCAAATGATGTTAAAGGTGGCGTTAATCCCCTTTTAAAGAAAAAAAATCTATGGATATGGCATACGAAGAGTAGACATTTGGTGTTCAGCGTTGTCACGCGGGTGACAGAATTATTTGATGCTTAATATCCTCTATTTGTCCGTAAGTGCAGTAAGTCAAGGCATGTGTTGTTGAAAGTATTAGTTACTACTTGAAAAAATGTTGCGTGAATTAGGTAACAATTTTTCTTCTGGGTACAATGAGTCTTCTGACAGAAACATTTTTTATGCAATTAAATTTCATATGAGAAAACAAGTATGTCTGTTAACCCTTTCCTGTTTTGTTGATTTTTAGACTGGTCCATATTGAACGAGGTTTGCAGAAGAAAATGAAAATAGAATTCAATAAACCCATCCTATGTGGTAGAAATAATGTGGGAAAAGATGAAATTGCTTTCACAAGCAATTTCTTCTTTTCCCACAATATTTTCCCCAAATATAAAATCACGTAAAATCCTGGCTTTGTACAGGAAGGGGTTAAAACATGATAATTGACCCCAAAAAAAAATAAAATAAAATTTGCCAACGGTTTGTGCGTCTGACAGAATCAATACATTTGATAAATTTTCCACTTAGACGAGGAAACCCAAAACTTTGGCGTAAAAATACGATATTCAGATCTACTTTAGAAATTTATGACTGCGATAATTGAGTCTATGAAAGCAGGAGAATCACTTAATAAAGTATTAAGGAAATATTCATTAGAGAATTTGCGGCTATAGAATTTAGGGCAAGGCAATTGGTGAGTCTTTTATCATGATGTAAATAAATTGTTCCCATAAAATTGCACGCGGGTCGACCTCTTTCCACGGTGAATTCCTAATAAGGGGATTTTTCGTTCATAAGACAAAATAATCTCGTGGCAGATTTGGTTAAGATATTCGTAGATTTAGTGTGGGAAAGCATAATGGACGGGCCATAAATCAATTGACCATTCAAATTGTTCATTTATACAAGAAGTGAATATTCATTTCCGACTTGTGAAGTATTTTTGTTGTTTTGGCGACTTTAACAACGATAAAATGGCTTGTACAGGCTGAAATTACGATGTTTAGGTCGGCAGCCAGGGAATTGTCTTTTATTTTTATATATTCCCTGCTTTGAAATTATGCCAACTAACTTTGATAGATCGGTCGAATTACCTGTCAGAGGTCAATTGGCGTTGCCAGCGATCCGTCTAATGAATTTATTGTAAAATTGAGCAATAGTTGAGAATTCTTTCCGGTGGGCTATCTACCTATCTCCCTCCCTCTTTCTCTCTCTCTCTTTCTCTCGCTCTCTCTCCCCCCCCCTCTCTCTCTTTCTCTCTCTCTGTCTCTTTTCCCTCCCTCTTTCTCTCTCTCTCTTTCTTTGACTCTATCTATCTATCTATCTATCTATCTATCTATCGATCGATCTATATCTATCTATCTATCTATCTATCTATCGATCGATCGATCGATCTATCTATCTATCTATCTATCTATCTATCTATCTATCTATCTATCTATCTATCTATCTATCTATCTATCTATCTATCTTACTATCTATCTATCTATCTATCTATCTATCTACCTATCTATCTATCTATCTATCTATCTATGTATCTATCTATATCTATCTATCTATCTATCGATCGATCGATCTAACTATCTATCTATCTATCTTACTATCTATCTATCTATCTATCTATCTATCTATCTATCTTTCTATCTATCTATCTATCTATCTATCTATCTATCTATCTATCTATCTATCTATCTATGTGTCTATCTCTATCCCTCTTTCTCTCTCTTTTTCTTTCGTTCTTTCTCTCTCTCTCTTTCCTATTTCTTTCTCTCTCGCTCTCTATCTCTCTCTCTTTATCTCTCTCTCTATCTATCTTTTTTCTAACTATCTATCTATCTGTCTTTCTTTCTATCTAACTTTCTATCTAACTATCTATATATCTCCCTCCCCCTCTCTATTCCTCCTCCTCCTCTCTTTCTTTCTCCCTGTCACCTTTTCTCTCGTTCCTGTTTCTTTCTTTCAAACATGAGTGCAGTCTGATCTTAGTCTAAACTACCTGTTTGTAATTTTAAATTCAGAGATAAATAAAAGTAGATAGAATTAATTAACAAAAAATGATGACTCACTTAAAACGGCCTTCAATTGCTTTTAGCCCTTTGATTTTAATGCAAATCTGAATAAGGATTTTACTCAGTAGGACAAGTATTACAACCCCGTATTCTCATCACCTGCATGTGGTCAAATGGCCATTCTAAAATATTCTAGAAATCATACAAGGGATGAAAGTTATTATTGTCAAAATCGTGTCGACGTTTCTTCTGGCGTTGAGTATATCTGAGCGATTGAAGATAATCTTTATTTCGACGTAGATCTAACCCTTTTCATGCTGTGTAAAAATCGCCAAACCAACGAAAATGTCGGCCATTGTCGGAGTTCAAAATTCACCTCCGATCTAAATGAATGATTTGATTGGTCGATTGATTCATTGGTCGACATTTGCGATCCGGCAACTGATTTGAACTGTCTCTTGCACAAAATAAAAAAACAATAAAGGAAGAAGAAATATTACATTTTACAGCCGGGGGGGTCGCGCAAAACGCAACGAAACCATTTTTAACTTAAACGGTTTATCCCTATATGATATTTTACAGAAAATCAGTTCAAACAATGAGACTCGATAATCGCAAACTTACATGGGAAATCAGCTAGGGGCTAGGAAAGGGTTTACCGGTGCGAGATATACCAGGAATCCATTGTTAGGTACTCCAGCCGCTGCGATATGACTGAAAATTGTTAAAAGCGACGTTTAACACCATTCAAACAAATCAGACAATGGGAAATAATGATAAAGAAAGCATTCTTCAATTCCCAAGACATTTAAGTCAGACTGCAGAATTTTTCTACTATATTAATTATCTACTCCAGTGAATTATACTGATTTCATAAAAGAAATACAAAACAAGTGTATTGTTTTCCTTTCTATTTCACGAAATATTTCGATAGATTCTACTTCAATTAAAATGAAAATGTTCATGTAAAATAAATATATATATGTTATATAAAAGAGAGAGTGACCAGAAGCTCTAAATTCATTATCAGGCGACACAATTTTAGACTGGTCTAAACTCAAAGGAGTTGCTGACGACAATTTAAGAGTTATAACATTTTACATTATTTCAACTTTCTGGATAGAAAACATTGTGTAAAATAAAGAAATTGCTTGTCACAAGCAATTTCTTCATTTTACACAAAATTTTCGGAATGGTTTTCTTTGAGGGGCGTCCAAAATCGCCATTGTGTGGGAATGGGTTAAACCCATTACCACACAATTCCGCATTTCTCTTCCCGAAATGACCCTTACTTTCGGGTCTAAACACATTTTATTAGGTTGTTTTCAATTATTTCAGTTGTTAACATCCCGAATTTTGATATTTCTAATAATCGAGCAATTTTTCTCAACCTTTTCAACAGGAGAGATTAATCTGGTTTGATTTTTCTGAGCATGAAAATGAAAATTGATAAGAAAGGGTAGTCAAAATGCCCAATTAGGTCTTCTTAAACCCCAGAAATTAGAATTGTATCAAGCGATTACTTCTTTTTCCACATTGTTTTCTATCAAAAAAATAAAAAGGTCAATTTCCATCAGCTTAAAATTGTCGTCTGCAATTTCTTTCCATTCGTACCAGTCTAAAATTCCGTCGTTTGGGAATGGGTTAAACCATTAGAAGTTGCGAAACTATTATCCGATTTTCTCGATTTTTTTTCCTTTTAATATAGTGTAGCTCTAAATCTCTTTAGCAAATTGACTAAACGCTTGCCCAGCCCACATACTGCGTTAGCTACGCCCACCGACTCCAACAGGAAGTCCCGTTTCGATTTTTAACGGCGTTACTTTGCAAAATTTATGGCCAGTAGCATGTAACAAAAAAGTAGTATAGCTGGTTGGCGACCTAAACGTTGTAACTACAGCTTGAACAAGCTTTAGTTACGACGTTTAAGTCGCCAAACCAACAAAAATGTTGAACTGAACAAAAATGGCAGCAAATGTCAATCACAATTCTGGACTGAATGAATGATTTAAATGTAATCATAATAAGACCTCTTCATTATTCATTATTTCCACATATACATTGTAATTTATACTGTTAAGTGTGTTTATACCCATGTATTCTTTGTATAATGTTTTTTATATATCGACGATGAACCATACGTGTTCAAGTCGTTATCTTGAATAAATTTCTGTTCTGTTCTGTTCTGTTCTGCATTCCTTGATTGACAGCTGCGATTGGTCAATTATTGTATTATCCAATGTTTTGTACATTTCTTTTTTGTTTCACTTGAAGTAGACATATTACAATAACTCATACCCCTAAAGATAAACCAATTCCCACACAAGGACGTTTTTGGACACCCCCCACCGAAAATTAATTGAAAAACATTGTGTAAAATAGAGAAATTTCTTGTACCGAGCAATTTCTTCATTTTCCACTGTGTTTTCTGCTAATAAAGTTGAAAAAATCTAAAATGTCTTCAACTTGTAATTGTCGTCTACAACTCCTTTCGATTTGGACAAGTCTAAAATTTTACCGCCTGTTAATGGTTGAAATGACTTTTATTTCTACTATTAGCTAGCAAAGCGTCAGCTTTGATAGCTTTAGTTAACAGACAAAATTTTGAGGCCATCTCAGAGTTCAGTGAATTCATAAAAAGTATTTCTGATGTAATTCAGGAATATTGCAAACAAATTAATCGTAAAGAACTCCTTCAAAAGCACACTTTTTAACCCGTTCGAACGCAATTCTACCTTTTTATGCATTTCAAGTTATTTTTTGGAAAACATCGTGGACAATGAAAAAATTGCTTGAAACAAGCACTTTCTTCATTGTCCACAATATTTTCTATCCAATAAAAGGCAAACGTTCCACGAACTTAAAATTATTGTCTTAGCCTGTCTAAGGTTTTTTCATATTAACCTCGTTTATTTATCATAACCTTTGACAAAATAAAGACCATTGAACAAAACTATGTTTTCTAGCTCACAGTAGTTTCAGTGCTTTCATGATATTAAATTCTTATCTCATTGAAAATATATGTTTATATATGACGCAGACGATCTGATTGACGAAATATTAAAAGCTCAGAACTTTAAATCGTAGGATCCGTCGACTGCAAAATGTACATTTATACATATAAATAGCATTTACAATTTAGCTTATAGAGACTCTGGAGAAACGTTGTGAGAAAAAAATGTGTCCGATTAGGTTCTCTATTTCAGAAGGAACATACAAAACCGTTAAAGTTGTTAAAATTCAACCGATAAAAAAAACCTGGAAGAAATAATACGTTCGCGAGGATTTGTGTTTTTACTGGTGTTATAAACGACAGAATTCAATATGTAGGTAAACCAGTGATATAACTGAAATTCTGTTGAAAATTTTATGGCACCGCCTTACTACGTCGTTTACTTTTACAAGCTTTCCTAATAGGTCACTTTACTGTTTTCGCTTTCGTCAACGTTTTACTAGTTTTTAATTTGATCATTACTGATATTTCTGAATTTGGTACCCTGGAAACCTGGTGGCCTGGAGTCAATGCTGAAAATAATACTAAGATTTGACCAGAAGCCTAGCAGCCTGGAAGCGTGAAAATCAAATCTGTATCAAGCATCTAGCACCCTAGCAGCTTGGCAATCTGTCTAGTGAAAAAGTTGAAACATGGACGTACATAATAGGGTAAGAAACATTTAAAGTACAATGTATTAGGAGATCAAAACGTCCAGAGTATGTTTCGCTTTCCTAAATTTCTATCCATCTCCGAAATGAAGCAGATCAGTGAATCATTTAAAGTAGGTTTTTGGTATTTCTAAAACCTTGGAAAGTGAAGTTCTACGAATGCTCAAAAATATAACCAAACGGGCATTAATTTTGATACTTTGGAACTAGATATTGCCTTCATAGTTATTTGATGATCGAAAGTGACCTTTCTTTGTGGGAATCCAGCAAAGGTGGAATCATGTATTATTTTCAGAATTCAAGAAACTCGGATGTTTGAAACACAAGACCTTATTTCATATGACCCAAAATCAACGAGAGAAAACAAAGTGACAAAGGCAAGATTTAATATTATCAAATAATTCACATCAACTGGTTAGGGTAATCTTTTGTAAGTGCGTATATCTACATAAGCTTTTAAGATAGTTTTGAACTGAGAATAACGCCTAGCGACTGTAACTCTATGCGATGGCTTTTTGAATGACGTTGGTTTTGAGGCGTGAGCGAGTTACCAAAGTCTTTTCACACTGATACACATTATGGAGGCTTTACACTGTATGTTTTTTCATATCTGCTTTTTCATATCTGCTAAAACATACATTGTAAACTGGTAGATCATGGGCTTTCTGCTAGCAGATCTGCTAAACATACGGCATAGAACATGTTCTATTTCCATCTGCTTTTTCAGACGGAATCGGCCTATCAATTCCAAGATCACCTGCTGATAAGCTGACAAGATAAATAATTACTGGTCAGCACTCTCATTTTGCCTCTTTAATACCAACATTTTGTGGAATGAAATTCCACTTATGCCTGAATTTAATTTATAATAACCCATTACCATTTAATGTGACGTTTTTTCCCAACATTGCTTTGTCCTTAATTCATGAAAATGAAGAGATAAAGTCATAGAAAATCAGAAAATGCTGTAGTAATTATAGCTTAATACAAAGTTTATGCCAATTAACCGATGAGAAAATTTTAAGCCGGTCCAAATTGAAAGAACTTTCAGAATAAAAATAAAAGGTGTTACAAAAGGTAGAAAACATTTTGGCAAAAGGAGATTTTTTTTTTTAACAATTAGTTTCTCTCTTCTTACATGTTTTTAAGAGCAACCTATCTTAAGTACGTCAAAATGCAGAATTTCATGTTATAAGATTAAAATGTTTTCTTATGTCACATTGTGTTTTAGCACATACAATGACACTTTTTGACGCCCAGCTAGAAAAACAATTGCGAAAACATTGCGTAAAATGAAGAAATTGCTCACAACTTGACAAAAGCAATTTCTTCATTTACCATATTTTTTTCTACTGAAAATTCGCAAACTTCAAATTGTCGTCTTCATCTCCTTTCAATTTAGACCGGTCTTAAAAAATTGTCTGGTTATGGTTTAAGCTTTATTTTCTCTGGGATGTTAATTATGAAATGGTTTGGAATTATTGTTTGTTTGTTACTGTTGTTGTTTTGTCAACTCACATGATAGAAAAATTCATTTTTGTTTTCTATGATTGCATTTATGGCCTGTCATATGGAGGAAGTTGGAATGTCTGTAAAAAACATTTTGAAGGGTTTACATAAAAATTAAAAAACGAAAAAAGTGATATCAAAAAATGTTTTTTTTCAGTTGTTACTAATTTCTTTCAGGGGATACTACTCAGGTATATGAATTAAAGAAGGCGACAAGTAATCTAACCCATTCCATCACAATGACGCTATTTAAACCACAAAGAAAAGCAATGAAAACATTGTGGAAAATGAAGACAGTGCTAGCGAAAAGCTTTTTTTTTTCATTTTCAACAAAGTTTTCGCAAGCATTTTTTTCTTTTGGTTGTGAAATGTGGGGGTTGTGTGGAAATGGATTGATTCAATACAGATAATTATGACTTATAAAACAGAACAAAGAAAAGTCTTGGACGAGTAATGCAGAAGGATTTATACCAAATATTCTAATTAAAAAAAGAGATATTCATTTTATAACGATCTAAATTCCATATTTGTCAAACTATTTTTGCAGATGTGTGTCAATGTTGGAACAACTTATCATTTCCTAATTTAGTGACTTTTTTTACCTTATTGGATTACATGTTTATCTCAACATTTTGTACCAAGAAAGACAAAGATGCAGTTAAAATTGCTGTCCGCAATTTCTTTTAAAATGGTCCAGTCTAAAATGTTGTCGTCCGGTTATTGATGTACCCTATCCTGTTTTTTTTTTGTTTTTTTTTTGTTTTTTTTTTGTTGTTGTTGTTGTTGTTGTTTTTGTTTGTTTGTTTTTTCAACATTTTGGACCTTTCCAAATTCAAAGGATTTTTCAGACGACAATTCAAAGTCGATTTTATTTGAAAAAATAATCTTTCTGAAGGGTAGAAAAATTGTGTAAAAAGAGAAATTGTTTGATGCAAGCAATTTCTTTTTTTCCACAATGTTTTCTAAGGAAAGAGGCGACATAAAAAACAGGGATCGAGCAGGAAAGGGTTAAATTAAATATATGTTACGTGTTAGTTATTTAGTTGCTGTTTAAATGGCAAGAATTAGAACCAATAAACCAGGCACATTTGCTCGGTTGGTAGTAAACTGGTCTTCAAATCTTGATATCACTGGTTCAGTCCCCGGGCTGACCAAACTAAACAAGCTATTTATCTTTATGATGAGAGATTAAACTGTAACGGTGCTATCCATCGAGCGCATTAAAGAACCAGGACGAGCTCTCAGCAGTTTTGTCCTGTATCCTTGCACTATCCTCCGTAACAACTAACGGTCTTCTGCGGCATCGCTCATATAGGCAAATGCTACGGAAGCTACGATAATTAAAAGGAAATACACACATATAAACTAATAAAGTTTCCAAACTTGACTCACTTGGTGTAAAGTAAAATCACTCACAACCTAAAGCTTTTGCTTTTTTTTTTTTTT
Organism: Fragum fragum; assembly: GCA_946902895.1. Taxonomy (NCBI): domain Eukaryota; kingdom Metazoa; phylum Mollusca; class Bivalvia; order Cardiida; family Cardiidae; genus Fragum; species Fragum fragum. The sequence goes on from OX336371.1 coordinate 10,421,192, forward strand.
TTTTTTGTCTGCTCACGAGATAATTCCTCTGCTGAATTTGCAGATCGCTGGCCAATTGACCTCTGCCAGGATGTTCCACTTAGATAATATTATATTTTGCTAAACACGTGGCCAGTAGCATGTAACCAAAATGTGAAATGGTTGGTTGGTGACCTTATCATCGAACATCCAGCTTGAATAAGCTGTAGTAACGTCGCCATGCAAACAAAAATGCTTTTCACACTAATATCGTTCAAACTTCACTTCTGGTCTGAATGAATAATTTGATTGGTCAATCGGTTTTTAGTCAAAGAATCTGTACCTATAAACATATATATATTCCACACAAAACGTTAAAAGAAAAGTGAAATGATGAACCCATTCCCACACAAAGCATCTTTTGGACGTCCCTCAAGAAAAAACAATTGGGAAAACACTGTGCAAAATGAAGAAATTGCTTGTAACAAGCAATTTCTTCATTTTCCACAATGTTTTCTACCCTGATAGCTAAAAAGACCCTAATTCCATAAACCTTAAATTGTCTGTCTACAACTCAATTTAGACAGGTCTAAAAGTTTGTCGTCTGGTTATGATAAATCCCAGTTCTATATTTAACGGCGTTATTTTGCACACTTTATGGTCAGAAAAATTAAAAGAAGAGAAATAAAACGACTGGTTGGCCACATAAATTTAATGACAACTGCATTAATAAACTTTAGTTACGACGTTTAAGTCGCCAAATCATCGAAAATGTTTGAAATAAAGTTGGAATATAGAATTCTCTTCCGGTCTAAATGAATTATTTGATTGGTCTATTGATTTTTTAGTCGGGCGCCGTCACAACGCAGTCGGTAGCGCGTCAGACTCCTAATCTTCAATCATAGGATGTCATGGGTTCGATCCCCGGCGGCGGCACATAACCTTTCCGACATTTGTCTCTCACCAATGGGTGGATAATCATAAACCTAAGTGGGATAGCAGCTGGAGGCTAGGAAAAGATGTAGTGGTAGTACTGGTGTAAGGAAAACCAGGAATCCATTGTTAGGTTCTCCAGCCGCCGCGATTTGACTGAAATTCTGTTGAAAGTGGCGTAAAACCCATTCAATCAATCAATCGATTTTAGTAAAAAAAAAAAGTCAGAGCCTATAAGCCCTTATATTTGCGAGACTGGACTCACTTGAAGAAAAGTGAAATGATTAATAACCTAAGAGACGGTACAGCTTTTCTCTGTCAGCTCGCGGAATAATCCGCCTGATGAATTATGACATATTTGACAGTAATCGATGTTGTTTTGTCTTATTATTGTGTGAAAATGTTCAGATTACGGACCTAAAATGTATCCATTTCTCTTTGGCCTATTATCACACGACAAAGGTTTAGACTGGTCCAAATTGAGACGAGTTGCAGACGACAATTTAAGGATAATGAAATTTTTAGATTCTTTTATGGGTAGAAAGCGTTGTGGAAAATTAAGAAATTGCTTGTTACAAGCAATTTGTTCATTTTTACACAGTGTTTTCCAAAATATTTTCCTAAGGGACGTTCAAAGGCGCCAATGTGTGGTAATGGATTAACCGATTACCACAATACAAAATTCTGGACTGGTCCAAATTGGAAGAAGTTGCAGTTGAATTCAATTTTGAAATTGAAATCTAAGGGTCAAAGTGTGTAGAAGACATTATGATAAACGTGGAAATTTCTTGTTTCAATGTTTTCTTTAATATAATCCTTCGGGCGCATAAAAGGGCTGAATTGCGTGAGTAAGATAAACAATCACACGTTTCAAAGACTTTGAGGTGAAAATTTGTAACAAGAGAACATTTTAGAAAAAGGAGAGATTTCTTGAACAAACCTTTCCATTTGCTCGGTGTCAATTAAAACAAGAACCTTTAACCGTGATAAAATCAAAGTACTGAAAGAACTGTAAGCTAGAAAATCATGGTTTTATTAAGTAATCTTCTTTGTCTTAGTAGGTTAGAAAACATTGTGGACACTAAAAAAATTGCTTGTTACAAGCATTTTATTCATTGTCCACAATGTTTTCCAGTCTTTTCTTGAGGTTCTTTAAAAGGCGGGATTGAATGGGAATGGGTTTTATAACACGCTTTTGAAGACCTAATTTTATTGCGTAGACATTCAATAAATTTGGTGGTTAAGCCTCCAGTGGCAGTTTGAACTCATTGACCTCTGAGAAGACCTCAAAAATCTGTCTGTCAACTTAAGCTTTCACAGCTGACGCTTTGCCAGGTAAAAATGACGAATTGCGACAGTCAGTAAAAAAATCGATGGATCAATCAGATCATTCATTTAAACCGAATGTAAACTTTGAACTCTATCATAAGTCGAAATTTTTGTGGAGCTTCTTTTTTTTAGGGAAGGGGGGGAGGGAGGATTGGAAACTCAAAGTCGTAACTACAGCTTATTTTCTCGGGTATTCATGTCTATCGTATTTTTGTATAATTACAAAATAAAGTAGTTACAAGCTTATAGAACTTTTGATTATAACGAACTATCAGTTTTGAATAATCTGGCACAATTTTGTATCATAAGCCTTGAAGCTAGAAGAGGTTAATAAAAATAAAGTAATTATTTAACTATTGATGTACTTAACTCTTTATTTATAGAATATATGTTGAAAGCATTTTCCGCTTTTGTCACAATTTCATTATGCTTACAAGGATTAACTGTAAAACCTCAAAGTATTTTATGTTGTTACCTTGTTATGTATATTTGTTGTTGTTTTTTAGGGGGGGGGGGGTGATCTGCATGTAACGTTGTGTTATGAAATGACGAGGAACACTCGTGATCAAGTCAAAGAACTAAACTATTGAATTGAATTGAAAATTATTAATTCACATAACCTTCATAGAAAGTTTTAAAATAATAAAAAGAGACAAGAAAATACATTGTAATAATTATAACAGATAGAGCGCTAGAATTCCCTATTGTTAGTAGCCTTTCATTATCTTTTTTTAATTATCATTATCATCATTTTTATGATTATTATCATCATTATTTTATTATCATTATTGACATTATTATCATCATTATTTCACAAGTTTACCCTTTCCTGGTTAATCCCTGGATTTTACGTCCCTGAGTTTTTATACTCGAGAAAATATTGTGGGATAAGAAGAAATTGCTTGTATAAAGCAATTTCTTCTTAACCCACAATATTTTCTACTCTTTAGGTTGGTTACTTTTAAAATTGCGCTCACTTTTAATTGTCGTCTGCAACTTCTTTGAAATTGGACAAGTCTAAAATTTTGAAAATCAGGAAAGGGTTAAGTATATCTTTATTTTGTGCGAAGTTAATTTGATTTTTTATTATTTCACTAGTTAATTTTATTACTACTATTTCACTAGTAACATTCACATAGAAGATAGGTTAATTCTGAATCAATATGGAAATTTGGTATTTTTCTGCTTGTTTAAACTAATTATGTGAAACGTTCTTGGCTTTTATGACAGAGAAATATATTTTCACAAAAAAAGCTGCTGTGAGAGAGATAATACCTTCAGCGGCTTAATCAGGCCTATCAAATGCTCGTAAAAATTTACCCTTTCCTGTACAAAACCTGGATTTACTTTTACTTCACTGTGTTTTTATACTTCACAAAAAGTGCGGAAAAAAAGAGAAATTGTTTGTAACAAGCAATTTCTTCTTTTTCCACAATATTTTCAACCTGATAGGCTGGTTTCATTTCAAATTGCATCCAATTTTAATTGTTGTCTGAAGCCTATTTTACATTTAACCAGTCTAAAATTTACTAAAAAATAGAAAAAAGTTAATGTGTTACAGGCTTATTTCTATGTTCATCTCGTTAAGCTCTCGTGACCTCAAATCAGAACTAATGGTTAATTTCTAACTTAAAGGACTTTTTTTCATTTATGACCTTGTTGCTGAATGAGTAGGTCAAGAAATAAATGTGTTCTAGAAATAGTTTTTGTTCGAATAACTGTCTAATTATAAGCAATCGGTTTTCTTTGAAGTAACGGTCGTCTTTGTCGATCAAATAAACCGATTGACCAATCAAACATTCCTTTAGGAATGCCTCGATAGCCGAGTGGTATATGTGCTTGTCTCGTAATCTGAAGGTCACGGGTTCGAGCCCCAAAGTCACCGGGGTGTGTTCACGAGCAAGACACTTAATAGCCAGCCCCAATCTACCCAGCTGTAAAAGTGAGTAGCAGTGAGATTCAGCCACTGCCTCTCTTTCAGGGACGTGAAAACATCTGAATTGTGTCACCTGCCAGTAATACCCGAAAGGGGAGTTAGGCAGTATAAATAGATAGATAGGACTTGAGCTCCCTGAAGTGAATTATGAAATATATCATCGAGCAAAATGGCTATAGCTTCAACCCTTTTCTGTTCAATCCCCGGGTTTAACGTCCCTATGATTTCATAATTGAAAAAACATTGTAGAAAAAGACGAAATTGCTCGTAATATTCACTTTCTCCTTTTTCTACAATATTGCTTCCCTACTGAATGGTTATTTTTCTCATTAAATCCACTTTAAGTTCACATCTGCAAAACCTTTTTATTTGAATAGGTCAAAAATTTTGCAAAACAGGAAAGCTGTAGTTGCGACATTTTGCTCGCGCACCGACGATGTATAAATTGACTTTGTTGGAGTTTTGTTGACTTTTACATCGTAACTACAGCTTTATCAAGCTGTACTTACGACGTTTACATCGCGAAACAACCATTTTGTATTTTGTTACATGTTACTGACACCAGATCAACAAAAATTCTAATAACTGATATCGGAGTTTAAAGTTTAATTCCGGTATTGATAAACGACTGTATTGTTCTATCTCTTTTTTTATTGCCAGAAGCCGCTGCTAAAGGGCCATGGCAGCGAGTTCGACTCCAAGTCATGGGGTCTCGGGTTGAAATATCCTTTCCGACATTTGTCTCCCACCAAAGGACGCATTACCTATGTTGGATGAGCAGGTGGAGGCTCGGAAAAGATGTAGTGGTATACAGTACTGGTGTGAGAAATACCAGGAATCCATGGTTAGGTGCTTCAGCCGCAACGATTTAACAGAAATACTGTTAAAAGTGGCGTTTAACCCAATTCAATTAATTTGATTTCCAGCCTTGGTGCATCAATTGTCTTTGAATACATGAGAGATCGTAAATCTAGAATACAGAAAACCGATCAACAAGTGAAATATATCTCATGCCCTTGGTTTCTTTACTGCTTAGATAAATTCCAAGGTCATGAATAAATCTAAAGCATTTCATTTAGACTTGTGATATATACCCTGTCCAGCAGAAACCCGAGATTTCACGTCGTTGAGATTTTATACCTTAGAAAACATTGTAGAAAAGGGAGAAATCGCTTGTAACAAGCAATTTCTCATTTTCCCACAATATTTTCTACCACATAAGATGGTTTTGTTTCAAACTGCATCCAATTTTCTTTGTCAACTGCAACCACTTTCAATTTAGCCCAGTTTAAAATTTCTAAAAGCAAAATGTCAAAAAAGGAGGAAAGGGTTACGGACAAAGACGGCCAAGAAAAGTTAATTATCGGAAAGCATTCCCTTATCAAGAGGAGGGGACAATGTTAAGTCTAGGTATTAGCTATTGATCCTTTCATTAGATGTTTCTCAGCCCCTCTCCCCTCCTTTATAAGATATCGAGAATTGACCACCGCGTTTGTCAATAAAAAATCGATTAACCAATCAAGATGATCTTTTGGACCTGAAGTAAAATTTGAACTCCGATATTATCCGACATTACGTGAGAAATTTCTATTTAAATGAAATAGAAAATCCGTTTGGTTTTCGTGTTAGATCGATTCATCTTTCATCTCGTGAACAACTAAAGCATATTTCTAACTCGTGGTTTTGGCAGGAGGTGTAGACAAGATCAGACTGCACATAGGTGCAGTCTGATCTTAGTCTACACCTCCTGCGCTTTCTTTTCAAACCAGAGTTGTTCATGAAATCAATTTTCAAAAGATGTATTGATCATTGAACAAGTACTATCACTGCTCTCAGCCCTTTGATTTTAATGAAATTCTGAAAAGATTTTACTCGGCATGACATGGAGTAAAATGTAATTCAAGTTTATTGCTTTTGATTTTATAGAAGTTTACTAGGTCAATGGAATATATAGATACAGGGTGTATTTTGTATGGCGGTGTTTATTTTCAGATTAAATGAATTAATGAAAATAAGTGATAATTTACGAATGATTATTCAGTCGTCTAAAATACAATAACATTTATATCGTTAGAGATATCTTTATATGCTCTATTAAACAATTTCATGAACGCCTTTAGGATTACTGTATTCGATTAATTCAAATCAACCAAGTTCTGTGAGCCTCGAAAAGTTCCATTACGAATGTACTTTTGTAATATCGAAATGACTTTGTAACGTCAAAGGAACATGGATATAGTGCTTGCAAAAAGGACAATATTAGACCCAAAAGGGGTCTTTAGAAGTTCCTTTTTATATGTGTTTCTGTTCTTCTTCTTCTTCTTCTTCTTCTTGACGTTGATGATGTTAGTGTTGTTTTAACCCGTTTCTGTTCAATCCCTGGTTTTTACGTCCCTGTGATTCAGTAATTTAGAAATCATTGTAGAAAAAGAAGAAATTGATTATTTTCCAAATGAAATCCATTTTAATTTCTGCAAAACTTTTGAATTAGGACAGATCTAAAGTTTTGCAAAATAAGAAAGTGTTAAAGGATTGGCTCGAACCAAGTTAACAAGTGGGTGTATTCCGAAAGCATTTATATAATCAGGTAGAATGGACATTCCTGATTTTAAAAAAATCGCCCGATTCCGAAATGTTTCAGCAAAGGCTAACCAGGTCAATGCTTCTCGCACTTTCCGGGAATAAATGTTTCGCCTGAGAGGTCAGGTACAATAAAAGAAGTAAATTAGCCCATACCCACACATAGACGCTTTCTGACGCCGTTCAAGAGAATGTATTAGAAAAACATTGTGTAAAATGAAGAAATTGCTTGTGACAAGCAATTTCTTCATTATACACAATGTTTTCTATCAAAGAGATTAAAAAAAAAGTCTAAAATTCCATAAGCTTTAAGTTGCCTTCTACAACTTTTTTCGATTTAGACCTGTTAAAAATGTTGTCTTCTGGTTATGGGTAAATTGCCTCTGAGCAAGTGTAAAAAGAATCTCGTATTTTCAAAGTACTGCGAATAATTCGAAAGATGCCAGAGTCAATATAAGTATAGCCGATAACTGTCGGATCTTCACTGTCAAACAATAAATCGATTGACCAATCAGATCATCAATTTAGACCGGATGTGAGTTTTAAACTCAAGCATTGGACGACATTTACGTGACGCTGTATCTACGACGTATCTGTCACCAATCAACCATTTCACTTTTTGTTATATGTTACTGACTATAACTGTTACAAAATAGCACCATTTAATCATTGTAGAGAGTGTACTCACTGTGCTTTGGCCAGCAAGCTGTGAATCTCCAACATCTAAGTAACGAACATGTTCCTTGTCTGAGAGGTATAGTCCTCCAATGCACAGGGTCCCGGGGAATCATAGGTGGGCTACCCTCTTCTCACCGGCTGAGCCCTGGTTGTTTATTTGGTGGATTCCGTCTCTAATCGGTTCTTTTCGCTAGGTGGGAGATCCTTAAGGAATCCCTAGATACTACATCATCAAAGGAGACCTTCCTGCGGAGGTAAGTGGGCACGTCTAGCTATCCGTCACTTGCTTTATTTCAGACCCGTCGAGCGAAATGGGATCTCCTTGGTAAGAGCAAAAGGTATCAGTTTAGGCTAGACTGTGCGGACTGCATATATAGATAAGGGTCAAAACTTTTCGCTTTTGGGTAGAGTTTTTCATTGGAGTCATTTTACGTATTTTTCGGTGGTTACGTTAACATTTGCAGAGACCTTTTCGATGCTTCAAAGCCCCCGTTCTTCGATATTAAACTAGCTATCTACAATTTTTAGCATTTGAAGCGATTTTCAAAATTCTTTAACACCCTCTTGTAGCAATACCGGATCTCGGGTCTCTACATGTGTTAACATTTGAAGAGACCTTAAAAATGCTTGAAAAACATGTTGCAGCGCTAAAACCATTTTCGGGTCTCTACAAATTATTAAGAGATGAAGAGAATATTTTTTGTTTTCATGGAGGTATCAACCGAAAAACCTAATCACACTGTATGAATACGCGAAGCGGATTCATACATTGTGTGATTAGGTTTTTCGGTTCATACCTCCATGAAAACAAAAAATATTCTCTTCATTTCTTATAATTTAATAGTATCGAGCAAAAATACAACTTTACAAATTTTGATAACTTTTTGTATGGAACTATTTTATGCGGAAGCATACAAAATAGCTGCGTGCTCAAAATTTTGATCGTGGAGGTATGAATTAAATTTTTCGACCAATCAGATCGCTCGTTTTTGATAGTGGAAACTAACAATTAAATTATTAGCATTTGAAGCGACTTTCAAAATGCTTTAAGAACCTCTTGCAGTGCTTTTCGGATCTTTATGAATATCAATATTTACAGAGACCCTCGAAATACTTCAACACCGTCTTGCATTCTAATCGGACGTCAAACCACTTTTTGGTCTCGAGTATTGTTTACATCTGAAGAGTCCCTCAAAATGCTCCAACACCATCTTGCATCGCTATCGGGCGTTAAACCATTTTCGGGTCTCTAGAAATGATTGCACTTGCAAAGACCCGTAAAATGCTTTAACGCTTTCGTTTTACTGTCAGACAATAAACCATTTTCAGGTCTCTGCAAATGTTAACATCCTCAAATTAACCCTATATTACAAACCTAATGCTTTGAAGTGAAGGATGGTGCAGTTAAGTCATTTATGGCCACAATGACTCGGCGATGAAAGTCGGAAATTCACTTATTCAGGTAACAAGGAAATATTCATGAGATGTTAGTCAGGTTTAGAAATTCAGGGAAAGGAATTTCGGAAGTCTTTTATCATGATGTAAGCGAATTATTCCCGCAGAATTGAATCAGGGACGTTTTCCCAACAGTAAACGATTTTTTTACCTCTAGATTTTGCTGTCGTCTGCTGCATTCTCACTAACATGGGAACTGTTTTCTACGGACACCAAGAGTGAAAGTTTTAACTGATCTTGGCACTTCTACTGACTTTCAAATTTAACCCTTTCCTGTTTTGAAAAAAAAAAAACACAATGGACCTGTCCAAATTAAAAGGTTTTCAATACGGAAACTCAAAGTGGATTTTACCCGAAAAATAAACATTCTGCAGCGTAGGAAATATTGTGGGAAAAAGAAAAAATTGCTTGTTACAAGCAATTTCCTCTTTTTCCATAATATGTTCCCAATAATAAAAATCACGGGAACGTAAAAACTAGGGATTATGTATGAAAGGGTTAAATTCGATTTGATAAGAGGCAACGCGATACTGTGTGGATTTTTCACCTGGGTACGATCCCGTTTTGAGTAGAGAGGTCTAATAACTCTACATTTGGAACCTCGATTTTAATCTGTATTACAATGCACAACTTAATCAAGTCATCGCTTTAAAGTAAAAAAAGAAGATAAAATCGACATAAATGAGAGCGTTCACGTTATAGGAAACTTATTCAAACACGACATTAATAAGGAAAGGATTTTTTTTTTTTTTTTTTTTTTTTTTTTCTAGCGAAATTCCTGCATTGGTTTAACAATTCGTTAGAATCCCGCAAGAAGAAAAAATAATTCTTGTCTATCTTTTTTTTTTTTTTTTTACTTCCGCACAAAGTAGTTTTAAACTGCCTGATACAAACTGGTAACTCTTTGGCTTTTCTGTGTTTTGATATCAAATTATAAGAAAAGAAAAAAAAATGTATCGCTGTTGAAAACGCTGTGGTAGGCTTCTATTTTTATTACTTTCTTTAACAGTATATCATGAACTATAACTAGAGAAAATCTATTACAATTAATTGATTGAATGTTTTTTTACGTCACTTTTAACTTTGTTTCAGTCATATCGCGGCGGCTGGAACACCTAATAATGCATTCCTGGTATTTCTTACACCAGTACTACCACTACATCCTTTCCTAGCCACCAACTTCTATCCCACTTAGGTTTGCGATAGCAACCAATTGGTGAAAGACAAATGTCGGAAAGAATATGTGCCACCGCCGGGGATCTAACCCATGATATCCAATAGTTGAAGATTGATAGTCTGATGCGCTACCGACTGCGCCATGACGAAATCTATTACAAAGTAAAGTGAATAACGCGCTACCGACTGCGCTATGGCGAAATCTATTTCAAAGTGAAGTGAATATTTTGGGTAAAAATTATTGACAAAATTTCGTTTAAAGCATACATTTTCCTTATGTTGTAAAATATTTGTTATAAATTTTCACACCCTTTTCTTTTCATTACCAATCAGGCTCTTATCATATATCAATGTTTTGCTGTTTTGTTTTGTTTTGTTTTTTTCGAGGGGGGAGTGTTGTTGTTTGCCGAAAGCAATCACCAGTGTCAATCAAAAAGTGGATTAACCAACCAAATTATTAATTTTGTCCGGAAGTGAACTTGATGAACTCAATATGATGCCGTTTAATGTCTTAAACAAACGTATTCAGTTTTAATGCCAAAAGCGTCTATAATTCCAAAGGTTTATAAATTTTGGCTAAAAGAAAAATCCTAAAAATAATAGATAGATGATATTGAATGGGTGGTCATTAATTACCGAGTTTATTGATGACGAGTTTAATGAAGCCGGTATTTCATAAAAGAATCCGATATTCTTTTTATAGTATTATCTTAACCCTTGTCATGCTGAACCCGGAATATGCCGGGTTTGGCAGGACGTGTAAACCAAGATCAGCCTGCTCATAAGTGCAGTCTGAACTTGGTCTACACCTTTTGCTTGTACTTTTCCTGCCAGAGTTGTTTATGAAACCCATTTCTAAAAGAAATATTGATTTATGAACAACAAGTTCTATCGGTGCTTTTAGCATTTTGATTTTACAGCATTTCAGTAAGGTTATTTGTACGGCATGACAAGGTAAATCTTTGCAATAAACATGCTTCGAATTCATCAATTTATGATATTCCGCCAAAAATTACGCTATACTTCGTTAGGTTTGTAAAATGGCAGTCTTTGCATGTAATTTGACATAATTTCCCCGTTGTCTGCGCATGTCATATTCTCCGAAGATTGACCTGTCTTCGGGACCGTATCTCTTAGATTGGGATAAATATTACTACGTCGTACGCATAACTCCATATTATATCGCCAAAAAGTAGCAAGTGGATAATTACAATAAAACCTACTATAGTGGAGAAATCAAACTTAACTGTCGCCCCAAATTAACTAGAAAAATAATTATTATAAATTGCTAAAGCATTCACGTCTTACATGTGCTCCAAGAAGAGGCATCAAAAATTAGAAGCGTGCCTTTCCTGGGCGCTGATATTTTAAATGTAGGTCGACGGAATCGGCCGAGTTGTCACGAATGACACTACCAAGAATGCTCAAATTAGATAAGTTAGTATTTGAAAAATGCCACCTATCGGAAGATAACGACCAGTTTCCCGGAAACAAAAATGCGTTGTCAAAGACTTCGGCTCTACTACATAATCATTACACTAGTTTAATATCCCGCATATACCATGAAAACTATTCAATGGAATTAATTCACATCCGCGCAATGTATCATACTACATGTATATCATACTACAAAGAAAATTGTCCCAATTTCATCGATTACTAAACACCACTTTTTCCCTCGGCGGAGATATTGTAAATGGTGGCTAGTCGACTCTCGCAGCGTCAGAGGCAAAACGGAGTTTTCACACAGAAAAGCGAATAATCGTTTTTTTTATCCATTGAATCTGCATTGAAAGTCCTTTCCCCTTTCCTGTTTTTCAAAATTTTAGACCTGTTCAATTTGAAAGAAGTTGCAGATGAGAACTAAAAGTGGGTGCAATGTGAAGAGTAACCAACAAACATGGTAGAAAATATTGTGGGAAAAGAAGAAATTGTTTGTTACAAGCAATTTCTTCTTTTCCCACAATGGTTTCTCAGGTACAAAATCACAAGGACGTAAAAACCAGTGATTGTACAGGAAAGGGTTAAAAAAAGAGACACGTTTACATTTTGTTTTTATGTTTCCTTGTGTTCGTTTTTACACGAATGTGGTATGCATGTGATAATTAAAGACCCAATGTCAAAAGAATCATATTCTGTTTAAAGACAGAATTTGCAGATTACAGAAGATTGTTGTCAAAATTCCTTCAAATCATTCTTATAATGAAAATCGAGCTGATCGTCGCACTTGTAAGATCCCCTCTGCTAGGATTTGAGCCCAGGCCTCTCACTTGCAGTGCGTGTTCGCTCATGAACTTCATTGAGTAATGATATCAAATGCGAGTCCCTGCTCTATTAACCCATTCCAATACAACAAAATTTTAGACTGGTCCAAATTGGATGAAGCTGCAGACGACAATTTCGTGCTGACGGAATTTTACTTTTTTCAACTTTCTCTGAAGAAAACATTGTGCAAAATGAAGAAATTGCTTGATACAAGAAATTTCTTCATTTTCCTCAATGTTTTCAAAAGCTTTTTTCTTGAGGGGCTCAAAAAGAAGGGATTGTGTCGGAATTGGTTAATCTAATAAATACACGCAATGCTATATATATAAATTAAATCATTCCTGAAGTGCAATCAACTTTTCAACACAAATAAAAATGATAATCTTTCATGTTAGTACACGCTTTCTCCATTCCCGAAACTTTAAACCAATTTCGTGGAATACATGATTAGGGTGAATAAATTGATAATTATGGAAGCCCTATGTGACTAACGCGATGAAAATTTAGTTTCAAGCTTTGTAATATAATAAATTCGTTGTACGGTTTCTTGCCGGGATATATTACAACTTATTCCCGGCTAGAGAAAACGATTCAATCCTCGCCTGCGGCTCGGGTGACATCGTTTTTTCAGTCGAGAATAAATCGTCACATATCTCAGTAAGAAACCGGTTAATAAATAGCATAGAATATATTTTATCTTCCACGACATGAAAGTTATATCTATCATACAAAAAAGCGCAAAATAAAGCGAAAGAGACAAAATTAATTATGAGTACAATATTTCTCAAAGCGCGTCATTTTTGTTGTCGTTTGTTGCTGTTGTTTTGATTTTTTATCAAAATAAGTGAGAATTCATCAAGAAATCTCAATTACTCTACCAGAATTCATTTACCCTTTCCTGTTCAATCCCTGGTTTTTACGTCACTGTGATTTTAAGATTGAGAAAAAAATGTAAAAAAAAGAAGAAATTGCTTGTGACAAGCAATTTCTTCTTCTTCCAAAATATTTTCACACTACTGAATGGTTATTTTTCAAATCTAACCCACTTTTAATTATCGTCTGCAAAACCATTGAATTTGAACAGGTCTAAAATTTTGCAAAACAGGACAGGGTCAAAGCAAAAGATACGGGAGATGAACCGTGTAAGCTTTGCTTTCGTTCCATCCCTTTTGCTAGTAATTGTTATTAAATGGTTAACATATTATATTTGTTATAAAAATTGTGGCAAATTAAATATGTTAAATTAAAGAAAATAGAATAAGTACATGGCTGAAAATGATACTGTTATCAGACTGGACAAACTCGAAGAAAAGTGAAATGATTAATGACCCCCTATAGACGATACAGCTTTTCTTTGTCAGCTCACGAAATAATCCGCCTTATGAATTATGACATCTATGAGAGTAATCGATGCTCAGCGTCTCATTTTTCACGGGTCGAATCGACGATGTTGCTAAAATATTTGAGAGATGAAGAGGCTAGTTTTTTGTTTTCATGGGGGTATGAAACGAACACATAATCACACTTTATGAATACGCGAGGCGGATTCATACATAAGTGTGATTAGGTTTTTCGTTTCAAACCTGCATGAAAACCAAAAAAAAAAAATATTCTCTTCGTTTCTTATAATCTGATAGCATCGAGCGAAAAAAGCAAATATTTTACTAATATCGATATTTTTTTGTATGGAACTTTTTTGTGCGGAAGCATATTAAATAGCCGCGTGCGCAATATTTTGTTCTCAGAGGTATTAATAATTTTTTCGACCACTCAGAACGCCTTTTTTGATAGTCGAAACTAAAAATTAATTTATTTGAGATTATAGGGTCGATGTCTTAAAGGCGATCGCACAATTAAGGGATCGTTGGCCACGCCCACTGACCTCTTACAGGAAGTTCGACTTAGACATAAATTTTATTGCCAATAACATGTTACAAAAAGAGTTAGTTGGCGATCTAAACGTCGTAACTACAGCTTGAATAAGCTGTAATTACGACGTTTAAGTCTCCAAAACAACAATTATGCTACAAATTAATGTCGGCTTATGTTGGAGCTCGAAGTTCATATCCGTTTGATATCCGATTTTTTGATTGACAGCTGCGATCCCTCGATTCAATAACCTAAGATAATTGCCATATCCTTACATTTGTACACCGCTATTTATATCTAATGATATTTTTTTAATAAAAACATTATTTTTATACGTCGAACTGCAATAGCCTAAGTAAACAAAAGTACGCCATCGCATGTACCTACCCAATGATAGACTTTCCCTGTAAGCTAACAAAGTAGTCCGCTAACTTAAGTTTGACACCTTGATATATCGTATACGTTGGTTATTTTTGTTGTTGGTGGTGTTTTATTTTGTTGTTGTTGTTTTCTTTTAGTCTTGCGTTTTGAAATTTTACTCTCCCTTTAAGCTAACAAAATAGCCCGGCTTCTGAAGCTTGACACCTTGATATATCGAATATGTTGTTTTTTTTTTCTTTTTCTTTAAGTTTTGCGTATTGAATTTTAACTTGTTTGTTCGGTTTGTTTGTTTATTTATTTATTTGTTTGTTTATGAAGGATTTTGTTATCGTTGTTGTTTTTTATTGTTAATGTTTTTGGTTTTTTTTTTTTTTTTTTTTTTTTTTTGCTTGTTTTAAAGGGGGGTCAGTGAAAAAGAAATGGTCGTTCACCAAATCAGACTAGTTTAATCCGCTATATCATTTGAAATCGCGCATTATTTTATATTTCTTTCAAATAAACAAGATTAACTCGAATCGATGACATAATAGATATGTTCTAAATGGAATGATTTAATCATTAAAACATCTCATTTGCCACCTTGTGACAAGTATTAAAAAAGGCCCCGTTCCAAAGCGGTTTTTTACCATTCTTAATATTTTCCTTGATTTTCTAGTAATCAAACTTGGGTTGTTTAGCCGTTTATTACTGTTGTATGATTTTTTGTGTATGTGTGTGTTTTTTTTTTTTTTTGTTGTTGTTGTTGTTGTTGTCAAAATAAACGAAATGAAATCCTAGATTAAAGTTCGTATACATAACAATTGAGATAGCTTTTAATTTGTGCTTCATTCTCACATTCTGTTTTACATTAAGACTTGCCGTGAGTCGTAGATATAAATTATCTCCTCATTTCTTAAGGGAAGCGTTGACTTTTTTAGGTATAGTTCTTGACTAATTAGCGAACATACAGAAAAAAAACGTGGATCAAAGAAATGGCTCTGACGTTATTGTGTTTATCCTAGATAGGTAACTCAAATAACCCCCAAATCAATAATCACATTTGGTTTGATACTCCTGTATTGATTGATTAATTTAATTGGGTTTAAGGCCACTTTCGATAGTATTTCAGTCATAATTTTGTTCGACCAATCAGAACGCCCATTTTCTATAGACGAAAGTAAAATTCATATATATATTCGACATTTTCAAAACATCGATTTGGGGCTTTATATCAACAAAGAACCTCAAGCGGTATTTTTATTAAGGTTTTGGTCTTCAGTTTGGTATGTATGGTGTATGTCATTTACAAATGTCGTTACATCTTACGCAGACTTATATAATTCCGTCTTCACCCTTGTGTACCCCGGTCATCCTGTAATGGGCTCAGTAAATTGTCGGGTAATACGCCACCATTTCGTCACATGACGCCATACATCGCAAATGAATTCAGTTTAAAAACTGGCGCATGAATATGAAAGATTTTTCGTCAGCAATTCGATTTTATACCAAAAGTAGTTCGGTGATTTAAAGGTAAATTACTAAGTTTTAATACACACATTATGTATCTTGAATCAAATTTATTGTGCCATAAACGTTTTATTTCTCGCGAATCAACAGATTTTTTTTTTTTTTTTTTTTTCCATTTCTTGGTTTGACAAGAATCTTGTCATTTAACCTATTGCAGAGAGGTATCGTAAGAGATACGAACGACAACTCTGCTTGGAGACTGGATATTTTTCATCATTTTATTCATTTTCAAATATTCTATACAAAAACTCAATTATGACTTCTCTGAAATAAATAATCTGTTAATGACATTACTTTATAACGTTGTGGAATTTAATTATTTTGATGACGTTACATTTGCCTAAAAATTTCTTTTTCTCTCAAGGGGAAAAAAGCATTTGAAAACAAAGTTGAAAATGAAGAAATTGCTTGATACACAAATTCACAATGTTTTCTACCCAAAAATACAGATTGAAAAAGAATAATCAACTAAAAGATGTCGCCTCCTATTTCTTTTAATTTTGACTAGTATAAAATTTCGTTGTCTAGTTATGGGTCAATGTACAAAAACATGTAAAAGAGCATGATATTTGTTGGTGTGCTTGTGTGTGTGTGAGTTTCATCCAGTAAGATGGTTCTAAAATTTGAGGAAAAAATGAAAGGTAGTTTTTCATGGAAAACGAATGAAACTATTAGGAAAGGAATGTTGTTATTGAATCATCGTCCTTTAACACTTTCCTGATTAAACCTGGGATTTTACGTTGCTGTGAATTTATACTTAAGGAAACATGGTGGAAAAAAGGATGGTTTCATTTTCAAATTGCATCCAGTTTCATTGTCGTCTGCAAGCCCTTTCAATTTGGGCCAGTCTAAAATTCAAGAAACGGAAAAGGGTTCTTCGCTTTAATTACCTCCAAGAGAATTTATCTGCATTAGACCAAGCCTACGTCGCCGGGATAATGCGATGGCTCTCTGTATTCAGCCATTTCTTACTTAACTCTGTCAAGTTGATGATTTAAATTACATAAACTTTACAGATTACCTTTGCAAACAATCATCCTAACGCATTTTCCAACAGACAATGTAATTAAAAGTCAAAGACTTATTTCGGGACTGAAATTGTTTTGCCACTTAGAAAATATCACTTTTGAAAATACTCCAGTGTATTCTAATAATCAAAGAATCGATTGAGCATATATTGACAAAAGACAATTTTGAAAATGCTAAAATAAAAATTAAGACGATTGCGACCTGTCTATCAAGGAATATAATGTCCCCTGTGTGCAATGATAGACATCGAAAGAAATGGCCAAACTAAGTTGACCGTGTGAATCCAGCGGTTACGTTCTAAGTAGCACTCGAACATGGAGAATGACATTTAGAGTCCACTTTGTTTGAACATTGCAGAAATGTTTTGTTTTTTTATTATTGAATTCTATCAACAACGACAGTGACTTCTTTCTTTTCAACCCAAGTGCAAGTTTGCTCTTATGGGATTCGATCCAACGCGAATATGACAACGCCGGCTGGCAATACAATATTCGAGGTCCTAACATACTGCGCTACAGAAACATTACAAAAAAAAGATATTCAAATAACGCATATGAAGATATCTTACTTTAAAGTACACTCCGTCTAAGGGTTCTATTTTTAAGAAATTCTATCTAAATATTGAATTCTCTCGAAAAGTATGTCTACCCATAAATTTATATAAGCATGGCTCTTAGTAGATACGTGTTTACACAAAGTTGCAACCACAAAGCCAACCAAGGTGTTACAAAAGCAAAATTATTAGATTGATATTTCATTCTTTCAAGCAATTGACATACCTTTAAAATAATTTTGATCCTAAACGTGTAACTAGCGGCCGGCCATTGCGATGGTAGTAGCGCGTCAGACGCTTAATCATGAGGTCCCGGGATCGATCCCAGGTTGTGGTATCCTTTCCGACATTTGTCTCCACAAATGGGTGTATAATCCTAAACCTAAATGGGATGTGCAGCTGGAGACTTGGATAAGATTTAGTGGTAGTACTGGTGTGAGAAGTAGCAGGAATCCATGGTTAGGTACTCCAGCCGCCGCGATATGACTGGTATACTTATAAAAGTGGCTTTACATCCAGTTCAAACAACTAAAGTAACTAGCGGCCAGCGACGTTACATATTATACTTTGGAAGACACCACACAAGTATCACCGATAACTTAACACAGTAAAATAGACATCCTTCCACCATTTCCCTCACGAACATGATGAAATTGTGGTTAAAATTGTTAAATGTAGTGTAAGCGTTCATTAAAGGCAGGACGTTCACAAACCAGTCAAGCTTAGTCCAATTTCCTGACATAAGCGTTTTCCTCTTTCTATGTGGATATTTAAAAGGACAGAAGTCGGTGTCAAACTTACAGCTATCTTACCTCGAAATGCGATGTATAAATCAGCATTATATGCGCTCACTAGAAACTGGTTTACTCTGCAGTGGAGGAAAGATGAAGATGAATGATAACTATAATCTTGTATTTGAGACGTTACAATATTTGCTTTGATTCTCATCATTTTTGTGCCAAACTAAGAATGATGTATACAACTGTTGATGCGAAAAGGCAGTTAAAAGGTAGTGAAGGCAAAAATTTCGGAACACATGGAAAGTGATATCAGGTAGTACATCTAAATTACGCTATCGTATCGTCTATGACACTTTCAATATCCAAAGGATTCAGTTGTTGCTTGGAAACCTTGGTTGGGAGACGAATGTCGCAAAGGATATGTGCCGCTGCCATGACATCCCGTGATTGAAGTTCGGGAGTTTGATGCGCTACCGACTCCAAAAATTGGTTCACCTGGGGTACAAGAAATGTTTGGACGTGAATATATAAGATTATCAGTCCTTATTTAAATGCAGCTAAGATATATGACATCAATTCGAATGCAATAGATCGGCATCCTTATAAAGCAAATCTTGGAAATCAACCAGGCACTTGGCATAAATCCCAACTGTTGGTCATGAATAGGTTTGAAATTAAGTCATTAAAGCTGGAAATGTTAAGGACACAGGCGGTCGAAAACAAACGACGATTTATCTTCCTCGACCAAGAGGGGGTAACCTTTGTAATTCTAGGCATAAGTTATTAACCCATTCATTATTTATATCAATCTGTATCCCATTTATGGTCAGAAATAATGTTGCCTGAAATGTTTTACAAAATGTCAATTTTTCTATACATACAAAATCACTCATAGGGAAGTAGTTGATTTGTATGTACCGAATCCCAACTATTCAGAAACGAATGTTTCAACGTACATTATCATTAATTTTAGATTCATCACAAACATATCACTTTGATGCAAAACTCTTTAGATAAGCAAAAGAGAATGGTCCTCATCTTTTGTGGCGTATCACCGCGGCTGACATTATCATGGATTCTTGCCATTTCTACAATCAGTTCCAAAATAGTCGATCATAACCAAAATGTGTTCCACTCGTCTTAGAGCTTATTGCCCGGTGACACGTGTGAATTTCTAAGCCAAGACGACGGCCGATCTAGAGATCGAAATGACGGTGACCCTTGGAGATGTTTGGTTTAATTTCAATGCGATGCGTGTACCACTTTGATATCAATCATTTCGTGAAACGGAATTAAGCCCAATGAAGTTAATTATGCTATTTTATCCATTGGACTAACATACAAAATACTTGATAGTTGAAATTAAAGATGGTAATATCTGAGTCACATATTATTCATAATGGAAATTAATTTTTATATTTCTAGAATAGTGTTTTTTGACAGTTTAGAACTATTGCATCATACTTATTCTTAATGATCAATTAAAAAAAAATAAAAAGTGCGTTAGAAGCCATGCTCGTTGATTATGATAAATATTTATATATGCTGTACCTACATATAGATAACGTACGTAATAAAGCACATTTAAAGAGTGTAAGGAAAAAATCACAAGCGTAAGAATACGTAATAGGGTACAGTTCTCTGGACAGAACAATCAGATAATGTAAAGTTTCAACTTATGTACAGATCTATAGCTAATTAACCAACCGTTATGTTTCCCACATGATTCGTCTCCTATATTGGGTCAGGAAGAAAGCTTTCTGTCTCTTTGGGTGTAACACAATGGCACAAAAATATACTCCCCAAGGAGGGTTAACGACTGCTTTTGCCAGATATGAACTCACAGAAGGTCCAATTGTTTTTTGTTGTTGTTTTTTTTTTTTGTTCGTTTTTTTATCGTATCGTATGCTTTTATATATTTCTCTTTACCCCTTGAACTTAAAAAAGACATAATTCCATGTCGTTACAAGAATAAAAGGATAAATATAATAATATAAGCGGTTGATTAGTTTAAATTGTATCCAGATTCGTCCTATTGAGTAAATATACTCTGATGTTAATGCTGACAAAATTAAATGCGACAATTGAAGACATGAAAGATTCAGAATTAAAACAGGGGTTCACAAATTCAAATATCTGTACTCGCAAAAGTACTACGTAAGAACGTCAAACGACTACCGACCATTCACTGACTGAATTGCAAAATTCTACTCATAGTCCTACTCACCATCGTCCTAAAATCGAACCATGAAAATTATGTTGAAATAAAGTTACTATTAACGTGAATATTGGTATGATAACCTTACATTTCGCGGTTCCTATTACTAAAATTAAAATTTACATGCACTACTGAAATAGTCCATGCACCAAGATTTATTACTAATATATTTTAAAGGATTAAGTACATTTTTACATATATTGGAATGATTCTTCTGACATCAATAACATTAGGTCTTCACTGACATTTAATGTCAAGGGTGTTCATGTTAAGCGAAACAGGGTGACTTTAAACGAAAATAAGTAATTTTTCTATATACTAAAGAAATCAACGCTTACCCCCATTTAAACAACGGCTCTATCAACCGTTTCTGTTAATAACAAGGTATATCATGGTACTGTCTCTTCATCTACCTAGACAATTTGTGGATTTACTATCAATTGTGATATCACTATATTGCGGGAAAGAAATAAATATCTTTCATATTGCCTGGTTTATATTACACTTATGTTATGACTATGCAAATGAGCTGAAACCAGTGCTTTTTTGTTAACACACAATTTCATCTACGCGTGTATTGATATCATATTAGTAATCGATAAATGCCAAGATTTCTTCTTATAGTTGCATATTCTAATGTCATTTTTTAAATAGAATAGAAAGTTTGTGTTCATAAAATACAGTTTCTATGAATTCCTTACTCCATGCTCACTCATTCAAAATCCGCTTTCTAACCACAAGGAAGGCACCGATGTCAAGGAGGGTAGTTGGTCGAATCTTACAAGCTAAAAAAGAACTGGATCTGTAACTCACTCAAAATTCATTTTGTCGGATTTAACCCGGAGGAAGGGGCGAGTCGTGATACTCCAACCCGTGAAAAGATTCCTGAACAATTTACTCTGTGATCGGGCAGTACCTTCCACTGTTCCAACTCCAAAAGTCTTACCTTGTTTTTTATATTTTTAATTTTATGTCGAAACCTCTTGGCAATCGAATTGAATATGGAAAGCAGAATAAGGTCAATCCGTTCATGCTGACATAGTTTCTCGTGTAGTTTACTTTTGACGGATAAGTCGCCTTGATTTTTTAAGCTTTGAGAAGACAGACATTTCAAATAATTGTTTGACAATATTCTGTCAAAATATGCTAACAGATATTTAAAGGTCCTTTTGACAATAAAAATGAGTTTTTGTACTTTTCTCAGACTAGTGAATTAAACGGAAAATAACCCCGTTTCTAAAATGATCGTGACCACTTGCACAATTTCATGAAAATACGATTAAGGGGTTAGCGAATATTGGACCGAGTCCATTTTTGAGTATTTTATTTTCCTTTCTATAGAATGAGCACATTGAATAAAATACAAATTAATCATTTTTATCTATAAAAATAACTAAGCAAAGTCCGAAACTGTATATATGATTAACCTTTTACCTTAACGCCACTCATGAGAATTTTTTACAAGCGAATTCTTCGCTTACAACAATGTTTTCTACCCAGAAAGCTGAAAAATCTAGAATTTAATCAACTTGGTATTGTCGTCTACAAATTCTTTCATTTGGACAAGTCTGTTTTTTTCGTCTGGTAATGGGTAAAGGAAAACTCATATCTAGATCATATGTTTTGAAAATAGTTCTTAGAAATAAATATTTAACATGAGAATGGAATTGTTCTTTGACTAAAAAAAGTTATTTGACCGTTTTCATAAAATGGAAGCATTCGAGAAACTTAAAAAGAAGGAATTTCAAGAAAAATATATGAGATGATTTACTCGAAAGTTTGATAATAAAAGGTGTCTTTGTTTTATCATCCTTTCATGTCTTTATTCACGCTGGCTTTTGTTGTGACAAAATATCCTTTCCGACATTTGCTTCAAATCAATAAATGGATAATCGTAAATCGAGCAGCTGTAGGATCGGAGAGGATGATGGGTTGTTCTTGTGTTAGAACTACCAGGGGTTAGATGCTCCATGACAGAAATACTGCAAAAAGTGGCATTAAACTCTAATCAGTCAATTGCGATGACTAATCTATTTATATATATTTTTTAAAGTTTTATTTTATCCCCCACAATAATAAATCAGTTTTCGTATGAAAGATATATTTTTTTTAATTCTGACTGTAGATTGTTTCATTTTACCTTAGAACACCTCCTGTATAAAAATCACGCCTTTCGTGAGTGATCGATATAAAAGTAGTTAGTGTGTTTCATCTAATTTAAGCAGACAATGTCTATCTATGGAACAAAAGTAAACCAATTAGAGAATATACAGGACATATAGATCAAAGACAATGCTATGACGTCTTTATAGTGTTCGTGAATGGCATACTCAAATCCCAACACTATCAAGGAATATTTTCTCTTTATCTCTTTATTTCGATAGTTGACGGTTGTTTACAAATATTAATTAGAAATAAAGGTAAAATTAGTTTCAATTTCTCAAAATACCTTCAAATGTGTTAAAGTGGCTGCATCAACACTTGGCGGTTTGTGGTTTTTATTTCTGTTTTTGTTGTTGTTTACTTATTTGTTATGAATTAATTTTTGCTCTTTTAATCGTCACCGCAAAAAAATATCTTCTTTGTCAGGTTTTGGACCATATTCTAATCGATATATGGTTTCTTGGAGGAGTCAAAGAAAACTAAGTGATAACAGTATATCAAACAAAACTCAGTATCATTTGGAATTAATACTTTCGTTAGTTCTTACTACTTACACATTTTACTCTTTTCATGTAGTTAATTCATGTAGTTTAAACAATTAGATTGGTAAATACATATTTGTTTCACGTTTGTAGCATTTTGTGAAAGAGATCTAGGTAATTTAATGCCTTAAAGATTTAACTTCGAATTTATAAGTTCGAATTCAATATTTCATAACAACGTTAAAATATAGTCTTTAAAAAATGTTTGTCATTGAATCTGCAACTCTTAATCACAACGTGTACATTTGCTCTTTATTGAAAAGTAACTTTACATAACAAAATTTAGCAAGAACTACAAGAATGGTAAGCAGAAGCCATTTCATTGAATGAAGTCATCTTTTTTAGAAATGTTAAGGGTTAAAACAAAAGTAAATATTAAAGAATTCTAAAATATCTAGACTATTGTTGTCAAAAATTGAATCCTTCC
Source organism: Fragum fragum (assembly GCA_946902895.1). Taxonomy (NCBI): domain Eukaryota; kingdom Metazoa; phylum Mollusca; class Bivalvia; order Cardiida; family Cardiidae; genus Fragum; species Fragum fragum. Next base: position 10,444,930 of record OX336371.1, read on the forward strand.
AACTCAAGCTCGTACTAGTTAGCTGAAAGTGGTAGCCAGTATTCCTTTAATAAAACAAACTTGACAATTTTGTTTTTTATATATTCATTTTTTCTTCGATTTTCCCTTTTAACATATTGACAATGGAAGCATGAAGCAGTAATCAAATGATAAATTCGAACTGATTATTTGCGACAAGTGTATCATTACGTGCCAGTTTTTTTTTATTTCAAAAACGTCGTAATCAATAATGAATGATTGGTAGCTATTTATTATTGAAAGGATAACTTTTTATGACAGGCAGGCTGATATAAACTTCATATTCAAGTAATCAGATAAGAACTACAAAGTGCCAAACACCTTCAAGAGGTATTTTCATTAAGGATTATGCAAGTAATTGAGTAGTTCAAGAGTGACATTTAGCTCTAGAAATTGTGGTCTAATTTTTGTGCTTATCTGAAATTCCCTTTTAATTCAAGGGATTTTATTTACGCCGATCTATTTCTGCCTAACCATACATCTTTTTTGAATCCTGTTTAAAATGATTTTGCAAATGCTTGCATTACTTTTAGTATAATCAAAAGACAAATGGAAAAAATACCAAAAGACAGTATTTAGAAATAAAATCAAGCGATTCTTTATCATTTTGAAAAAGTAAGCTTCATGAAAAATAACTTCAGATAAATATTTAAGATAAATAAATAACTGGCGTAATTTCGTTTATCAAATGACAAAATTTTGTGTCTAATCCAGATAGAAACGTCGTAAAATTGCCTAATTTAAACATTATGTGATTTCCTAATTAAAATAAGCTGTCCTATAATCCTGTTGTATTTTTCCTTTATTTTTTAGATGCTTCAAAATCAAGGTCACCCAAGAGCCGCCGTCATAGCGCAGTCGGTAGCGCGTCAGACTCCCAATCTTCAATCAAGGGGTGCCATGGGTTCGATCCCCGGCGGCGGCAATATCCTTTCCGACCTTTGTCTCTCACCAATTTGTGGATAATCGTAAGCCTAAGTGGGAAAGCAGCCGGAGGCTAGGAAAGGATGTAGTGGTAGTACTGGTGTGAGAAATACCAGGAATCCATTGTTAGATGCTCCAGCCGCCGCGATATGTCTGAAATACTGTTAAAATGGTGTTAAACCCGATTCAATCAATCAACCAGGTCACTTAGAATCAACTATTGTCATTTCTGCAGTCTTCCCTGTCGGTATAGTTAAGAAATACATATCATTTCGAAATGAAAACATCAGTTTAAATGTTGAATTTGTAAAAAAATAATATTAAGCGTTAATTTGCTCATATCTCTCATTAGATATGGTATTCTCAAATAAATGAAAAAGCTGTAAATAGTTGAGTATGTGGTTGATATTTCTAAGAAAATCCAATATGCGGAAAGTTTAGACTCGGATCCTGTTCTGATAGCTTTACATAGATCGACACTGATTCAAAAGATATTTTTATACGAGGAGAGAACATCGTTAACGTGCTGAGTGGCAGCCAAGGTTGTATTTGAAATACCATGCTCAGGCTGTTTTGACCAATTGCTGGCCCAACCCACTTACTCCATGGGCCCGCTCATTGACCAGATTTTGAACGGCGAGATTTTGCAAACTTTATGACCAGTAACATGTAACTAAACGTAGAATCGTTGGCAGCCTGAACGTCGTTACTAAAACTTGAATAGACTGTAGTTACGACGTTTCAGTCGTCAAACCAACAAAAATACTTAAAATCAATGGCGGCCAATGTTGGAATTCAAAGTTAACTTCCAGGCTTATTTAATAATTTCATTGTACTACTTGTAATTTCACTGATAGCCGCGACTGGTCAATTTTTACCACGAGATAAATATTCCTGTCAGCCTGATAGGTAGTCTACGAGTTCAACTTCACATTTAGATTCACAATGCCCGAATATACACTTTGTACAAAGTAAAAAGGACACTGCCATCATTTCCAATAGATTCATCACGAAATGGATGAAATTGTGGTTAAGATTGTTTAATGTAGTGGAAGCTTTCATTAAAGACAGGAAAGCCTTGACGTTCACAAACAAGTCAACCTTGCTCCAATATCCTGAAACAAGCAAACCGTAGAAACCCAATTAAAATTGGTTTAGCAAGACGGTTTAGATGGTGTTAAGCCTAAGGCTACGCCCGAAAAGCAGAGTTAAAGAAGAGATGGTAAGAAAATCAACCGTGAATGAATTTCAGAAATATCATTAAATCCATTTATGAATCTTAGGTAAAAAATGTAAGAGAGAAACGTACTTTATGTTTAAAATTCAAGAATAAATATCCATGTATATTGTCACGTATACATGACATGTTGTTAGAAATGGAGTGGCGTTGACATATGACAATCATGTTATAGATCATCTAGTGGTTTTCTTTTCTTCTAGTGTGTGTGTGTTGTTGTTGTTGTTGTTGTTTTTGTTTTGGTTTTTTAGGCTTTAGTAGGTTTTTGGGTTTTTTATCATTATCATTTATGGGTGGGGTTTGTTTGTATGTGTGTGTGAGTGTGTGTGTGTTTTCTGTCTGCTTTGTTTTGTTTTGGAGGTTTTCTGGGAGTGTTTGTTCGTTTCTCTTGTTTGTCTCTTTATTTTTCTGTCGGGTCCGAAATCAGAAATCTAATGATGAATAAGTATATTCAACACTTGGTTTTTATTACTTCAGCTTTAACTTCACTGGTCAATTTTCCGTTTACCAGTCATAATCATAAAATTTAACTAGTTAAAACCAACTTTACAAGTTTTGATAGCATTAACGACTCTTTTTAATGTATCAATACATCTGTTTGGATGTTGTATGACGGAAAATCATTATACAATCACCTGGTGAAAAGACTAGGAAATAGCGAAGGTTATTTCTCGGTTTAAAAACGAACCCCTAGATATAAAGGATATGATGAAAAGTGGTTTATGATGTATTTTTGCTGGAAACGTATGTTCTTAGCCTTTTCTGGATAGTTTGATTCGAAATATCAAATGTTGGTATTTTCCTTAATCAAACATCATATATCACCAAAACACTCCTTTTTTCCAATACAAGTTATTATATATGATATTTCAAGACTTCTTTATAGATATTATTAATTGAAACACTCCCTTTTCCTTCTAGGATGTAAGTGACTTAACATTAAATGATATTTAAATTTTTCCCTCAACAATTGTTTTCTGTATCACTATATGCACGGAAAAGGTCATTTTTCTTTTCTCCGCATAAAATAATTGGTAAAAATAAACAATAGGGCCATAATATTCGTAATTTATTAACCTGCATTAACTGTCAAGATAAAAAAAACATAACTCTTTTTCAGGTCAATTGGGTAGAAATTTGAAAGCAGTGTTGTCACGATAACAAGGAGTTCTAGTGTTTCACTCAAGGTGACCAAATTCCAATCCGGTTTATGTTAATACCCACCCCCCAAAAAACAAACTCTAGTTAGGGATATAAGATAGTCAGCTTGTTTGCCGGTCTGTCGGTCGGTCGCTGGGTCTGTAGCTTTTTGTCCGCTTTATCTCTCATAAACTACTCGATGAATTTTATTTAAAATTCACAGGTATACTTAGTATCAATCACAGAGGAGAACGGCCTATTTTTGGTACACTCCATTCACTTTTTATAAAATTGTAGCCCTTTGATGAAATATCTTTTCTACTCATTTTCTCGTAAACTATTATATGGACTTATTTACGAGTAAAACTTTACAGGTGAGTCACAATTCTCTGTTTTAATTATCAAGGGCACGTTACCAAATAGCGAAGAACCATCTAATTTATATGTGCCAATCATTTTAAGGAACTGGGCTTGTAAGCAGAACGTTTGACAGTTGCTTTGTGCATTTTACAGATCTGTTTCTATGTATCTTTCTCTTCATATACGTCCCACTTAACGCACTTTATTCCATAACGAAACTATATGTGAAAAGAATTCCCCTTAAAAGGGATTTTGACGTACATTTTTTTTTTTTTTTTTTAAACAGATCAAATATTGTCTAGTTTATTCGTCATGAACTTGTAATTTCATAACAATTAATATATCCTAGCATTACAAATGCGGACCTTAACAGTTAAGGGTCAACGAAGAAGCTCTTGTTAACTCATTTATGTCTACAATAATGAAGGGATGAAAGCAGGAAATTCATTTAATCATGTAACACGGAAATATTCATGAGATATTAGTCTTCTTTAGAACTGTAGGACGGGAACATTTGCAAGTCTTTTATTATGATGTAAGTAAATTATTTCCATAGAATTGCAACTAGGACAATTTCCCACATTCGACGCCCTCTAAAGCGGATTTCGTAATCAAAGTGAAGACAGAAATGTATTGTCACCAATTTATTGGAAAAAAACGATTGTACTGTTAGCTTAAATGAAAAGAAATTTGTCGAAAATCGAATACTCGTAGTAGTACATATTTTTTTCTTTAATAAGCCGAACAATAAAAATTTAAATTATCTTAATAAAGATAAGAATAAAAACCTCTGAATCAAATCAGAATCGTAATCAGGTCAGTCCTCTCTTCTTATCTATCTAATAGTTTTCGGGGTTTTTTGTTGTTTTGTTTTTTGTCACATTCTTTAAAGTTTCTTTGACCAAACAGGATATGCATTTTGCCTTTCAATTGTTCACCATATTAACAAAAAACCGAAGACACTCGAAGATCAGCCAAAGTAGTCGGAATATATTAGTATGGAAGTAAAAAAACACAACTTTTCAGACTTTTAAACCGACCCCTTTTATTCAATTATGTATATATCTTTATTTATTTCGGCTAAGTATCATCCTTACATTAAAATAAAGAAAATATCTTTTCATGCTGATTAAATCTAAACTGCTGGAGTTCCTTAAAAGCCGATAACTGCTACCAGACTGGACTTGCTTGAGAATGTAAAATAATTAATGACTCCGTTGATGGTACGGCTTTCCTTTGTCAGCTCAGGAAATAATCCTACTTATGAATTATGACATCCATGACAGTAATCGGTGCTCTTTTCTTCTCATTTCATTTAAGAGATGAAGAGAATATTTTTTGTTTTCATGGAGGTATGAACCGAAAAAAACTAATCACACTGTATGAATTCGCGAAGCGGATTCATACATTGTGTGATTAGGTTTTTCGGTTCATACCTCCATGAAAACAAACAATATTCTCTTCATTTCTTATAATTTATTGGTATAGAGTGAAAAAAACAAAAAACCCACATCTTTTGATACCTTTTTGCATGGGACTATTTTTTGTGGAAGCATACAAAATCACTGCGTACTCAAAATTTTGTTCATGGAGGTATGAATTCAATTTTTCGACCAATCAGAACGCTCGTTTTTGATAGACGAAACTAACAATTAAATTATAAAGAGTTTGAGAGTAGTACCACAGAAATTATTAATGATATTTTTGGTGAAAGAAATTTACCATGCACTTCGAGGTAGAGCTGTCGGTCCCTTCACTATCCAAAGAGCAGCTGTCTTTCATTTTATGTAAATACATTGCAAATAAAACATACTTTTTAGTTCGCTTTTCGTGTATAACTTTTCTAAAGCGAAATACTGGCGTATAGAAATAACACCAATTGGTAACTCAGTTTCCATGAGACATCAAATGTAGAGTTAAATGAAATATAATTAGTATTAAATATCTCCGTAGATATCTTCCACCTTTCGGTAACATGTCTTTTGGTCAAATTCATCAACAATTTATCAGAAATTACATCTGATGACGATAATTCAGAAATAGAAAAAAAAGGGGGGGGCTTTTTTAATGACTTTGTTGACATTACGATAATGATCATAGGTTCTTGATACCTCGAGACCAATCGTTTCACAATTATTCCTACTTTGTAAAAGTGAGACTGTTCTAAATTTGCTGTTAGAACAAAGGATGTAGGGGACATCCCTCTGCTTTTGTCTAGGTGTCCGCCACGAATGCCCTATAATGTTGTCAAAAAAAGCTAGCGAAGTTGATAGATAATTTTTCGGATAAAATGCTCTTTACTGCAAGTCGTGCTTGTATATAAATGAATACTTTCTATGCCCGTTTGAAGTACAGTTTTGCTATTTCAGTATTGTTTTTTACGAGCTTGTCTGTAGTCTAGTTAAGAGATGAAGAGAACAATTTTTTCATGGAGGTATGAAATAAAAAACTAATCACAGTGTATGAATACGCGAGCGGATTCATACATTGTGTGCTTAGGTTTTTCGGTTCATACCTCCATGAAAACAAAAAATATTCTCTTCATTTCTTATAATTCAGTAGCATCAAGCGAAAAAAACAAAAGCTTTACAAAGTTTGATACCTTTTTGTATGGGACTGTTTTGTGCGGAAGTATAAAAATCGCTGCGAGCTCATAATTTTGTTCATGGAGTTATGAATAATTTTTTTGGACCAATCAGAACGCTTGTTTTTGATAGACAAAACTAGAAATTGAAATATTCTTCAATCAGGTTGGTGTGTTCGGAACATGTCCAGTTGTGCGTTCACTTATACAGACGTCTTTCCCTATGAAAAAAATGAAAATAATTCATTTAAGAGATGAAGAGAATATTTTTTGTTTTCATGGAGGTATGAACCGAAAAAACCAATCACACTGTATGAATACGCAAAGCGGCTTCATACATAAGTGTGATTGGGTTTTCCGGTTCAGACCTCCATGAAAACAAAAAATATTCCCTTCATTTCTTATAATTTAATAGCATGGAGCGAACAAAGCAAAACATTACAACTTTTGATACTTTTTTGTATGGAACTATTTCGTGCGGAAGCATTCAAAATGGCTTCGTGCTAAAAATTTTGTTCATAGAGGTATGAATTAAATTTTTCGACCAATCAGAAGGCTCGTTTTTGATAGACGAAACTAACAATTAAATTATATGGATATCAATAAAGAAAGGTTGACATTTTCGACCAAAAGATATGGCACTGAGAGTGGGCGAGTATTAATTATACCATTTAGAACTAGTAATACGTCCTGTAAATATATATAATGAGATGTCACATCTAAACTTTTCTACCTACCTGGCGTAGATGTTTGAATTCGCAATCTTAAGGGATTATATATCATTTTCTAGTGAGTGGACGCGCCTCGTGAGATTGCTGTTTACTAAAGACATCTCTTCAAAAAGGTTAGTGAGTTTGTCATTAGTTTAAATAAATAAAAATTGGTCTCTTGAAATATTCTTCAATGGCGTTTAATTCCTGAGCCGTAGGTCAAATATAAGTGAGAGAATCAATATTTCTACTCATACTTATCGAGAGGGTTTCGTTGTGGATGTATTGGCGCGTTTGTTTTTTTTTTTTTTTTTTTTTTTTTTTTTTGTTGTTGTTGTTGTCGTTGTTGTTGTTTTCTTTTGTAATTTCTCAGGTGAATAGACTCTAGTGACTTGCATTCTAGAAATATTAATTATGTACTGTAGCTTCTGATAAAAGTTTGTTTGAAGAGACAGAAGACCTTTTCCAATTCTCCCCCTAGTTAGACGACTGACTATATTGTTAGAAGTAAAATATCATTTCAAAAGTAGTTAAACAAAAGTAAACTTAGATACACTCTTTTCATTCCATATTAGACAATTGAGAGATGAAGAGAATATTTTTTGTTTTCGTGGAGGTATGAACCGAAAAACCCAATCACACTGTATGAATACGCGTAATTTAATAGAATCGAGCGAAAAAAACAAAAACTTTACAAATTTTGATACTTTTTGTATGGAACTATTTTGTGCGGAAACATACAAAATGGCTGCATGCTCAAAATTTGTTCGTGGAGATAATTAGTTTTCCGACCAATCATACGCCCATTTTTGATAATCAAAACTAAATATTAAATTATTGGTAAATGTTTAAACTCTATAAGAGTTTTCGTTAGAATAAGACTGAAAGGAATATCAGTAATACAAAATGAAGAAAGGCGTGTCAGAGTAAAAGATTTGTTTGTTTGTTTGAATGGGGTTTTACGCCGCTTTCAACAATCTTTTAGTTATATCGCGGCGGCTGGAGCACCTAACAATGGAATCCTGGTATTTCTCACACCAGTAATACCATTACATCCATTCCTAGCCTCCAGCTGCTATTCCACATAGGTCTACGATTATCGACCCATTGGTGAGAGACGCATAGTCGGAAGGATGAGTGCCGCCGTCAGGGATCGAACCCGGGACCTCTAGATTGACAGTCCGACGCGCTACCAACTGCGCTATGACGGCGGTCAGAGTGAAAGAACAAGTTCAGCTTTCAACAAAATACGATATTGATATAGTGAAACAAATGACCAGAGTGTTCTTGGTTACCTCAAGATAAATAACCTGCCGCGTAAATTATGACTTTTGTGACAGTTATCTATGTTTTGTTTCCATTATTGTGTCAAGTATAGGAGTCATGTTTTGTTATGAGTCTAGCTGAACTGTTTACACTCCTGTCCAGTTTTACCTCATTATACCCTCCTACCCCCATCCCCATCCCCAAAAAATATGTTTGGAGTAAATAGAATTCAGCTTGTCGGTATAGATTGCTTTGTTGGAAAGTCGGTAGCTTTTTCAACAAAATAACTAGTTCGATTTGAGTTCACACGAGTACTTAGTATCAAGCAACGTGTGCACGTTCTATTTAGATTACATTACATTATTTTTTCTCGGAGTTATAGCCATTTGTTAAAAAATCTTGGCCTGTTATTTTTGTAGTCTGCATCTACACAATAGATTCGTTTCAACTTAAATATCTGCACTCAATATCAACCAAAGATTTGCATATTTGATATATTTACTTTTCTGGGAGTTATGACCCTTTCTTGAAAAAAAAATGACATCATGGAGCCGTTTGGGTATTAATCACATTCAGTGATAGTATAGCTAAATAAGAAGAACAAAGGGTCCATTTTGGCGATCCACAGCTCATCTAAAAAGTTTCGTTGGGCTTCAAATATTTGTCAATCTTGAAGAGTAGTATTTTTTCTTTAATGCTTTCAGATGGATTATCGAGAAATAACGGTAGATTATCATTTGATAAACTCACCGCCTATCCAGTGAAATTATCAAAAACTTATGCCCCGCTTTCGTTCATTTCACCCTATCTGACGTTATCTAAGCAGAGCCAAATAAGTGACGTCGTCATAAGCGTAGCATAGCAGTCACGTGCAAAATGACGCACTTTAAGAAAATGTGTCATAAAATTTTCGCATTTTGTCTAATTTTTGCATTCAAGAAATAGAACAATCGTTTGGTTTTCGAGTAATATCAATTGATATTCCATTTCGTGAACAACAAAGGCTTTATTCGCCACTCGTGAAAATAAAGTTTTTGTTGTTCACTCAATGAAATATAAATCGATCTTACACTGAAACAAACGATTATCCTCTATATCTTGGATTACATGCGAGGAAAATGATATCAACGGGGATCCATTGTTTTGCAATTGACCAATCGGCTGTCAATCAGTGAACCAATCTACCAATCAACTCATTCATGCAGCCCGGAATTGATCTTTGAACTCAAACATTAGCGGCTTTTTTGTAAAACATATACGGTATTTTGGTTTGCGACAAATACGTCGTAAATAAAGCATATTCAAGCTGCAGTTACGATGTTTAGTTTTTCAACCAACCCTTTCACCTTTTCACGCCCCCGCATCGATAGATCGGGGGCAATTTTTTTTTTACCGGTGTGCGTCTGTCTGTATGTCAGTCCGTCTGTCTGTCTGCAAAACTTAACCTGACAAGTAAACAGTTTCCTATAACTTCAACCCTGATTAAGTTACAATGCTAATATTTGGTATGTAGAAAGGTCTCAACAAGGTGCAACTGGGGAAGATCCTTTCATCAATGTCAGGTCAAAATTTTAACCCTTTCCCTAAAACAAAGGGAAAAAAACAATGAAAATCACCTGTTTCTAAAGAATTCCTGTTTCGGTGACATAGTGTTTCACAAACACATCTTGTTGTTACATGCTACTGGCTATGAATCTTGCGACATAAAACCACCGTTTATAATCGAATCGGGACTTCCTGTCGGAGTCAATAGGTGGGGCTAACGAAGCAGGGCCAGCGATTTGTCAACTTTTTAATTAACACATTCCTCCATGAAATTCCCCAGGTTTAGAAGTGACCCTCCTGTTGTGAACAACCAACAAGTTGAATCACACGCATATTGACGTACTGCAGCGGTCTTACATGTCGAAGAGTATGGACAGAAAGGAATATAAAGAACTTTATATATAAGATAGTTTTTATAACAAACAAAAGATCTGTCAAGAGAAAAACAGTGGATCTGTATTGACAAACCGATCTTTTCTTGACTCTTGGGAGTCTGCTTGGTTTTGTACTCTTGACGAGATTATGATAAGATTGTCTCGCAGATTGGACCAGATTAGAATCCCGGACGTAAGATTATGCCGCAGTTGACGTCAAAATAGCACCGATACTATTCGGAGTTTGTATTCAAATGAATCTTTGAAAGAAAGTATATTTATCAAGGAAGCTTTTCCCAATTACAAGCAAGCAAGATTTTCCGTTTGTAAGTGGTTGTTTGTTTATTTGTTTGTTTGTTTGGTTGGTTGGTTGGTTTGTTGGTTAGTTAGTTGGTTGTTTACTTGGTTGGTTGGATATTTGGTTGGTTGATTGGTCGGTCGGGCGAGCAGTTAGTTAGTTGATTGGTTGGTCGGTCGGTCTGTAGGCAGTATGGGTGGGTGGTCGGTCAGTCGGTTGGTTGGTTGGATGGCTATACATCTACCATATGCTCAACATACTTAACATACAATATCAAAGTTTGCTCTGAATTCATTGTCATTACTTAATCTAAAGCAGTTGACGAAAATGGTCTGTCATCTGAAATTCTGTGTTGGATTGTTTGTTCTAGTATGCTTGTATGTCAACGTGTTTATTAATTTGTTTGTTTGTATCTTTGTTCTAGTATATATCTTTGTCTGTTAACGTGTTCTTCAATTTCGTTTTTTGTTTGTTTTTTTTTGGGTTTTTTTTTGGGGGGGGGGGTTGTCGGTCTGTTGGTTTGGAAAGAGTGTGTTTTGCTTTTTTTTTTTTTTTTTTTGTTCTGGTTTTGTTTCTTGAATATCTTTGGGACTTAAAAATATAGTTACACAAACTATAAACAAACATAACAAAAAGTGGTAAAATGTAGATTGGCACATGTTTAAGACAATTTCACTAACATTATCATTCCTCTAAATTAAGCCTCTTGCGTTATTTATACCAGACCATTTCGTGCTATTTTCTAATGAAAGCCACGGTCTGTATATAAAACAGCAATAAAGTTGCTTTAAACGGAATACGGCCTATGATGTGAAGAAGAGCGATTTATTTCCTTTAAATCAATTTGATATACTCAATGCAAAAAGAAACGTCCACGAAATTTGGTCGCTTTAGATTGACAGGGTTAGTATTCATTCTTTTTCACTGAGTTGATCTGGCTGTCAGGGAATACCAATTGCAAACAATTCGCCCACCCACTCGACAAGATATAGTGGATCAGGTAACATAATCAGGTATAACATAATGGGTTATCAACTCGAGTATTTAAGAGTGGGGGTCAGAAAACATTTCTAACACTTGGCAAGTATCATAATGCTCAGTATGTATTTACATTGATTTAGTGGTGGTGGTTGGTTTTGTTATTTTTATTATTATTGCTGTTGTTGTGTAAGAATGATAAAGGGCTCGCCCGGAAAAATTAAACATTAAAACAACTTCAATTTGATATATTGTTTGTAATATAGAAATCAAAGTCCACAACGACATGGTTGCACTAGTCATAGAAATGAAACAGGAAAATTTTAAGATGTGCAAACGCTTCTAAACAATATTCCGGAACAGTGCGGCTACACCTCTAGCTCCTTGCATCACCGGTTAAATTCCTGATTTTGCAAGTTTTCTCATACGTCACTTGTTACGCTTGAGCGCTATCAGTAAAACCTTACCACGCTTATGTTTGAATCCGCTTTGCGTTTACATACATAAGCGTGATTAGTTGTTTACTGATAGCATTCAAGCGCAACAAGTGACGTAAGAGAAAACTTGCAAATTTAACTGATAGCATTCATGCGTAACAAGCAACCAAAGATAAAATTTGCAAAATTTACTGATATCATTCAAGCGTAACATGTGACGTCAATGAAAACTTGCAAAATTAAATGATAGCTGTCGAGCGTAATCTGTGACGTAAGAGAAAACTCGCAAAACTAACTAATAGCATTCAAGCGTAACATGTGACGTAAGAGAAAACTTGCAAAATTCGTTTTGATTTGTAGGTAGGCTCGTGTACTTTAATGTTTTGCAATAAACTATGGAAGCAACAGTTAACCTGTGTTCTAGAATCCATTAAGTGAAGCATGTTTGTTGGTATGTCGACATGGAACATCGTAACTACAACGTTCGGGTTGCGCACAAACCATTATACTTATTTGTTCCAAGTTAGTGGCCATAGATTTTGCAAAAATAACGCGGTTTCATATCGAAGCAATACTTCCTGTAAAAGCTCAGTTTGCAAGACAAGCGTTCCGCCAAATAAATCTTTAGATATCACAGGGTCAGCGCGAAACAGTTGTAAACGCAAATATGTTTATAGGCAGATGCAACTGTTTCGCGCTGATTTCACTTTTGCAATATTTTTATAACCATAAAACTTTCATACAAATCCCAATCCAAAAACTGAGGAGTATATAATTTGAATTGCGTCGTCTTGTATATGCTTAAATAAAGAATCAGAGCTGGTGTGATATCACGTGACTAACAGAGTTCTACGATAACCCATAATCGTTTAACCCATTCCAACACAGCAAAATTTTAGACTGGTCCAAATTGAAAGAAGATGCAGACGACAATTTCAAGTTGATGGAATTTTAAATTTTTTCACCTTTTTTGGATAGAAAACATTGTGGATAATGAAGAAATTGCTTGATACAAGCAATTTCTTCATTTTCCACAATGTTTTCCAAAGCTTTTTTTTCTTGAAGGGCGTAAAAAGGAGGGATTGAGTTGGAATGGGTTAATAGAACGTTTGTGTATTCGCACGTTGTTTAAGGACGTTTTGAACATTTTTTAAAAGTTGTACTCCGACGAAATATCTTAGTTGTGTGCTTCCTGAGAATCAATTACACTAGGGCTCGGATTATGCTAATAGACATGTCCATGTGACTAGCGCTGCGGTCGGAATTCGAATCCAAGACTTCAACCACAAGTCTGTCAACCTGACTCCTGCATAGTAACGTCAGACACCTGGTAATACATGACGGATCGTCATTGTCTACGAAAAATATCGACTGACCAATTGAAAATACTTTTAGAACGGAAGTAAACGACATTTGAGCCTATGCGTGACATTTCCAACAATTTCGCAGGTGCGTGACTCGCACACATTGAGCACCCTGGACAGCCATTCGGGTCAATTAGAATATTCGCTGATTGTTTAAAGAAGCTTTGGGTAAGTATCTATCTACAGAGCGCAGAGTGAAGACCCTGATCAGACTGTGCAGATGCACAGGCTGATCTGAGTCTTTACTTGGCGCACATGTGTAATTGTTGGAAATGTCACGCATGGGCTCATTTATATTGATCATTTTTGTTGGTGTGACGACTTAAACGTCGTAACTTTAGCTTAATTCACGCTGTAGTTACATCGTTTAAGTAACCAGCCATCGATGAATTTCTTGCCTTTATATCCATTTCCATTTCACAAACTAGTGTTATTTTGATACTTCGGTTGAACTGTCGTGACGGAGGTCAGTGGGCGTGGCCAGCAATCCGTCAATTTGTCTGTTAGTTTCAGGTATTCAATTACATAGAGGATAATCAACTGGTTATTCAAGATATGAACAAATATTTCACGAGGATGCGTTGTTAGGCGTTGAAAAAACGAGTGCGTAGCATCCGAGTGAAATAATTTTCTCATATCTGGAATAACAAGTTGATTATTCTATTTATCATATACCTTATTATTTTATTTCTATTAAAATATCGAATCCAATCTCTTTGATAGACTCTTTATAATGTCACTGGGTCTGGAAAAAAGTAGTTCCTGATTTACGGCAGAGAGTGAAACTGAAAAGTGTTAACGTCACTCCAGTGACGTTATCAAAATTTATTACACTGAGAAATCCCAAAATTTCACAGCAAGGTATATAATAAACAACAATAACAAAAATTGCTTATCATTAACATGTTTATATTTTTTTCATTTCAGTACAAAAAGTAACAAAATCACTTAATCTTTAAAAATAAAATATATATTATGCATATAACAGTTTGATTTGAACATTTTTTTTCGTCGTTTGGTGTGCAAAACGTCGTTAAAACAGCTTTATTCAAGCTGTATTTACGATATTTTGCAGGCTCAGCGACGATATGCTTGAAATTCACAAGTATGAACTATGTACTCTTTTAACTCTTGTTAAACTCAACTTCTAACGGTAAATTGGGGGCACAGAGCAAAAACGTAGTATGGATCTATACATTGTATAGAGCCATGCTTTGTTTTTGCTCTAAGCCACCGCTATATTATTAAAGAAACAAAAAAGTATATATTTTTTGTTTTCATCGAGGTATGAAGCTAAAAAACCTTTTCACGCTGTAAGAGTACGCGAATGGGATTCATACATTAGTGAGATTAAGTTTTGAGGTTCATTCCTCAATGAAAACAAAATATATTCTCTTCTTTTCCTATAATTTAATGCAATCAAACAAAAACAGCGCTAATATTTCAGCGCATGCGTGACATTTCCAACCATTACACATGTGCGCCAAGTAAAGACTCGTCCGCACAGTCTGATCAGAGTCTTCACTTTGCGCTCTGTAGATAGATACTGACCCAAAACTTCTTTAAACAACCAGCGAATGTTCTAATTGCCCCGAATGGCTGTCCAGGGTGCTCAATGTGTGCGAGTCACGCACATGCGAAATTGTTGGAAATGTCACGCATAGGCTCATTTAACTAGTTTTAAGCAAATATTTATGGATCCACTTTGTGCACAGGCATACAAAATATTTTCATGCTCAAAACTTTGTCCATGGAAGCATGAAAAAAGAAAATCAGCCAATCAAAACCCTAGAATCTTGATAGACGAAAATAAAATTCAGTTATTTAATATCGGCATTTAATTTTTTGTCCCTGACCACATTTTTTTCAAACTCACGAAATTTAATTTTTCAGTCGAATTGCCTTGACGGAGGTCAGAGTACATCGGTATCGATTCGCCAATTGACCAATCGCAGTTATCAATCAAATAATCAGTCGACCAATGAAATCATTCATTTAGATTGAAAGTTCATTTTGAACTCCGACGTTGGCCGCCATTTTGGTGTATCATTTTTGATAGTTTGGCGACTTAAACATCGTGACTACAGCTCATACAAGCTGAAGTTACGTCATTCAGGTCTCCAACCATCCATTCTACTTATTTGCAGCTTGCTACTGGTCATCCATTATGCAAACTAATGCTTGTAAAAATCGAAGAGGAACTTCCTGTTGGAGTCAGTGGGCGAGGCCAGCGATTGGTCAATTGCCATTCTGTGTTTTCAGTTCAAACATGAAAGTACAGAGCGGTTCATAAAAAAGTCCGAAAAAAGTTTTGATCGGCTTTACTACAGCAGTGCGCAAGATCTTATCAGGATCGAAACTTCGCCTTTCTTACTTACTCCCTTCTCAAATACAAAATATCGGTTCCTTGCAATTGCTGTAATTAAGCTGGGTTTTTTGTTGTTGTTAGTGGTGGTTGTAGTGGTGTTTTTTCTTTCCAAAACTAGAACGTCTGGGGTATGGCTTTTATTTTTACCCCATGGATATCATTTTAGCATATTTGGTTGACAACCATGTGGTTATGATGCATATGAAACATAAATGGCCTTTGCCTTGTAGTTTCTAACAAAAAAGGTTTTCAAAAAATACTTAGTTTTCCTACTTTCAAATGTAGTTCAAGCTTAATCAAGCTGTAGATGCGGGATTTTGAAGTCGGGTGGCGTTATTCAGCTTGATGTAATGTGATAATGATTTGATTCTTTTAACGAATTATGAAAATAAAGTCCAATCACAATTTCGCCATATTTTTTCCTTATTTTACTTTTTCTTTATACCTTTTTGATATAGCAATTGACCAATCGCGGCTGTCAACCAAACAACCAGTCGACCAATGAATTCATTCATTTACATCAGAAATGATCTCATTTTGATCTCATTAATCGGCCGCCTTTTTTCGTTGACCTTTCTTGTTGGTTTGGCGACTTAAACGTCATAACTACAGTTTATTCAAGCTGTAGTTACGACGTTTAGGTCACCAACCGACTGTTCTCCTTTTTTGTTACATGCTACTTGATATTTTTTTTAAAAAAAAAACAACGCCGTTTAAAATAAAAAAAGGACTTCCTGTCGGAGTCAATGGGAGGGGCTTACGTAGTCTGTGGGCGGGACCGGCGATTGATCAATTACAAACTGTTATCAGAAAGGGGGAACTACTTATCCACGTCATGAATGCTGTCGTTGTTTGTGTTGGTTTATTTCTCCCGTTTTGTTTGCATTGTTTGCTTGTCTTGCTTTTTATTGCTTTGTTTGTTTGTTTCCTGAGAACATCTTGAACAATAGCACCTGGTTTTCTGGAATTCGCCATATGAAAAATCACACATACCGCATTCTTCCGTACCTGCTACCTTCCAGTGCACTTACAGCCACGCCATACTTATAACTCAAAAAACTCGCTTTCGTGATATCTGTTATGTCGCTGTCTTTATGTGTGCTGTTCTGAATTATCGCCGTAGTTCAAATTGATATATTAATCCATTCCCACACGATTACGTTTTTGCCGCCCCTCTAGAAAACCAATTTGGAAAAAATTGTTGAAAATGAAGAAATTGCTTGTAACAGGCAAATTTTTCATTTTGTACTACGTATTCTGCACAGACAGTTGAAAAATCTAAAATTTCATAAAATTTCAAAAAAGTCATCTGCAACTCCTTTAAATTTGGATAAGTCTAAAATTTTGTCGTCTGGTAATGGATTAATATATGTAACAAAGTCGCTGTTCGACAGTTATAGTCCCTCGCATACTCTTGTTTAATATAACCTAGCTGTCGAAATAATCTGTACCCCTCTAAACAGTAACAAAGAGGTAAGTATCACAAATATAAGGAAAATCTGACGAATTTATCACTTCAAATAGATTTAAATAATCAAAGTTCCTCGCGCACTTTTGTGTTTTTGAGTCTAGCTGATGATATATTCTGCACCCCTCTGAATTGTTACAGCGCGGCAAGTATCATGATATATGGAATATCTGACGAATTTATCACTATAAATAGATTTAATCAATCAAAGTCTCTCGCGCACTCTTGAGTTGTTGAGCATAGCCGATAATATAATCTGTACCTCTCTAAATCGTAACAATGCGACAAGTATCACAAATATGTGGAATACCTGATGACTTTGACACAAAAAATAGATTTAAACAATCAAAGTCCCTCGCATACTCTAGTGTTATTGAGTCTAGCTGATGATATAATCTGTATCCCTCTAAAGTGTACCAGTGCGGCCAGTATCACAAATACGTGGAATATCTGGTGACTTTGACACTGTAAACGAGAAACTTTAGATACTGAATTTGCACAAATAAATATTAATAAGTACTAAACTTGAACAAATAGATATTAATGATGAAATTAGATTCAAATGATTACATGACAGTAGCCTGAATTTAGCATAAAATCAATAGCATTTAAATCAGATCTACGAAAATGCGGCTCTAATTCCCATCCATTCATGGTTTTATTCTAAAATGCCACCAACGAAGGGGAATGACAGCCGCGGTTTCGTAGATCTAATTTACTTATTGTAAAACGTTTTCACTGCATTTAAGAACCCCCATAGAACCACTAGTCTCTTCATTAAGTAGATTTTTGATACCTTTATTAATTATCTTGTAAAATTAGTAGGCACTGAAGAACAATGTGTGAAATTATCAACAGTTTTAAACATTAATCACGTTCATACCAAGGAATTGCTACAGGGGTTTTATTCTCGAACCTCTATGAAACAAAATAAAGATTATTTTAACAATTTCTAGAGTTTTTAAGGGTCTGAAAAACATTGTGGAAAAAGTAGACTTTACTTGCAAAAAGCAAATTCTTCTTTCCTCAGATGTTTTCTACCCCATTTGGCACTTATTTTTCAATTAATCTCTAATTTGAAGCTTCGTCTGCGACGTCTTCCTTATCTTTAAAAAAATCTTCATTAATATTTTAAAATTGTGTTGCCTATTTTGGTAGATTCAATAAAAGAGTAGATGCATTTCATATTTACCCAAATATCGAACTTTCCCGGATATATACTCTCTGGAATTCTAAAGCCATACAGCAAGGCTCCCCCGATATATAACACCGCCATGAGCACCAAATGTCCCAGACCATACTCTATAGCCGGACAGAACCCTTCGGCTATCAAAAAATGGAAGGCAGGTACCACACCAGTAAGACCTAGACTTATAAATAAACCTGGAGAAAGGGAAAAAGTTGAGATAATGAAACAGTCATGCAATTGAACAATCGCTGGCCCCGCCCACTTATTCCGTTGGCCTCTCCGATTGACTCTGACAGCACGTTCCGATTCGTTTTAAAATGGCTCTATTGTGCAAAATTTGCGACAAGGAGCATGTTACAAATAAGCAGAATGGTTAGTTGGCGATCTAAACTTCGTAACTACAGCTTGAATAAGCTGTAATAACGACGTTTAAGTCGCCAAACCAACCAAAATAATTCACCAAAATTGCGACCAATGATGGAGTTCAAACTAAACTTCCAGTCTTAATGAATAATGTCATTGGTCTAAAGATTATTTGATTGACAGTCGCGATTGGTCAAAAAAAAATTCAGGGCTAGCAAGATGATGCAGATTACACTGAAATTTTCATCTGAATGTTAACTAATTACAAGACGACAAAATTATAGACTGGTCCAAATTGAAAAAAATAGCAGACGATATTTCAAATTGCCCTGAAAAATTGGAATATAAGTGCAAAGTAAGGTAGAAAACATTGTAGGAACAGGAGAATTTGCTTGTTACAAGCAATATCTCCTTTTTAAAAAGGTTTTCCACCCTCACAATTTTTTCAAGGCATCAAAAGCCAGTACTGTCAGATCTTGAAATCAATTTATTTTAACTATTTACAATATTTTGCTAGTAAGAAGAATTTCAAAAAGCAAACATCGAACCCCACTAACATAATTACTTTTGATTAACATCCGGTTTGTTTTAAGTTTCACTTTCTTATTAGATTTCCCTTTAATAATATCCATTGGCTATGCAAGTCTAACATACACAATCTATAATTCAGTCATTTAAAAAACTTCATAAAACAGGTCTCAAAAACCAGATATCATAATATAGATAACTAGTCTGGCTACAAGACTCTTCTGAAAGGGAATTAAATCTTTCCGTGGTTGGACAAGGATATCAATTAAGTCCCCTGGCTCCACTTACACGTAGAAAAATGTCATACATTAAAGGTCCCTATAAAAATGACTGCGACTAGTCTAATAGATAACTAAAGGTCCATTAATTCAGCAGGAAAAAACTGCTGGCGCTGTTAAAATCTACTAGCAAAAACAAATTTCAACTGGCATTTGGCCAGTTTGCTTGTGTAATTTCGATCTCGGACTGTGCTCTAAAAGGTTAAACAGGAACTTTGTGCAAAAGGAATCCCTTTTAATTGTCTAGTTTTTTTTCAGCTCATCCATATTATACACATATTATGCAACTATTTTGACGATAGGACGATAAAGTGAAAAAGTAAAACAACAATTAGCATTGTACTATGCTCGGAAGTCCATATTCGCGCAGACATTTCAAACTCTATCTATGAATTCAGATGTGAAATTAACATTATCAGAGTAATTTATATCTTAATTTAACTGTCCGTCTGTCTGATTAGTTCTTAAAAGAGGTCTCAAAAACCAGATATCATAATTCATGACCTTTTAGTGCGCAGTTGTGCGAATCGCAGTTGTTCACTTATAGAGATCGATAGCGAAGAATCAGTATCACGGTAATTTTATATGTGCATTTTTTTTCAGATAAAAAAGAAAAGGTGAAACCACTTACCTACTCGTAGACCCCGATAAGCTGGCGATGAAAACTCGTCTCTTAGAGTAACCACAACGCACGAGGTCCCAAGTATTATAATAGATATAAGGTAGATGATATGGGCCGTAGGTCTGTAGTAAAACCCGTAATATAACCATGGCACGAAGGAACCCACTATGAGGAAGGCTATACCACAGTAGTCTAATCTGAAAACAAACGAAAAATAAGTTTCTTCGGTGCTTTTTGATTGAATTGACCAATCTCTGGTCACGCCCACTTACTCCGTTGGCCCCTCCCATTGACTCCGACAGGAAGTCCCGCTTCGTTTTTAAATTGCGTTATTTTGGCTAGTAGCATGCAACAATCAAAGTACTGTAAATAGTGTAAGCTAGCAATGCATGGTTTTGTTAAGTAACCATCTTTGTCAAAGGTTATCATGATAAATAAATTAGGTTAAAGTAACCCAGTAGTTAACCCATTACAACATGTCAAAATCTTATAATGGTTCAAATTGAAAGAATATGCAGACAAAAAATTCAAGATAGTGGAATTTGTAAGAACCTGTGGACATTGAAGAAATTGCTTATTATAAGAAATTTCTTCAATGTCTTCCATGTATCCCAAAGCATTTTTCTTGAGATGCTTAAAAAAGTGGATGTGAGTGGAAATGGGTTAGATAGCATGCTTTTGAAATATTCTTAAAATACACCAGAACTACTTTTTATGGTGTATGCATTCAACTGATTAGTTGTTAAGCCTTCAGTGGCAGTTTGCACTCGTTGAACTTTGAGATCACCTCAAAATTTTGTCTGTAAACTTAAGCTATCAAAGCTGATGCTTTGCTAGCTGAAACAGTAGAAAGGTTGGTTGGCGACCTACACGTCATGTAGTCGCGACATGTAGGTCGCCAAACCAACAAAAATGCTTCGCATAAACGGCGGCCAATGTCGAAGTTCAAACCTCACTCCCGGTCAAAATGAATGAGTTGATATGTCGATTTCTTTTGATTGACAGCCGCGACTGGTCAATTGTAGATTACGAGGAAACAGACGGGGATTTCTGTAGATTGTTTTTCTTGAATTTAATATTTTTATTTTCATTTTATGTATAATTATGATATTCATTTTGAGCATAAAGCAAAGAAAACGTGATTTGTTTTAAGCGTGAGATCGGTAAATCTTCCATTTAGTAAAGAACAAATGAAATGCCTTAAATAAAGATGAACAGTGATTGTTTTTCACTTAGTGAGTGATAAATCATTCTCTTAATGAAGAATGCATTAGTCTCTATATAATTAGCCGGGAGATAATATAAACAATCGGGATAAGTATATAAATGCTTACATTACACTTTAATAGATGTACAAGTTATAGTGAGTGATCAAAGTTCAATTTCTCTACACCTATATAGACAAAATTTACCTTTGATCACTCACTACAACTTGTACATCTATAGAAGTTTGTAGACAACCCTTCTTTACTTACAAACGCAAGATATTTCACTCACTTAATCAATTAACTGACAATGACGTTCTCCGACGCCCCGAAAACATTTTGGGAAAATGAGAAATTACTTGTAACAAGCGATTTCTCCTTTTCTCACAATGTTTTCCATCCTATTTGGCACATGTTTGCCAAGTTTAGTGCGATTTAAATGTCGTATGCAACTTCTTTCGATTTGGACCAGTCTAGAATATTGTCGTCTGGTAAGGGGCTAAACACTTATTGCAGGAATCACCGGTATTACAGTAATGAACGGCTTTAGGTGATAAAAACAGATCATATTCAATACCGGAAAGTATTCCCAAAATATTGCGAACTTCTCTAAATCTACATTAGTCAATAAACTCAAACGACGTACACGTGATACAAAAAACAAAATATATCATTATTTACAGCATAGGAATCAGCTCTTCTGAATATTCTACCGAAGAACTTTACAATATAGGATGTTGTCACTTTTCTAACATAACATCGTAACTACAATTTTATTTAAGCTATAGTTAAAATATTTTAGATATATACCGACGATTCAGATTGCAGTCTATAATGATAAAGGGTATGAAATCCTAGGACATTTACTTACTTGCCGAAGAATATAAGAACGGATTCTGAATGACAGAAGACTGTATGATAAACCCAGGAGAATGTTAAACACGTGATGGCCCCGGCGAAAAATACTGAGTGAACGGTAATATCCTGCCACATCCAATCAATATACCGACTACTTAGTGTGTAGGCCGCGATTATGATGAACGCTATCATACCTGAAATTGGAAACAAGGTAACATGTTAAGGTAAGACAAACACACAGAGGGTATACGGTAATTTTATGTCGCACCTAGTCTGTTTAGGCTGTGAAAATGATGAACGTTAACATAATACCTGAAATAAGAAATATGGTGTAAATAATATATTCCGGGCAAAAACACAGAGAAAGTACGGTAATTTGTCTACCACATCAAGTCTATTTTTATCGACCGCCTATCATACCTAGATAAAGAACTGAGATCAAATGTAATTGCATTTCGACACATAGCATTGGGTATACATGTAAATGGCAACCGTCTACCGAACTGAACTCCTTATGTGTCGACCGTGATAAAGACTAAACCTACATAAATAAGTCTAAGGCTTACATGTTTATGAAATTGAACATGTATCAACTCCCATCAAAGGTATAGAGTGTTTACGGTAATACCCCATACCAAAATAGAGACCGCAATAGCATGTGGCAATAATGATAAATCCTATCATTTATGGCAGACAGACAGAGACAATTTCAGACGGTAATGTTGAGGAACACTATCACTAATGATATGAACACGTAGACAGCAACCGTGAGTTGAAAAAGTAATAAAACGGCCGTAAATTGTCGTGAAAATAGACTATTTGAAACATTCCTATCATAACAATTACAATTTATTGATATCATGATTATAACATCTGCCGTATTCCGTGACAGTCTCGCAATATATTTTTTGAAAAAGCTATTGAAGCCCAAACGCATTTAATTCACAGCTTTAGACAGGCAGTATATCTGCATAGGAACAATATTAGCTTTTACCAGACGACAAAGTTTTGGGCTGACCCAATTGGATAAGAGCTGTAGACGACATTTCGAAGAGAGTGTGACTTTAAACATTTTGACTGAATATGGTGTAAAACATTGTAGGAAAAGGATAAACAGCTTGTTATAAACAATTTATCCTTTTCCCACAATGTTTTCATTATTGTTATTTAACAGGGACGTCAAAAGGCATTATTGAGTGATAATGGCTTAGGGAAGAGGACCATGATGGTCCTAAATCGCTCGCCTGAATCATCTGCTAATTAAAGTACTTTTTTGTTTTAAAAATGCAACTTGAGCCAAGTAAAAAAAATAAGTTTCATGAAGATTTTGCCAAAATTGTGGCATCTAGCGTAAACAAAGATGTTGTAGTCAAGGCCCCATTTCCAATCATTTTCTATAGAATCGTGCCATAATAAATAGGATTCATCCTTATGACCTAACAATTATTCTGACCAAGATTCACAAAGTTTGCGTCAAAACTGTGTCCTCTACAGTCTAAACACTCGAATTATTGACGCTGCACGACGCACGGCAGACATTCAAGGATCACAATGGCTCACCATGTTGTGCTCCGATGAGCTAAAAAGAAAAATGACAGAATGGTCATCTGATGGTAACTTTTAAAGGGGACAGCATTTCAAATTCGACCAAATTCAAAATCGGTTGAAAATGAGATTTAATAGAGTATGCATGTAATTGACGTTTCGTCACTGTAAATTAAATCAAAGTGTTGAAAACATTGGAAGCTAACAAAGCATAGTTTTGTTAAATAATCTTTTTGACAAAGGTTATCATAATAAATAAACGAGGTTAAAGTTGCCCAGGAGTTAACTCATTGCAGTGTGACAAAATCTTAGACTGGTTCAAATTGGAAGAAGTTGCAGACGACAATTTAAAGTTGGTTGAATTTAGAAAAACATTTCACTTGTTGAGTAGACACATTGTGCACATTGAAGAAATTGCTTGTAA
This sequence comes from Fragum fragum, assembly GCA_946902895.1. Classification (NCBI taxonomy): domain Eukaryota; kingdom Metazoa; phylum Mollusca; class Bivalvia; order Cardiida; family Cardiidae; genus Fragum; species Fragum fragum. The sequence goes on from OX336371.1 coordinate 10,469,013, forward strand.
CAAAAGCGCAATTGCGTGGGAATCGGTTAAACAGCATGCTTTTGAAAGAGTGCTCTACAATTTGAAAAACACAAGAATTTCATTTTACGGCAATTTTAGGCATTCAATTGATTTAGTTGTTAAGCCTCTAGTGGCAGTTTGCACTCGTTGAAGACCACACAATTTTGTCTTTTAACTTTAGCTATCAAAGCTGTCGCTTTGTAAGCTAAAAAGTCAATTGACCTATCAAATCATTCGTATAGACCGAAGTTGATTATTGACCTCTGACATAACTGTTAAGTATTTTTATTGGTTTGGCGATCATCGTAACAACAGATTGACTTATTCCGACATTCACACGTGATCCCGCTTTCTTCGTGCTTCAAAAGGTTTGAGAAAACATTGTTGACAATGAAGAAACTGACAAACCCCGGCTATCAACCTAGGAATCATTCGACCAATAAAATCATTTATTCAGCCTGAGCTGATACTGAGCTTTTCAACTCCGACATTAGCCGCCAAATTCCCTAACATTCTGTTGGTTTAGCGACTTAAACGCCGTAACTACAGCTTACCAAAGCTGTAGTTACGACGTTAAGGTCACCAACCAACCATTTTACTTTTTTGTTACATGCCACTGGCCATAAATTCTTCAAAATAACGCCGTTTAAAATCCAAGCGGGACTTCCTGTCAGAGTCTGTGGGCTAGGCTCATAATCTTCAGTAATGGGATGTCATGGGTTCGATCCCCGGCGGCGGCACATATCCCTTCCGACATTTGCCCCTTTCCAATGGGCGGAAAATCGTAAACCTAAGTGGGATAGCAGCTGGAGGCTAGGAAAGGATGAAATGGTAGTACTAGTGTGAGAAATACCAGGAATCCATTGTAAGGTGCTCCAGCCGCCGCGATATGACTGACAGGTGTTAAAAGCGGCGTTAAGCAAGAAAGAAAAAAAGATAAGTCATACCACACTGGTATCCTCAACTTCGCTAGACATGAATTCGAGGGTTTAGTGCAAAACTATCATAAATGGGTTTAAATATATTGGTATTTACAACAGTTTTACGATTACCCCCTCGACATATTTTTCGTATGCATTCTTAGTGCATTCTTTTATGACATATCAAAGGAATATTTATCGTAAATCGACGGTTAGGAATCCAGGAGAGCAGTAGGAAATGACAGCATTTCTATTTTCTTTATCTTAACTCATACCCATACAATATTGCTTTTTGACTCCCCTTTTGGAAGAAAGCGCTGGAAAACATTGTAGAAAATAAAGAAATTACTTTTGACAAGCAATTTCTTCATTATCAATTTTTTTTTTCAAAATTACAAGACATTTCTTGAAATTTCATCAACGAAAACTTGCCGTCTGCAACTTCTTTCAATTTCGACCAGACTAGAATTATTTCGTCCGGTAATGGATTAAATGTATATTCAATAGAATATACCAACTTTTCCTACCCGTTGCTATGTTATTATAATAACCAACTGTTTAAATGGTGTGTAACGCCACTTTTAACAGTAATTCATCATATCGCGGTGGCTCGAGCACCTAACCATGGGTTCCTGGTATTTCTCACACCAGTACTACCATTACATCGTTTCCGAGCCTCCATCTGCTCATCCCACTTACGTTTACACTTATCCACCCATTGGTGGGAGACAAATGTCGCAAAGGATATTCGCCGTGGCCGGAGATCGATGCATTATATATAAAGTATTTAAGTCATATCGCGGCGGCAAACCATGAGCCCCTAACAATGGATTCATGGTATTACTCACACCAGTGCGACCACTACAGCCTTTCCGAGTCTCAAGCTGATCATCCCACATAGGTTTACGATTATCCACCCAAAGGTAGCAGACATATACCGGAAATGGTATTCGCCGCGGCCGGGGATCGAACGATTATGATAAAAATGCGATAAAAATACGTTCATTTTATGTGAACTTGATATCAGACCCGGTCCGTAGAAACGGATTGCGGCGGAGGAAGGTATGGGGACCCATAGTCCAAAGTCATGACTTTAAAAGTGATCAGCGTGCCACATTGTTGGAAATATTAAGCTCCAATCTAGAAAACAAAAATACCCTTTACCATATTATCCCGTATAAATATTGTCGTCTGATGCTAGGTCAATTTGTTGTTATTGTTGTTTTCGGTGTTGTTGTTGTGTCTTTATCTTTGGCCCTTTTTGCTTGGGACCAACGTTCCTATCATTTTAACTAACGTTCCAGTCGAAAAAGCATAGGAGCTACCAAAATGACGTCATCTAACCTTTAACTCCTTCTAGACTCTAATTTGATTCGTAGATTTGATCGAGGGATCCGAATGAATCTACTACAGTAGGAACGGTAGTACCAGCCGAAAACGGCCATTGATTGACTGATTGAACGGAGTTTAACGCCGCTTTTAATAGTATATCAGTCATATCGCGGCGGCTAGAGCACCTTACAATAGATTCCTGGTATTTCCCACACCAGGTCTACCCCTACATTATTTCCTATTTTCCAGCTGCTATCCCACTTAGGTTTACGATTATCCACCCATTGGTGAGAGACAGATGTAGGAAAGAATATGTGCCGCCGCCGCCGGGGACATCCTGTGATTGAAGATTAGGAGTCTGACGAAAACGGCTATGGTCGAGCAGTTATCAGATCATTTTCAATTTAGGTATAAATAAAACAGACGATACAGGGTGAGACTGGGTCCGATATAGCCCACTATACCTTACCTAACAAATGAGTCCATATGTTTCCGGTTTCGGTATGGATTCGGAAGACAGACCGGAAGCACGACCGGAAAGAGTTCAGAGGGCGTCTGTGTCCGAAGACTAAATATTCGTTATCCTGCAGCCATTTTGGAAGGGTGTGGTGGTAGACGACCTGCCATCCAACGGCGACGACCTTTTTCACGAGATCTTCAGCTTCTTCCACGAGATGCTTTGAACCGCTGATTATACCAGCTATACTACTGTGCGTTTCATAGTGTGGATCTGTCTTGGTGAAAATCTGTAAATAGTAGAATAGTTCTTTTTTAATACATTCCCACACATTGACGCCTTTTGACGCCCCTCAAACAAAACAGTCGGGAAATCAATGTGTGAAATGAAGAAATTGCTTGTTACAAGCAATTTCTTCATTTTACACAATGTTTACTACCAAGAAAGTTGAAAATGTCTAATATTTCATAAACTTTCAATTGTTGTCCGCGATTTTGACCAGTCAAAAACGCTGTCTTGTAATGGGTTAAAGAGTGTCTTAAGTCGCTCTAATCCTTAACCAGACAATAACATTTTCTACTAATCCATTTTTGGAGGGGGCGTGGAAAGGCAGGTCAGAATGAGTTTAAATACGATGGTTCGAATCCCCTCTTTTCCCCATTCCCAATAAAAAATAAACCCCTTTTCATTGGTTTAATATCAGCTTAAGGACTAACGTCGATGAGCGACAAAAAGTTCACAAGAAAAGCTTATTTAAGCTGTAGTTATGTAGTGTGGTCGTACATCGACAAAATTTAATCCGTCTCGCAAAAATATTCTCAGGAGTCTAAAATATCGACCCTGTTCAGACTGCACAGGTTGAACTGGGTCGAAACGCATATAGCGGTGTTTTATTGCGGGAAGGTTGGTCTACCAGTACAATACAATATCTTACAGATTCAAATCGATCTCTTTTTTACAAATAAATTGTTTGAAGGAATTCACGGCAAAATGTCCTTTTTCCCCCATAACGGGTGACACAATCATATTTCAACCTTTTTCAGAATCAAAGAAAAATAAAAAAAAATCGTTTTCATAAATAGTTGAGTGTTTGTATATATAACTGCGTTTCAGCCCGGTTTTGACTGAAAAATTTAAAAAAAAAAAACTTTTTTTTTTCTTTTCTTTTTCTTCTTGATTGAAGTTTAAATAAATATAACTTAAAGGTCTGAATATTAACCAGTATCAGGTCAAAAAGGCATTAATGTACCCCTCTGACGAATTTTTAGCGATGGTTATATACCTTCTATATGTACAAATCTCCTAGAATCGACAATAATGTTTGTACTCTGAATTTTCTTTTATATTTAGTACAACAAAACAATGTCTATTTTTTCTACTTTTTTATAGGAAACAATGTACAATAAGGGGAAAAATATGTTTTGCTTAAGGATTCTAAGACTAGAGACGAGCTGTGATAACGTGAGAAACCCAGAGCGAAATTGCTGTCTATGAGTGCTTTAAATTTATTTATTTTCTTTTATTTCATCTCTCCACTCCTTGCGATTTTAACGGTAGATATTATACGTAATCAGTTTGTAATAATCTATATTAACCCTTGTCATGCTGAACCCGGAATATTCCGGTTTTGGCAGGAGGTGTAGACTAAGATCAGACTGCACTTATGTGCAGGCTGATCTTAGTCTACACCTCCTGCTTGTAATTTTCCTGCCAGAGTTGTTTATGAAGTTGATTTCTTAAAGAAATATTGATTTTTGAACAACAAGTTCTATCAGTGCTTTCAGCCCTTTGATTTGGGAGCATTTCAGAAAGGTAATTTATACAGCATGACAAGGGTTAATAACCTTCGAAATAGATAATCTGTAACAAATTTAGATTAACCTATTCCCACACAATCCAACATTTTTCCTCGCCAAAGAAATATAACTAACAGAAAAAACGCTGTGAGAAAAAGTAGAAATTGCGTGTTTCAAGCAATTCTCCTTTTCTCAAAATAGTTCTGTCTCTTATGGGCCGATGATTATTTTGAAATCAAACCCACGTTGTTTTGTCGTTTGCAACTCTTTCAATTTAGACCTGTCAAAATGATGCCGTCTTGAAATGGGTTTAACGATGATTTCTATGTTTGATTAGTCCTAATATCAAATATTGATTAAAGCGAGTTCTTACATGATCATTGTCTATCTAAATAAATCAAAAGACAGGTATCTAAATCCATCTGTTATAAACTACAAACAACCTTTTAACCCTTGTCATGCTGAATAAAATCCTTTTTACGAATTGCATTAAAATCAAAGGGCTGAAAGCAATAGAAGTACTAATTGCTTGACAATATTTCGAAAATAAGTTTCATAAATAATTCTGGCTTGAAAAGGCCTAACGGGAAGTGTAGACTAAGATCAGACTGCACTTACGTGCAGGCTGATCTTTGTCTAAACCTCCTGCCAAAAACAGGAATATTCTGGGTTGAGCATGGCATGGGGTTAAAAAAGACTACACGTAGTGAATGTAAATTATACGATGGAGTCGATCTTGCTCGTGCGACCATCCTTATTAAGCAACCATTTCCATTAGGCGACTACAATCGAAATCCTCTTTCCAAAACCAAAAAGTTAAAAAAAATATGATCGTAAAACACATCATTTCAAAATCCAGTGTTGTTGGAACTCATTAGAATCGTCTCACTGAGACGATTCTAATGAGTCCCAACAATATAGGATTGGGCGAGAATTCTATAATAATGTATTCTTGCAATCGAATCAATCCTTCACATATATTTCACAAAAATTTGTATTAGGCGACCGTTGACCTAACCCATGACTTTTTGGTCGTCACACAAGTGGTCGCTTAATACAAGATTTAATAAAATCACAAAAATGGATAGAAGCGTGTTCTAACTATCTAAATACAACAATGGCCACGTGAACTATGTCATCATCGGAGTCGATCATCAATTCAAGAAAAATACAGGTATTTAACTCCATCTGTCATAAAGTATAAATAACCTTAGAAAAAGACTATCTGTAGTAAATGTAGATTTAATGATGATTTCTATATTTGATGATTACTTATCTCAAAAACTTATTAATCGTGTTGGACTGTCTCAATACAATAAGGTCCACGTGACCTATGTAATGGGGTTCGATCATCAATTTAACAGAAATACAGGTGTTCAAATCAATCTTTCATAACTATAAATAACTTTGGAAAAAAGATTATCTAAAGTGAATGTATATTGAATGATTTTTTCTTTATTTGATGAGTACTCATCTCAAATATTGATAGATTCGTGTTCTTACATGATCTAGAACTGTCTAAATACATGAAGGGTCGCGTATATAGTGGAGTCGAACAAGAATTCAACATAAAGTCGGGCAGATATCTAAATCCATCTGTCATAAACTATAAATAACCTTAGAAAAAGACTATAAGTATAGTAAATGCATGATTTAATGATGATTTCTATATTTGATAAGTCCTTACTAATCTCAAATATTGATAGAGACGTGTCCTTGCATGATTTAGGACAGTTTAAATACATGAATGGTAACCTATGACCTGTTGTCGAATATCACTTCAATAGATTTCTAAATCTATCTGTTATGAACTATAAATTACCTTAGAAATAGTAAATGCATAATTTTATGATGATTTCGATATTTAATCAGAACTGATCTCAAATATTGATAGAGGCGTGTCGTTGCATGATCCAGGACTGTTTAACACATGAAAGGTCACTTATATGACCTGTTGTCAAACATCAATTCATTAGGTTTCTAGATATATCTGTTATGAACTATAAATTACCTTAGAAATAGTAAATGCATGATTTTATGATGATTTCGATATTTAATCAGAACTGATCTCAAATATTGATAGAGGCGTGTCGTTGCATGATCCAGGACTGTTTAACACATGAAGGGTCACCTATATGACCTGTTGTCAAACATCAATTCATTAGGTTTCTAGATATATCTGTTATGAACTATAAATTACCTTAGAAATAGTAAATGCATGATTTTATGATGATTTCTATATTTAATAAGAACTGATCTCAAATATTGATAGAGGCGTGTCGTTGCATGATCCAGGACTGTTTAACACATGAAGGGTCACCTATATGACCTGTTGTCAAACATCAATTCATTAGGTTTCTAGATATATCTGTTATGAACTATAAATTACCTTAGAAATAGTAAATGCATGATTTTATGATGATTTCGATATTTAATCAGAACTGATCTCAAATATTGATAGAGGCGTGTCGTTGCATGATCCAGGACTGTTTAACACATGAAGGGTCACCTATATGACCTGTTGTCAAACATCAATTCATTAGGTTTCTAAATCTATCTGTTATGAACTATAAATAACTTTAGAAAAGAACTATTTGTAGTAGAAGCAGATTTGACGATTTCTTTATTTGATAAGTACTTATATCAAATATGGATAGAATCGAGTTCTTGCATGACAACACATTTTTTGGTAGAAAGGCATTCTGACTTCATCAATACATTAACCCTTTAACGGACGACACAATTTTAGACTTGCCAAAATTGAGAAGAGCTGCAGACGACAATTTAAAGTTTGTGAATTTTTAAATCTTTTAAACTTTCTTGTTAGAAAACATTGTGTAAAATGAAGAAATAGCCTGTGCAGATTGATAAGGTTCGATATTTTCGCTATTGATAGATTTTCTTAATGAAGAATTATTGTTCTACCTCAGTAAAATGCGATCCCTGGTTGACCTCTGTTGAACTGAATCTACTTTTTATAAAATTGTCCTACGGTGTTCCTACAATGTCCCTTATCGCTTAGCGGATCATTTGTTCTTTTATCATTGTCATTAATATGATTATTCTTATTGTTATTGTTATTAGTATTGTTATAATCATCATCTTTTTATTCATTTTAAAAAATTCTATACTTTAAACTTACCATAGTTTTGGGGGCTGAGGCTTTTTTGGGGGATCGCTGTTGTTGTTGTTATTTGTTTGTTGTTGGATTTTTTCTGGGTTTTTTATTTGTTTGTATGTTTTGTTGTTTGGTGGGGGGGGTTGGTGGTGATGGTGGTCGCGATGATGGTGTTATTTGTCTTTTTTTCTCGTTTGTTTGTTTGTTGTTTGTTTGTTGGGTGGTTGTTTGATCTGTATGAGGGCACTATATGAAGCTATATGAAGTTTGGTTCGATCCTTCCCTAACTTATTTTTGCGTGTTGCGACCCTATCGTATACATGTCCGGAAATCCTACTACAGAAATAGTTCTAGCCTATCCTGTGTATCTTCCTTATAACGTCCGGTCGTTTTATATTGTTCGTGGAATGTGTGATGCACCGTATTGAAAATGTGTCGTTTGTCAGCCCGATTAGCTCTGTTGGTAGAGCACTTGACTTCAAACCTCAAAATCACGGGTTCGAGCCCTGGGTTGACCATATCAACTAACTAACTAATTGTCTTTTGGATGAGACGTTAAACCGAGGCCCCGTGTGACGATGCTATCCATCGAGCACGTTAAAGAACCAGGCGGGGCTCTCAGTAGTTTCGTCTTGCATCCTTGCATCCCGTAACAACTAACAGTCTTCTGGGGTCGTCGCTCATATGGGCATGTGCTACGGTAGCGACGATAAATAAACGGAAATACAAATACAAACAAATGTGTCGACCACCGCACCGACTGTGCAAGCTGGCATGGGTCTGAATGCGTTGCAAAATGTACATATAATGTATTCTGCCTTAATTGTCTTTCTAAGATATAGAATGGGAATGGGATAAAGGGTCGCATCTTTTAGAAGTCCTTTGAATTGTTGCTTAAGTCATACCCACACAAGCTCGCATTTCCACGCATTAAAGAGAAAAAGGTGTGGAAAATATTGTGACAAACGAAGAAATAGCTTGTAATAAGCAATTTCTCATTCTCCCACAATGATTTCTACCTCAAATACCGTTATATTTCAAAATAACCCAACTAAATTTTGTCGGCTGCAACCTCGCAAATCTAAATTTTGTCGTTTGGGAATGGATTAAAACAAGTTTTTATATGATTCGTTTCCACCTACTTAGTTTACCCTTTTACCCCAATTTGATTTTAAACTTAAGAAAATATTGTGAAAAAAAAATGCTTGTAAAAAAGCGATTTCTTCTTTTCTCACACAATTTTCTACCACATAGGAGGGTTTCGTTTTAAATTGCACCCACGTTTGATTGTCACCTGCAACGTCTTTCTAATTGGAGCAGTCTAAATTTTCGAAAAAACGGGAAAGGGTTAAGAAAGTCTCTCTTAGTTTGACAGTTCGGAAACGATGAAGCATTTCAGGAAAATCGATCCATGTATCTATTAATGATGAACTAATAGGATATACTAACATGGAATCGGTACAGGCCATGTACAAAAACCCTTTGCTTTTTTTTTCTCTCGAAAAAATGTTTATTATCATGAAACTTTTGTATTTTCATTTGAGTCTAAAATAAGTCAGGGGAGATGAACTTGCGTTAAAACAAGAAGTCAATTCACCCATAACTAGACGATAAAATTTAAATTCATAGAATATGAAACGACGAATTCAAGTTGGTGATTTTTTTTATTTTTTTTTTTTATTTTAATCATTTTACTTCTGGGTATAAAACAATGCAAGAAATGAAGAAATAACTTGTTACAAGCAAATTCTTAATTACAACAATGTTTTCTCATGCTGTTTTCTTGGGCGCGAAGGGGGGAGGGGGGGGGGGTAAGAAGCCGGGTTGTGTTGGAATGGGTTATAGCATTTCACATAATACCTTTATCCATTCTATGTAAAAAAATATCGCGGAAAATGAAGCAATTGCTTAAAACAAGGGATTTCTTTCAAAGCTTTTTTGTTGTTGTTGTTGAGGGCGTAAAAAAGTATGCTTGTGTGGGGATTGGTTTAAAAGCAATTCGCCATTCCTCGAAAAATATCTTTGGTTAATTATTTATACATATTTACATTACGTCGTTGGGGCGAGCAAAATGTCGTAACTACAGCTTTATTCAAGCTGTAATTATGATATCTTACTCGCCCAACGGCGAAAAGCTCGTCAATAATTTAAGAATTCTCCATCATAATATTGTGGTATGGTTTAAATTTTTGTCAGTTTTTTTCTTTTTTTTTTTTTTTTTATTATTTGGTGAAAAAAAATTATCATAGCGAACATTGGTTACCTCAGCTGTTGTGCCTTCAACATATGTTTGAGACGTTTGACTAAAAGCTTCACCACCTGCTGATATATATAGGCGACACGTCGGGGGGGGGGGGTCTTCTAGAAAGTGCAAAACCTGTTGACCCATGTCAAACAGCGAAGGCTAAAGACACCTAAATGGGAAAAGGACTTTCTAGGAAAAACAAAAAAATGTTGATTCTGGTCAGACAGCGAAGGCTGACCGGGATTGAAACTTTATTTTTTCTTTTAGAAAATATCTGAACCTGCTGGAAACACGGTGAAAGAAATATTAGAAAAAGAGCTCATATCCAGCAGAGGTCTTAGTAAGGTAGAATAACCGTTCTACGTCCAGAAAATGAAGACAAAGCGAACAGTGTCTTCCCTTGTCAGTCTGCGCAACACACACACACACGATTGGGGTTAACCTAAATATGGTCGATACAATTCTAAAACCTCGTAACTACAGCTTGAAACAATCTGTATTTACGATGCTTTTAGAATAACGCCGGCGATATCTAAACATTTTGACAACCTTTTCATCCCCTTAGCCTACCTTTTCGTGTCCAACATGTTCTAAGGACGAGGATCGTCTTAGAGCTTTCGAGGACGGTGATTCGTTCTTCTCCCCATCTCCATTCGTTCCTTCGATCTGTCCATTTTCCTCCCTATTGGGCCTATGGATGTTCCGACTTCTGACACCATTCATTATTAAACACTTTCAGAACGTATCGTCCATCGATTTTTTACACTTTTAGATAGATCAACAAATATAAATATTTAACACATTCTCCTGCATGTGCGACTTTTTAATTGCATTCGTACACAAGTTCAAACGTATCCAAATACACCATTTCATATATATTGTTTACCTGTTTACCTATTTATTTATCCTACGATTTTTTATGTATTTATAACCGTGTTAGAACGTACTTTGTACGGTTCGTCATTGCCCGAATGTCGGTTAGACCAGTTCTAAAAATAGAACGGTTGTCATAATACCCATGTATGTACTAAGCCGCGTCATGAAAATAGGTATTGAAATATATTAAAAATCTTACTATAAGAATATTTGTCACCCATTCTCACACAATGACGCATTTTGACGCCCCTCAAGAACCATAATTGATAAAAACATTGTGTAAAATTAAGAAATTGCTTGTGACAAGCAATTTCTTCATTTTCCACAAGGTTTTCTACTCAGAAAGTTGAAAAAAAAATCAAATTACACAAACCTGCAACGCCTTTCAGTTTGGACTAGTCTAGAACTTCTATGTCTGGGAATAGGATAACAGCCGATTGGTTTGTTATAAGGATTTGATCGTCACGCAAAAAGCACTTATGTGGGAACCACCCATGATTTAGCCACTTAAAATGAATAAGTATTCGATTAAGTCTGGGGAGGAGAGTGATTGGAGGGGTGTTGTTTTTGTTATTTTTTTGTTTTCTTTGTTTGTTTGTTTGTTTGTTTTGCTGTTGTTGATTTTTTAAGCCTCTTCCCAGAGAAAGATAAAGCTTGTAAAAATAAAAGAATCGCTATGAAGTCTGTGGAATGACCACTTCCTCCGGGCCAAAGATTGCCAAACTTACCCAAACTTCCAGGAAAAATTTCTGCTTAACCTATTCCAATGCAACAAAATTTGAGACTGGTCCAAATTTAAAAAAAAAAAAAAAGATGCAGAATACAATTACATTATAATTGATGAAATTCTAAATAATATCTCTTTATTTGGGGGCGGGGAGGGGGAAGAGAGAAAGCATTATGGATAAATAAATTGCTGTGACGATGAATCTGTTCATTTACCACAAAGTTTCCCAAACCTCATCTTCTTGATGGGCGTCAAAAAACGGGATCCTCTGGAAGTAGGTTGAATACTGTATCACATTCATGAAAAGAAAATATTTTATTGGTTAAATGCATTCTGTAAAATCTAATCGTTCAAAAAAAGTTAAAATTCAATATTGATTCAACCTTGAATTGTGAGTAATTCTCGTTTGAGTACGAAAAAATGTTTATAACCTCAGCGACCCTGGTTCCTTTTACAGTTCCTACAAATTGAAGTAGTTAGACACAGCAACAATTATATCGAAACATTACCTGATTATGATTGAATGGGGTTTAACGCCGCTTTTAACAGTATTTCAGTCATATCGCGGCTGGAGCACCTAACAATGAATTCCTGGTATTTCTCACACCAGTACTACCACTACATCCTTTCCTAGCCTAAAGCTGCTATCCCACTTAAGTTTACGATTATCCACCCATTGGTGAGAGACAAATGTCGGAAAGAATATGTGCCGCCGCCGGGGATCGAACCCATGACCTCCAATTATTGAAGATTAGGAGTCTGGCGTGCTACCGACGGCGGCAATGACAGCGGCTATGACGGCAGCTTCGAAACATTACCTTGACCGATTAGACGACAGTCAAAACTCAAAGAGTTCTTTCGTTCAATCGTTCGTTAATTCGTTGTCTTCAGTGAGTCAAAATTGGGGATTCAGGTGTGATAATCGATTAAACATCAATTAAGTGAGATAGAATGACCATTGAAAATTTAGCACAAATAATCATGAGCAAACAGTATCAACCTTCCCAGCCTACATAGAGTCCAAACCTTTTTCTTCTTTTTCTGTATTTTCAGTCGTATTTGTAATACGGCCCAGCTAGTAGTAATAACAAATGAATACTATAGATTGTATCAAAACCATTTCCAGGACACTCGGATCTGAATATCGAGGGTTTAGCGCAAAAACATGGTATGGGTCTATACAAAGTATAGACAAAGTATAGACTCATACTATGTTTTTGCTCTAATCCCTCGATATGTAGGTAAATCGGTCATTGTACTCAACAGATGCTTGGAGCAAAAACAACTCTTAATTATTTCAGGATACAAAATATTTTATTTGGGACCCGTCATTTAAAAAGGTATGGTCTTCGGACTGAAGTGTGAATAGTTTTGGACCGTGGTCAAACTTTAACAACGGTTTAATTTAGTATGGTGGTGTGATACCATTTTATGTGCATGGGGAAAGTCATTTTGTTTTGTCTTAACAATTAGTTTTGTACATTTCATTTTTATTGTTGATGTTTTCTCTGTTTGTTGAGATGTTGGTTGTATCTGTTGGTTGGTACTGTTTTTGGTTGTTGTCGGTTTCTTTGTTCTATTTGGTGTTGTTGGTGTTTGGGGGAGGGGGGCATAAGTTTCGGATATTTAACCATTTCTTGTCCAACCATTTATTTTCACAAACCTAGAAGGGCTGCTGTGGCATTATAAAAAGGAAAAATATTGTAAAAAGAGACGAAAAGGTGTTTTGTTGTATCATGTTTTAAATCTGTAGATTTTATTGCTTTCAGTTTAATCTATTATAATTTCGATATCATTGAATTTCAAACATCTCTCTTTTTTTTTTGGGGGGGGGGGGTAGAAAACAGGACTGAAACTTCATTTTTAACACTGTTTTCCTTAACTCTTTTATAGGGGATGGGGGGGGGTAAAAAGAGGGATTTTGGAGGAAATGATTAATGTGTTTATCACAATCTTTTTGAGTTTACACCCCGTCGCCATCCTCAAATCTTGAAAGGTCTTATTTGGACTTGACTAGTATGTCCTTATGCGACCCTTTCACTTATGATATGATTAAATTTTAAACTGTTGCGAACACGACCTTTACCTTTATATCCTATGTAGTACGATATAGCTTGCTTGTATATCGCGCGATTTAATAACCCTTAACACATATAAACTTTTAAAAAATGTGAAAATATGAAAAAGGAAACAGCTAAATATCGAGACAAAATAAGAGTCATTCCACAGTTCCATGAGATTGTTTATTAACCCGTTTACCCCAGACGACACATTTTTTGGCTGGTTCAAATTATAGACGACAATTCTAAGTTAATGAAATTTAGATATTCTTATTTTCTCTATTTCATGGAAGAAAAAATGATAAGAATTGAACATTTTTTCGTTTCAGGCATTTCCTTCATTTTCCATAATGTTTTCCAACGATTTTTGTGGGACGTAAAAAATAGGGTGACAAATAACATAAAGCCGTGATCAGATGCAACAGCCGCCGCGATATTGAAATACTGTTGAAAGTGTCGTTAAACCCCATACTAATAAATCGTTAATTTCTATAATACCTCAACCTAGTTTTTTTTTTTTTTAAGGGTATTTATAACTCATTTTCTTTCTCAAATCACACATTAACCCATTCCCACATATCCCTCTTTTTTACGCCCCTCAAGAAAAAAGTTTTTGAAAACATTGTGGATAATGAAGAAATTGCTTGTATCAAGCAATTTCTTCATTATCTACAATGTTTTCTATCAAAAAGAGGAACAAATTTGAGATTCAATTAACTTGAAAATTTCATCCACAACTTCTTTGAATTTGGACCAGTCTAAAGTTTTTCACGTGTGAGAATGGGTTAACAAAGGTGAAAATACAGATAAACTAGGAAAATCCAAGGTGATCTTGACATGGTTCAGATATCGAGAATTTAGGTGCGCCTCTAGGGCACGTAGTCACATGTAGAGGGCAATATCAACCTTCATCACACTGAAACCGCACTTTTCCTGTTTTAGTAGGAGGTATAGACAAAGATCTGCCTGCACATACGTGTAGTCTGATCTTAATCTACGCCACCTGCGTGTCGTTTTTAAGTCGGAGCTTCTTACTGAATTAAATTTTCAAAATGAAAAAAAAGAAAAATTAATAATAATAATAAAATAAAAAATAATGATCATCGACCCACAAGTAATACTGTCAATGTAATTTATATTCATGCAATTTTGAAATGGATTTTATTCAGCATGGCAAGGGTAAGTGTCAACTGATGGGCTGATTTTCGTTGATTTTATTCCGCATGGCAAGGGTTAGTGTCAACTGATGGGCTGATTTTCGTGGATTTTATTCAGCATGACAAGGGTTAATGTCAACTGATGGGCTGATTTTCATGGATTTATTCAGCATGACAAGGGTTAATGTCAACTGATGGGCTGAGTTTCATGGATTTTATTAAGCATGGCAAGGGTTAATGTCAACTGATGGGCTGATTTTCACGCAATTTTTCAAGTGGATTTTATTCAGCATGCCAAGGGTTAATATCAACTGATTGGCTGATTTTCACGCAAATTTAAATAGATTTTATTCAGCATGAAAAGGATTAATGTCAACTGATGGGCTGATTTTCATTGATTTTATTCAGCAATGCAAGGGTTAGTGTAAACTGATGGGCTGATTTTCACGCACTTTTGAAGTGGATTTTATGACAAGGGGTAGTGTCAACTGATGGGCTGATAGAGTAGGGAAAAGTTCGATACTAAAAATAGACTAATAATTAAGCCGGAAAACCCCTAGGTTTCGTTTCAAACGAACTATTTCGTGAACCTTTATACACGTGACATCGAATCTACATGCATGCACCTAATGAAAGATCAATTGTGATAGATTCGCATATTATTTATAATATTGGCTGGTGCTGTAAAGTTTTTACAAGCAATTTCTTTATTTTCCACGTTACTTTCCGTAACACGAATGTTTTCTTCCTCTCTCGTAAGGGTGTAAAAAGGAGTGACTTTGTGGAAATAGGTTAAGTACAAAAATATGAAAATACGCCAATGAAAGGGAAATTATGACAATAAATATTTGAAAAGGGGGTCGGGTCCAGCAGATGTCAATTATATGTACATCAATGCAAGAATAAACATACAGTATGGTAGAATGACCATTTTAGATTCAGAAAATCTAAAAAGACCAAAAAGTTTCCACAAGGTTTTTTTTTCCAGAATTAATCAACAACACGGTACAATGACCATTCTAGATTCAGTAAACCTACATAGATCGGAAAGTCTCGACCCCGGCCAGTCTGCGCAGTCCGCGCAGACTGACCGGGGTCAATACTTTTTGCACATCCAAGAATGACATTTTTCGCCTGACGGGAAAAGTTTGTTTAAATACCGATCTCAATGTAAATAAGTAGGTAATTGATGGGCAGAATGAATTACAAGAAAACAAGATACACTAATGACCAGTTATCAAAGTATAAGAGGTGGAAAATCATCCCGGGATCATGCAGGACATTTGCACATTCCTGCATTCTCCGTATTCCAACTTCGCAGTTCTTACATTGCTTTGATATTTCACTCCAGTTGAATTTAACCCCGTCTAGATTAAGCTCGCCGAGACCCGCTTGATGTAATTTTGCATTCTCGACTAGCCGGGGTCGAGACTTTCCGCATATCTAAGATAGACCCCTTTTGCGTGACAAGTAAAATTTGTTTGAATGTGAATAAGTAGGTGATTTATGGGCAGAATGAATTACAAGAAAACAAGACATACTAATGACCAGGTATCAAAGTATAAGTAGTGGAAAATGAATGGCATTCTTTTACATTGGTCGTAATTACAGCCTTTAACTTGAAACGTACCACATTTGGAATTGGCATGTTTTTACAATGGTCGTTATTACATTCTTGATTTGAAATGTACCACCTTGTGATTAAATACTGCGAAATCTAGCTATCACATTGGTTCTTTCTTAAAGATCTTGAAAAAAATCAAACGTTGGTTGTAAATGAAATAAGATCGATAGTCATGTATGTAGCAACTTTTTAAAGTGAACTTCCCTATACCGAATGATCTCTGAGCAAAAAAAAAAAAAAAAAAGAATAATAGTTTATATACACGTGTAATGAATCTTAAAGAAATAAAAGATTCGGGATGTCTGAGTTCTGTTCTTTCTTGGGACATGAGAACAAAAACTGTTGTCCAAAATCTGAGGC
Organism: Fragum fragum; assembly: GCA_946902895.1. Lineage (NCBI taxonomy): Eukaryota > Metazoa > Mollusca > Bivalvia > Cardiida > Cardiidae > Fragum > Fragum fragum. Next base: position 10,485,685 of record OX336371.1, read on the forward strand.
TACCAGCCGAGATATTTTTTGCTATTTGTTTGCGCTTGTTCGTACAAACATAGTTTATCGTTCAAAATCTTTATAAATCTTTTTAAAATGTTAACGCATTTTTAAAAGCTGTTCAAATTTAACTTCAAACACAAAATTAGTGTAGTAGAATATTATAATAATTATAGAAATGGTTTGATGGGGAGTTAATTAGAAAATAACAAGCTTAAAAGATAACATAAAACGCAGTAATGTGTTCAAATTCTATCTCGTTAGAGAAAATAGATAAAAAATGTTATCTTATACTTGTGATAGAAAACCTTGTATTGAATTCGAGCCGAGAAGAAAAATTTGGATATCTCACGAGACCGAGACGAGACGCGGTGTGAATCCAATGCAAGGTTTTCTATCACTACTGCACCGTAGTATTCCATTTATTACAGATCAACGAATTTTGACTATTAAAATGAAACAAATTAAAAATTTATTTAGAAGTACCCCCCTTTCTCTAAAAAAAAAAAAAAAAAAAAAAAAAAAAAAACAAAAAAAAAAAAACCCCACACACTAACGTTGTTATTGACGCCACGCCATTTTACCGGAAATCTGACGTCATCTATCAATATCGTTTCAGTTCAGTGCACGTATGATACATTTTTGTTGTTGTTGTTCTTCTAGTTGACAAGTCCGATTATGTGCGTGCAATGAGTGTATCTCTTAAGGAAATTCGGTAGGTATATGATAAAATTCTAGAAATCACTTGAAAGACGATCTTTTGTGCGTAATATATATAAGATCTGATGTAAGTTGCTTTGTGACAAGCTGTTGTTAATGGAGACAAGAATAGAGAATGGTCTTGGCGAGCTTGATCAAAGAAAGAACCATTCTACGTGATTGCTAGATTTCGCAGTACTTTATCACAATGTGGTAGACTTCAAATCAAGAATGTAATACGACATTTGTGAAAAACATGCCAATTCCTAATGTGGTACCTTTCAAGTTAAATGCTGTAATTACGACCAATGTAAAAATATTCCATCCATTTTCCACCACTTATATTTTGATACCTGGTCATTAGTGTATCTTGTTTTCTTGTAATTCATTCTTCCCATAAACTACCTACTTATTCACATTCAAACCAATTTTACTTGTCACGCAAAAAGGTGTCAATCTTTGATGTGCAAAAGTCTCGACCCCGGTCAGTCAAGAATAGAAAATTATATCAAAAAGTTCAAAAATATTTTAATGGCATATAAACAACTTGTTTTTTGCCAATACATATAAATTATTAATTAACAGTACAGCATGTGGACAAGAGAATAGTTATTTAGTCAGGAAAACTAGTGATAATAATCTTCAAGACTTCAATTCATTTATACCTTAGACAACAAATATTTTAGAATATCCATATAGTAAATTCTGTAGACATAAATTTATATAATTAAAACAAGTTAAAATGTGGATAGAACACACTCTTTGACCAGTTTATTATTATTATTTTTTACATTTAAATTATCAAATTTTTATTTAATTGGCGAGTGTTGGCTTTCTTTTGAATGCTTAGTCAAATAAAGTTAAAATATGAAAATTATACAATATGACAATGTGATTATCCTGTCTTAACTTATCAATTGGCCATGATTGAGAAAAAGTTTTTATTCGTATATTAATTCAGCTGAGTTCTGCCTCCTAGACACTGTAGTTCTTGGCAAATAAGAGTAATAGATGAGTGTATCAAAAAGGTGTAATGTTTAGAAAGAAGAAATACATTGGATAATGCAGTTCTTCCTCCTAAATACTACACTTGATACTTTTGCTATATCAAGCGGGTCTTGGCGAGCTTAGTCTAGACGAGGTTAAAATCAACTGGAGTGGAAAATCAAAGCACTGAAAAAACTGCGAAGTTGGAATACGGAGAATGCAATACAAACAGGGGGAATTGGCAAATGGCCTATGTTATAAACAAAGTGCATTTTGAACTATTTTCTTAAAGTGTGTAATAAAGGTCGTTTAGAAAGTGAAACTACTAAGGCTTCTAAGAAACTGCTCAAGTGTTCTGTGAAGAATTGAACATAAGGATATCACGTGATTACCAAAATAAAATAATACGAAAAAAGGTTGACGAATTTATACATCGTACTTTCTTTCTAAATCTTTTAAAGCAAATGAAAGAAGTTTTAGGGAGCTTTTGTCTCCGATTGACTCCGACAGGAAGTCCCGCTTCGATTATCAACGGCGTTATTTTGAACAAATTATTGCCCGTAGCATGTAACAAAACAGTAGTTTGTCGGCGACCTAAACGTCGTAACTGTAGCTTGAATAAGCTATAATTACGACGTTTAACTCGCCAAACTAACAGAAAAGGTTAACAAAAATAGCGATCAATGTTGGAAATCAAATTTCATGTCTTGTCACAATAAATGATTTCATTGGTCGACTTTTTTTTTTTTGATTGACATCCGCGATTGGTCAATTAATCATTCCAGCTTATAAGTCGACGACTGACAGATTTACAAAATGTCGTAACTACAGTTTGAACAAATATACATTGATTTCTAGGCTTCCCAGATCTTATAACCATGTTTTGCGAAAAAATGGCTAGATCCCCTGATTCCCCACCGCTCTTGTTCCGCGCAAGGTTTATGTCGTTTGTCTCCATGTCTTAAGAGGAAAACATTACCATTTAGGCCGTATATTCCATTCAGTGTATTGCACAAAATAGACTATGATGTCAAGCAAATACATCTAAAAGACTAACTTTATTGCGCTTAACTCAACCCTCAACAGTATATTGGTTAAATTGCGGTTACATTGCAGCTGGCGCAACAGATCTTCGGTTCCTGCCGTTTCTTATGCCAGTAAAACCACAACATTCGACCCAGACACTCACTTAGATGCTCTACTTGCCGTTCGCTTGTCAGGATGGCTTTTATCCATTGCAATTTAAAATGTTGGCCAAGCCGGGGTTCAAACTCACTACACAATGATTGAGAGCATAGCATGCTATATTTGCATACACACCACCTACCAAGAAAGTGAACTGTGGTTACGTCCGCCTTTTTTGTGGTTTTAGACGTCCTTTGTTTGTATATAATTGATATATATTCTTCTATGAGGTACGCCTCTTTCGGGGAAATCTTTACAAGCAGTACCAAATGACCCGGCAAAGTAGATTCAAATTTCTCCTCTTATTTAACACTCTTTATTGCCAATAAATTTCGTATTAGACAGTCTGCCATTGACAAAAATTCCTTCTTGATTAACGATGCATCTTTCTCGCGTGGAATTCATTGAAAGACAACTTTGTTAGTTTTAGAAAGAACCGCTGGTATGGAATGGCAAAAATGATCGAAACAGATCAAAGTTACAAAGACAAAACTGTATAGGAAAGCACTCGACAGAGCTTATCTAAAGTGACTGTCTAACACAGGTGGCGGTCTTACAAAGGTCAGTGTATCAGAAGGACCATTTCTTCTTTACAGCCAAAAATGATCCATCTGAAACATGAACCTTGAAAGTGAGAGTCCCAATGAAACGTGACATTGTAAAATGGATTTTAAGTGATAAATGAAATTAATATTATATTCATGGAACTAATAGGAAATTTGCTGCTTAGCACCGGTGTCTGTCTTACCAAGGGTCGTGTATCAGATGAATCATTTTGTCTTTACAGACAAAACGATCCATCTGAAACATGAACCTTGAAAGTGAGAGTCCCAATGAAACATGACATTGTAAAATAGATGGATCTTGAGCGCTGAATAAATGTTATATTCATGGAACTTATCCGAAATTTGCTGTTCAACACCGATGTCTGTCTTACCAAGCTCCGTGTATGAGATGAATCATTATGTCTTTACAAACAAAATGATCCATCTGAAACATGAACCTTGAAAGTGAGAGTCCCCATGAAACATGACATTGTAAAATGGATTTTGAGTAATAAATTAATGTTATATTCCAGTGACTTATCCGAAATTTGCTGTTCAATACCGGTGAACCTCTTCCCAAGGTCCGTGTATCAGATGAATCATTTTGTCTTTAATGACAAAATGGTCTATCTGAATCATGAGCATTGAAAGTGGGAGTTTCCACGAAACCTGGTGGCGTAAAATAGATTTTGATTGATAGTGTTACATTCTGTGTCTAAAACTTTCGACTAAAACGTCATAACTTAAGCTTGAATAAGCAGTAGTTTCGATGTTTATGTCATCAACCAACAGATTAACTTTGTTGTTGCATGCTACTAGCCATAAATATTGCAAAATAACCCCGTTTAAAATCACAGTGGAATTTCCTGTTGGAGTCAGAGAGCATTGCCAGTAGGGTCAGTGGGTGTGACCAGCAGGGTCAGTGGGCGTGACATGCGGGGTCAGTAGGCGTGGCATACAGTGTGAGTGGGCGTGGCCAGTGTTTCTTCAATTATCCTTTATTTATCATTGGCCTTGAAAATGACTGTCACCGTAAGTCATAGCAATCTAGTATGAATTTTAAATTATACCAGAAAATATTATCAATTCATTTTACGATTTTTTTGAAATGATTAACCCATTCCCACTCAATGACGCCTTTAGACGCCCCCCCCCCCCCCCCCAAAAAAATAGTTTTGGAAAACATTGTGAAAAATGAAGAAAAAAATATTTTCCCCGATAATTTCTGCTCCAAAAGGTAAAAGTAATCCAAAATTTAATCACCTTTAGATTGTCGTCTGCAACTCCTTTCAAATTGGATCAGTCTAAAATTTTGTTGTGTGGGAGCGGGTTAATGAAGTGATTTTCATGCAAGAACTTTCTTTATTCCTTTTCGGACCTAAAATAGTGATTAATGTTCAGACAGGTGGAAGTCCTGTGAAAGGTTCATTATATAGTTTAAGATATATGCCGCAGATGATATCTTAAAGTGGCTCATTTAAACAGTCTGGGCTCTTATAAAGCTGGCCGGTCAAGCAGGTTCTTCTTTACTTTTATTTAGTAACCTCTATCAAAGTTCGTGTTACACAGTTTACTATTGGCATTAATCCCTTCTCAAAATATTAACTATAATTTAGAGGCATCTATTTTACCCCTTTTCTGTTTTACAGACTTTGAGACCTGTTCAAATTCAAAGGTTTTGCAGACGAAAATTTAAAGTGGATTTAATTTGAAAAAAATAATCATTCGGTAGGGTCCAAAATATTGTGGAAAAAGAAGAAATTGCTTGTTACAGCAATTACTTCTTTTTCTGCGATGTTTTCTCGATTATAAAATCACAGGGACGTAAAAACCAGGGATTGAACAGCAAAGTTTAAGGCGATTTATATGGGGTATATCATTTTACAAGTGCAGTAACAAACGACCAAAATTACCTGACCAAAGTCTCCGCTCAATAAACACTCTTTATTAAGAACAAAACTTGTATTAGACTGTCTGCCTTTGACAATAATCCGGGATTGATTAACGATACAGTTATCTCACTACGGAATCGTGAAAGATATAGTAAACATAAACGCGTACAAAAACAAAATAATTTGACTATAAAAAATAAGAATGTCTAATTTTGTTTAAGAATCTTGAAAAAAAATGTCAGAGCGTCGGCTTCGCGAACAAGAGGTCCAAAATTAGTCTATCTATCTCGGTTCTTTCATCTGCCCATACAATCGGCGAGAGTACTGATGTATACTACTGGAAGTAGAATCGAGAGGGATTCATCCAAGTTGCAAAAACTTGTTTCCCGGGTGATGTACAGTAACTAGGTTTAACCCTTTCCCTACAAACCCGGGATTTTACGTGGCTGCGATTTCATATGTGGTAGAAAACATCGTGGGAAAAGAAGAAATAGCTTGTAACGAACAATTTCTTTTCCCACAATATTTTCTACCACATATGATGGTTTCATTTCAAATTGCATCCAATTTCAAAGTCGTCTGCGACCTCTTTCAATTTGGATCAGTCCAAAATTTCAAAACAAACTAACAAACCAAATGGGAAAGGGTTGATAAATGAGATACTTTCATGGGAGTAAATCATTACATAATGCTTTGTAGATACAATCAAGGGCTAGTGAAACAATGTCTATTATCTTTATAAATCTAGACACTAGCAAGTACCAAATGTCCAAAATGATAGAATCCGTATTAAACAGTCTTCTATTAACAATAAATGTTGACAATAAGTCCGTTATTGAACAATTGTACTAGTCTTTTGAAGAGCAAATAAAACACTTTTTATTGACAATATTCCGCGATTAATAAGACAGCATTTTTAAACCATTATCAGACGACAAAATTTTAGACTGGCCCTAATTTTAAGATGTTGCAGACGACGTTTCGAATTGCTTTAAACTTGGTAAATAAGTGAAAAATAGGACAGAAAACTTTGCAATTTCTCCTTTGCCCACAAAGTTTTCTGTGATCATATTTCTTCAGGGTGTCATAAAGCGTCACAGTGTGGTAATAGATTAACTTTGGAATATTTGTAAAATACTTTTTGTCGGACAAATATACGTCAAATGCCAAACTACCTGACCGAAAATATCTTAATGAATCCTCTTATTAAACACTATCAATGACTAATAGACCGAGGCCGTCTAGCTAGGGTAGCATTCTTATCAATGATTAATGATTATCTGAATTCAAAGAAGCTGCAGACCACAATTCTTAGTAAACGAATTTTGAAAATATTTTTGTACTTCCGGATAGAAAACATTGTGGATAATGAAGAAGTTGCTTGTTACAAGCAATTTCTTTATTATCCATAATGTTTTCCCATACTTTTCTTTCTTTTGTGGGCATCGAAAAGCATAATTGTGTGGGAATGGGTTAAGCAAGCTATAACACAATTTAACTTAACAACTCAACAACTTAACACAATACCATCTTTAACAATTTTCCCAAGATTCAAAGGTAGGAGTTTCAAACAAACAAGTTGTTAATGGAAAACTTCTTTAATTGTGAATTATATATACAAGAATTAACATTGAATTCGTGTAATAAATATCTGTAACCATCGTAACGTATTTGCTAGAATTATTTAAAGAAATCAAAGATTGGTAACAGATAAAAAAATGATTTGCAATACTGTTATATATCAGTGGGAATCTTTCATTCATATGAAAGGTTATTCCTTCCCCTCACGACCCTCAGCAGAATGCAAATGTTTGCTTAAAATTGTGTGGTGATGCTCAGTGCAGTAGCAGGCCAGATGATCGATTTGCAAACATGGTTTATACATTATACTGATGGGAGTGACAAATGTCTAAAAACTTGTTTGAAGACACAAACTTCAAAGAGAATTAAAAAAAAAATCAAGCTACATTGTTATTGTGAGGCATCCCTCTATCTGGTTTTTAATAAATCTGCTGTAGTGGAATTAAAGAATTGAGAAAGAAATGCTTCCTACATAGTTATTTCTCATTGGGGCAGACTTAAATTGCAAAGGACCATCATTACATATCTTTTAAAATAATCCCCACTGTCCAACATTTATTTAAAAGATGAATTTAAAATAATCATGGATCAAAATTAAAGATGATTCTTTAATCCATTACGCCACAATCCCGCTTTTTGAAACTATGAAGAAATATGTCTAGGAAATCTTAATGGGAAAAATAGAAATTATAACAATTGTAACAAGCAATTTCTCCTTTTCTCACATTGATTTCTACATTATTTCACACTTTCCCCCTAATTTAAGCTGATTTTGAAATTTCGTCTTTAACTTCTTACAATTTGGACAGGTCTAAATTTTGTCATCTATTAATGGGTTAGGTGTTTATGATAAGTGTTTGTTTAATAAATCATTTAAAGTTTGAGTGAAGTTGTAAATTGAAAGTGCATATGGTTGACTGTGTGTATGAAAGATATTTAAAAAATCCAGAGGGGAGTGAATGAATTGGAACTTGTTAAGCCAGTCCCACACTTACGACTTATTTGAAAAAAAGTTTTGTGAATATTTTAACCCATTCCCACACAGTATCGCCTTTTTATGCCCCTCAAAAAAAACCCCAAAAAACTAGGCAAACATCGTGTAAAAATGAAGAAATTACTTGCAACTAGCAATTTCTTCATTTTACACAAAGTTTTCCACATAGAAAAATGAAAAAATCTAAAATTTCATAAACTTTAAATTACCATCTGCAACTCCTTTGAAGTTTGGCCTGTCTAAAATGTTGCCGTCTGGTAATGGATTAACTTGACCCATTTCCACACAATACCACCATTTTTTATGCCCATCAAGAAAAGACTAAGGGAAAACCATGTGAAAAATTGCTTGTTAATAGCAATTTCTTTATTTTCTACATTGTTTTCTGCCAAAGAGAGGCAGATATTTAACTCCTTACCGCACTACAAAATTTTAGACTTGTTGTAATCGAAAGAAATTGCAGACAAAATTTCAAATTGGGCTAAACTTGTAAAATATGGGCCAAATAGGGTAGAAAACATTGTGAGAACAGGAGAAATTGCGTGTATCAAGCAATTTCTCCTTTTCCCACAAAGTTTTCCATAATCATATTTCTTCAGGACATCAGAAAGCGTCTTTGTGTGGTAACGGGTTAAGATTCTATCAATCTTGAAAAGTCTTCTGCAAATTCTTTGAATTTGGACCAGTCCAAAATTTTGCTGTGTGGTAATGGGTTAAAGGTTCTGCAACAGATGTGTTTTTTTAATTATTTCAACCTGATTGTGCAACATATGTGAAAGAAACAAGGATTAAACTAGGTGAATACCGGTAAAAGTAGGGAATAAATTCTTCTTTGTTTCCTTATCTTTCAATATCTATCCAAACAGATATTCCTTAACCAATTCCCTAGAAATCCCTTTTTTTTATCTTTTTTAAAAAGTAAAGATTTCAAAATATAACCAAATTTAAATTGTTGTCTGCAACTTCTTTCAAAATGGACAGGTCTAACATTTTGTCATCTGGTAATAGGTTAACAGTATCAAATATTTTTGTCAGTCCTCTTGTAAACCACTTAAGAGATGAAGAGAATATCGTTTGTTTTCATGTATGTAGGAAACAAAGAACTGATCAAACTGCTTGTAATTTTAAAGCTGATACATACATATGTGTGATTAGTTTTTTCAATTCAAACTTCCATGAAAACAAAAAATATTCTATTCATTTCTTTTAACTTAATGACTTAAAAACCTTGAAACATTTTAAAGAAACCATTTTTTTCCAAGCATACAAAATAGCTGCATGCTCAAAATTTTGTTCATTGTGGTATGATTTTTTTTTCGTCCGATCAGAACACTCGTTTATGATCGACAAAACTAAAAATTAAATTGTTATTCTGATAATATAAACTATGTGAACTAAACATAATGAACAAGGTGCCAAACTGTCACAAGATACGCCCGTCACACTGCTTAATATTAACTGGGGGTTTGAATAGAACTGAGGTTATTTTGAATGAATTTTTTTTGTCAAACAAAGAATGAAAAACAACAAAGGGCAATAACTCAAAAAATAGGCACTGTAGAGTTATGGTTCTTGTGCACTGCACTCCCCCTTGGTGAGATCTATACACCCATGAAATTTCATGATTCTAGCTATAATACTTTTAGAGATATACCCCGGACAAGATTCAAGTATGAAAAACAACAAAGGGCAAACCTCAAAAAAAAGGCTAGGTAGAGTTATGGTTCTTGTACACTGCACTCCCACTTGGTGAGCTCTATCCATCCATGAAATTTCATGATTCTAGCTATTATACTTTTAGATGTATATACTCCGGACAAGATTCAAGTATGAAAAACAAAAAAGGGCAATAATTCAAAAAATAGGCCAGGAAGAGTTATGGTTCTTGTGCACTGCACTCCCCCTTGATGATATCTATACACCCATGAAGTTTCATGATCCTAGCTGTAATAATATACTCCGGACAAGATTCAAGTATGAAAAACAACAAAGGGCAATAACTCAAAAAATAGACTAGGTAGAGTTATGGTTCTTGTACACTGCACTCCCACTTGGTGAGCTCTATCCATCCATGAAGTTTCATGATTCTAGCTATTATACTTTTAGAGATATACTCCGGACAAGATTCAAGTATGAAAAACAACAAGGGGCAATAACTCAAAAAAATAGGCAAGGTAGAGTTATGGTTCTTGTGCACTGCACTCCCCCTTGGTGAGATCTATACACCCATGAAGTTTCATGATCCTAGCTATAATACTTTTAGAGATATACTCCGGACAAGATTCAAGTATGAAAAACAACAAAGGGCAATAACTCAAAAAATAGACCAGGTAGAATTATGGTTCTTGTACACTGCACTCCCACTTGGTGAGCTGTATCAATCCATGTAATTTTATGATTCGAGCTATTATACTTTTAGAGATATACTCCAGACAAGATTCAAGTATGAAAAACATCAAAGGGCAATAACTCAAAAAATAGGCCAGGTAGAGTTATGGTTCTTGTGCACTGCACTCCCCCTTGGTGAGATCTATACACCCTTGAAGTTTCATGATCCTAGCTATAATACTTTTAGAGATATATTCCGGACAAGATTCAAGTATGAAAAACAACAAAGGGCAATTACTCAAAAAATAGGCTAGGTAGAGTTATCGGTCTTGTACACTGCACTCCCACTTGGTGAGCTCTATCTATCCATGAAATTACATGATCCTAGCTATTATACTTTTAGAGATATACTCCGGACAAGATTCAAGTATGAAAAACAACAAAGGGCAATAACTCAAAAAATAGACCAGGTAGAGTTATGGTTCTTGTGCACTGCACCCCCCCTTGGCGAGATATATATACCCATGAAGTTTCATGATTCTAGCTATTATACTTTTAGAGATATACTCCGGACAAGATTCAAGTATGAAAAACAACAAAGGGCAATAACTCAAAAAATAGGCCAGGTAGAGTTATGGTTCTTGTGCACTGCACTCCCCCTTGGTGAGATCTATACACCCATGAAGTTTCATGATCCTAGCTATAATACTTTTAGAGATATACTCCGGACAAGATTCAAGTATTAAAAACAACAAAGGGCAATAACTCAAAAAATAGGCCAGGTAGAGTTATGGTTCTTGTGCACTGCACTCCGTATTGATAAGAAGAATATAACTGCCAAGTTTAAAGTCAATTGGACTTAAGGTGACAGAGTTATGCTCCGGACAAAGAAGTGGACACCGCCGGACAACCGGACGCCCGGACAACCGGACGCCCGGACGCCCGGACGACCGGACGCCCGGACAACACGGGTGATCCCATAATACGTCCCGTCTTCGACGGGCGTATAAAAATTGGTGAATATAGTTGAAAATGTGGGTTGAATTTTTCTTTGAATCTATAACTTTCAACTTATTTCCAAACAGATATTCTTAAATTGTTTGAAAGAACTTGTCAACTTCCGCCTATACTCCTGAACTAATCACAGCTGTATTCTTTAGATATGTCCACATGAACGATCAGAAAAGCTCTGTAGTTAAACAGTCCCCAAAAGTTAGACGATAGTTTGCTATTTCTGTAATTCCGTGGTAATGGACGAAAGCTGCAGCCAGTACAAAGACATGGAATATCTGATGACTCTGAAACTGATAAAAAAATCAACATGACTTGATCACAGTCAAACTTGATAAAGAGATCATTAATTCTATATGAAAATAGGTTTGTGAAACAACATAATTGACAAATCACAGCTGTCAATCAAATAATCAGTCGACCAATGAAACCTCGCACTTAGACTAGAAATTAACTTTGATCACCATTTATGTAAAGCATTTTTGTTGGTTTGGCGACTTGGGTGGCAACTTAAACATCCTAACTACAGCTTATTCAAGCACTAAACTCTAATTATAGCAATATCCCTAAATACCATAGATCACTTATAACTTGTCTTCCATCAATGGGTGTATGATTGTAAACCTAAGTGGGATGAGCAGCTGGAGGCTCAGACAGGTAGTACTGGCATGTGAAATACAAGGAATCCACGATGAGGTGCTCCAGCCACCGCTACATGACTGAAATACTGTTAAAAGTGGCTTTTAACTTAATTCAAACAAACAATCAACGTTATATAAGAAGAATGACTAATTGATGTTACAGTGAAACCTGAATCAAAGCCTCTTTCTAACACATTCCAACATAATTATTTCAACTATTTAATGACTTTCGAGGGATCAGAAACTTGGGGAACCAGTGTGGAAAATGAAGAAATTCATTTGTAACAAGCAATTTCCTCATTTCCAACAATGTTTTCTACCCAGGAAGACAAACATTATTCAAATTTCATCCATTTGAAATTATACAACTGCAACTTATTTGAATTCAAACCAGTCTAAAATACTGTTATTTGGTAATGGTTTAAGAACTGATTATATCTCAACTAAGTGGTTAAATTCAAACCTACCCAAATATCAAATTTGCCAGGAAAGAATCTCTCTGGAATTCTCACAGCGTAGATCACTGCTCCAACGATATACAGGACAGCCATGAGAGCTAGCCAGCCCAGAGAAGCTTTATTTACAGCGTGCCAGAACCCGTCAGTAATCACAAAGTGTAGCGCTGGTATAACTCCACTCAGTCCAAGGGCGATAAACACTCCTGAAAAGAGGAAGTAAAGAAGCATTACCTACCTTTACCCCTAACCAAAATAGACCAACTAATAGGCTTAACACATTACCAAATGACAAAATTTTAGACAGCTCCAAATTCAAAGAAGATGCAGGCCACAATATTTAGTTAAGAAAATTTCAAAAAATCTTTGACTATTAGGATAAAAAATATTGTGGATAATGAGGAAATTGCTTGTAACAAGCAATTTCTTCTTTTTCCACAGTGCTTTCCCAATCTGTTTTCTTGCGGATCATCAAAAAGAGTCATTATGAGGTGATTAGTTAAATGCATCTTGCAAGAGCATTGCAGTTATGAAGTAACAGGTGGTGAAAATATCCAATGCTTCGTGTTATTTCTCAAACTAGTATTGCTAACAATTTTTCACTGCCACCGGCTTCTCAATTAAAGGGTCCATAAAAACTTTCTTTAACCAAATTCCATGATATTTCTATGATTTTTCTATGTTAATGTATCTTTGTTGCAAGAGAAAACTCATTAACAAGAGGACCATGAAAGTCCCATATCACTCACCTGAATATGTGAGTAACAAGTTTTAAAGACTTTCTTCAATTTTCCTATGACATACATGGGATCCAACGTTTAAAGAAGGCTGGGCGAAAATTGTGGCCACTAGAGTGCTAACCAAACAATTATCTTTAAGGCATATTTTTCCATGTTTTCCAATGGAACCTTCCCATTTTTGATAGGATTCATCCTTGTAACCCACAAAGTATTCTGCCCAAATTTCATGATGACTTAACGAAAATTGTGGCCACTAGAGAGCTTACAAGGATATTGTCATTCAGGCCCCTTTTTCTGTGTTTTCCAACAGAACCTTCCTATTTCAAAAGGGTCCATCCTTATGCTCAGACATACATTCTGACGAAGTTTCATGAAGGTTTGACAGTAATTGAGTGCTACAAAGGAAATTACCATTGAATTCCATTTTCCCTTGTTTTTCAATGGTTTGTTCCCATTTTCAATAGGATTCATCTTCCAGACCTTCTAGATCAAGATTGGGACAAAATTTAGACCCCCACAGTGCTATCAAGAAAATTGTCTTAAAGCTCATTTTCACTTATTTTCCAAAAGCCCCCCCCCCCCGTTTTTTTCAATAGGGTTCATCCTTGTGACCAGACAAACAATCTGAACATGTTTCATGAAGACTGAAGCATAATAAAGGCCCTTTAAGTGCTAACAATGAAATTGTCATTAAGGTCCTTTTCCCATGTTTTCCAGCAGAACTTTCCTATTTTTGATCTGGTTCATCTTTGTGCTCAGACAAACACTTTGACAAAGTTTCATGAAGATTGGGCCTAATTGTTGCCCTATGAGTGCCAACAAGGAAATTGTAATTAAGGCCCCTTTATACGTGTTTTCCAACAGAAAGTTCCCATTTTCAAAAAAGGTTCATCCTTGTGGTCACACAAACATCCTGACCAAGTTTGTGGCCCCTAGAGTGCTAACGAGGAAATTTTTGATGACGCACTACGAATAACAGAAGACCGACGAAGGGCAATCAATGATCACAAAACTCATGTTAGCACTATGTGCTCAGGTGAGTTAAAAACATAAAATAAAAACAGGAAATGGTATATGGGTATACCTACCACTATTTGTACCAAGACTTCATGTTTCAAGAGTGATTACTGCCAATAATAAAGGCAAAATACTTCTTAAAAAATCACTTTTATTTCATTTTTTTATTATCATCATTGACTTGGATGATTTCCAAGATGGTTCCCATATTTTCTATGATTTTTACAAGATTCCATGATTTTTCAAAGATAAAACCAAAATTATCAAAATTCCATGATTTTTTTCAGACAGCATCTGTTTTCTATGACTTTTCAATCAAGGAATTCAGCACAGACCTGAACTTATCAACTCCGAAATTGGCCGCCATTTTGTTTACCCCTATTCTTGGTTTGTCAACTTAAACGTTGAAGCTACAGCTTACTCAAGCTGTAGTTACGACGTTCAGGTCACCAACTAACCATTTTACTTTTTTGTTACCTGCTACTTGAATTTTGCAAAATAACACGGCTAAAAATTGAAGCAGAACTTCCTGTCGGAGATAATGGGCGGGGCCAACATAGTCAGTGGGCGGGGCAAGCGATTGGTCACTTGTGCAAAACATGTTCTTACCAAACTTAGGGGCACTACTCATCATTTGCCATTCTTGTGAAACAGGAATGATGCAAGTTGAATATGGAGTCACACTTTTAATAGAGCTTATTAAAGCAGAACTTCCTGTCGGAGTTAATGGGCGGGGCCTTGATAGTCAGTGGGTGGAACCAGCAATTGGTCACTTGTGCGAACCATGCTCTTACCAAACTTAGGGGCACTACTAAACATTTGCCATTTTTGTGAAACAGAAATGATGCAAGTTGAATTTTTAGTCACACTTTCAATAGAGCTTATTTTTTTCTTTTTGTCTTTTAGCTTAGAAAACATTGTTGGCAATGCAGAAATTGCGTGTTACAAGCAATCTCTTCATTGTCAACAATGTCCTTTTAATTTCATCTGGATAGATGAACAAACACAGGATCAAAAGGAACCATTTGACTTTTAAGTGTAACATACATAAAGTCAGTTGCAATTAATCTGTGAATTGCTAGAATCAGGGCCTTTGATAAAAATTCATATTCAAGAAAAGGATGGGTTAAAAGCAAATATCTATGGATCAGCATGCAACGATTGTAACTGCCTATAAACATATATGCAGTTACAACTGTTTTACTAGAATAAAAGGACTTACCTGCTCGCAATGCTCTGAATCGAGGCTCACTAAACTTATCCCACAAAGAAACTATGATACACGCAGTGCCCAGTACAAATATAAGAGCTAGATATGTGATTTTTGTGCCAAGTCGACAGTAGAAGCTGTAATATAGCCAGGGTACGAATGATCCCATCGTCAGGAAGGCTATACCACAGTAGTCTAACCTGGAATATAAAACACAAAATGTGGGGCAAACATCCACTTCTGGCATAAATGAATGATTTCATTGGTAAAACCATTTTTTCATTGACTTTGATGCAGTTCATGCTAAGGTGAGCTAGAAAAGCAAAAATATAGAAAACAGTGTGAGCATGAACCCATTCCAACTCAATCCCTCCTTTTTACGCCCCTCAAGATAAAAACTTTAGAAAAAATTGTGGAAAATGAAGAAATTGCTTGTTTCAAGCAATTTCTTCATTATCCACAATGTTTTCTATCCAAAAAGACGAACAAATTCAAAATTCCATCAACTTGAAATTGTCGTCTGCAGATTCTTCCAATTTGGGCCAGTCTAAAATTTTGCCGTCTGGGAATGGGTTAAGGAAATTGCATTTCATACACAATTTTTCCTTTTATAACTGTCTTCCTGAGATAATTATCCTTGTTGCATCATAATTCAGGGTTGTGTTGTAATTGGTTGAACAGACTGATATTGAGCAATTCTGGCCTTGCAATTTTAGGCTCTATTGTTCCCAATTTCATCAATTGTTCTATCGATAAATATCCAAATTTTACCCAAGAGATTGTTTGATGTATTATTTGTCAAGAAAATGCACCATTCATTAACATGGACTGAGCGACAAATTAAAAACATAGCTAGAAAAGTAATAGCTTTTAGGAACAGATAAATTTCCAAACTCTACTCATTTAATGCCAGTCCATTTTAGTGACCAATAAAATAAAATCATGCAATATTAATCTACCTATAATACTACAATGACTAAAATTTTGATATGATGTCATACACAAACAAGGAAAAATGTCTAGAGTGAACATTTCCAATGGACATGTTCTTTCCCTAAAATGATTATTCTTAGGTTAAATGTTCATTTTTCTCTATGAAGCCAGTTCCTTGATGATTCTGTCAGTAGAGACAGCTGCATGCGATTTCAATTTCTTGACAGCTTGCTTGAAAAACTTTTTGTCTGTTTTTAAAAACCTAACCCATAATATCCAGTGACTCTAACAAAATCGCTAGTAATCAATTTGGGTGTTTGCTGAATTTGATGGAAGCACAATGGCATGTCTCAGAATTATCTACTTTCCAATCACAAATTGTTTCATGTTGCCAACATTAAATCATTTTGAAACTTATTTTCGTTTTCAATTCTTCAAAGCTTTCATATATGGCTGGTGACCTATTCTCCTATAATTGTTAGAGGGTATGTACTCCATTTTAACCAATAGGATTCATTTTTAGGGGCATTTTGTTGCTATGAGAGAAAAATTTCAAAGGGGGGAAATTAGAATAAATGTAGGTAACTTTCTAGCCATTCAATATTATAACACCTTTTAACTCTAGCCATTCAATATTATAACACCTGTTAACTCTTCAATATTATTAGAACTGCATGTCCTCACGATTTCATTAGATTAAGCATAAAATGTGGTATGCTTACTTGTTAAACAATTTTCCAATTCTCTGTGAATGATTGAACACTGTGTGAAATATCCACGAGAAGCCCAAACAGAGAATGGCCCCTATAAAGAATGCTGAAAATACTGCTTTCTCTTGCCACTGTATCTCCACTGATGGGCGGGATAAAAAATACGCTGTTATACCCACAAATGCTATCATACCTGTAATGTAAGAAACAATACTGAGAATCATTTAACTTCATTTGTAAAGGTTCATTCAAAAAGGATGAAGGTTCCCAGGTCAAATCTGATTAACCCATTCCTACACATAGGAATTTTAGACCAATCAAATTTCAAAGAAGTTGCAGGCGACAATGTTAAGTTGGTGAAATCTTAAAAATCTTTGTATTTTGAGGTAGAAAACATTGTAGATAATGAAGAAATTGCTTGTGACAAGCAATTTCTTCATTTTCCACTTTGTTTTCTAAAGGTTTCATATTGAGGAGCATTTAAAAGCGTCTTTGTGTGGGAATGGGTTAAGACAGTGAGTGACATCTTCATTCATTACACTTTTTATGTGAAGTGCAGACCTTAAGCAGCCTTCACATGCATGTCTATGGTTGGTGCAAAACAAATTTAACTGCCTATATCTTATAAGCAGTTGCAACTGTTTTGCACCGACCAATTGATATAGTGTACATGGAATATTCACCTATTGCCCAAAGAAACAGAATCAATGGTAAAGACTCTGATCAGAATCTGAGGATGCACAGGCTGATTGGAGCCTTTACTTGGTGCACAGATATGTCACACACAGGCCAAATTATTTTCCATATACATGTAAGTAATAGTTGGTATCTAACCCATTCCAACTCAACAAAATTTTAGACTGGTCCTAATTGAAAGAAGATGCAGACAACAATTTCAAGTTGATGAAATATAAAAAAAAACTTTGTATTTTTGGTTAGAAAAAACTGTGGATAATGAAGAAATTGCTTGTAACAAGCAATTTCATCATTTTCCACAATGTTTTCAAAAGTATTTGTCTTGAGGGGCATCAAAGCGTCACTGTATGGTAATGGGTTAACTGTTGATATTCAACAAAAAGTTTCAGCAACTAAAATTGTCAAAAAGCGGTCTTAAACCAAGACCACTTTGTGACAAGTAGCACAGTTGACCTCTGACCTTCCTTACCCAAACACAATAGGACACCTCGATCCTTGGATGGAGCTTGGATAACATTTGTTTAAAGTTTCAAAGTCTTAGGCCAAATTGCTTATGAATGTTAGTACAGAAACGGTTTCATTAAAAGTTTAATTGTGACCTTAACCTTTGACCAACATGACCCGGAATCAATAAGGCACTTCCTTCGATGATTGGCAACAGTTGTATGAAGTTTCAAGGTTGTATGTCAATTGGTTGTGAAATTAGACTAAGAGCCTTGGAATGAAAAAGTCTGTAGATGGATGGACTGATAAACAGACAGACAAGACATGATGAAACCATCATAACCGGTCCCTCCCCCACAACTTCTTCGTAGATAAGGGGTATAACTAGGCAAATGATACAGATCACTTAGCATACCATGACATTTTATCAGAAAAATTCTACGTTTGAATTTCGATTATCCTTGTTTGAATGAATTGGGTTTCCTGCTCTTTTTCGCAATCTTTTCATTTATATCATGACAAAGTTCACTTATTCATGTATTTCCCCGGTATCATCAATATTAGGCTGGAGCTCTGAATGCTCTAATAACGTCATGAAGGAAACATTAATTCGCATAGTTTCCACTAGTACACTAGATGCACCACTACAAATTCTAGAAGGAGGGGTCAAAATTCCCCGTTTTGACTCTTAGAAATTTCTCACTGGGGGATCAAATTGATTTTGTTTGTTTGAATGGGGTTTTACGCCGCTTTCAACAATCTTTCAGTTATATCGCAGCACCTAACAATGGATTCCTGGTATTTCTCACACCAGTACCACCATCACATCCTTTCCTAGCCTCCAGCTGCTATCCTACATAGGTCTACGATTATCGACCCATTGGTGGGAGACAAATTGTCGGAAAGGATGAATGCCGCCGTCGGGGATCAAACCTGGGACCTCTAGATTGACAGTCGGACGCACTACCAACTGCGCTATGACGGCGGCAGGGATCAAATTGACCCACTGAGAAATTTTGTAAGGGTCAAAACAGGATTTGAATATTAGAAATTTCACACAGGGGGTCAAAATGACCTTATGAGAAAAATTTCTAAGAGTCAAAATAGGATGTATTCAGGTTTTTCAGGGTCAAAACCCTGTTTTAAGAGTCACACATGAGCCCTGTAATGCATCCATTTTTGACTGCTCAAAATGTATGGCCAGTAAGATGTAATAACTAGAAGTTGTCACAGTATGTTACTTAATACCCCCGCAAGTGCTTTCAGTGTAATGAGAGCTTTAACAATACAAGGACATAGCTACTGACTTTGCTTTTTTAGAAAGGAGGAGTTCGCGACACAAAATTGGTAGTATAATTAGCTGTATATGTCTACAAAGCATAAATAGAGTTAAAGTTCTATGGGAGATAATTCTTGAACCAGGGGGAATTAAAACTTCAAAACCTCAACATGTTGTTAATCTTTGTATAAAGTTTCAATGGTATTGAAGTAAAACTGAAGGAGGAATTCTTGACACAAAATTGGTAGTATTTTGTACACAGACAGACAGACACAAGGACAGCAGACAGACAGGCTGATTCCAGTATACCCCCGAAAACATTCATTTTGCAGGGGTATAGCAAAATGGTTGGTATGCGATTTAAATGCTGTAGCTATGGCTTTAATAAGCTGTAGTCACAATGTTTGAGTCATGAAACCAACAAAAAAGCTTCATGATTATAAATCCAATGTTGGAGTTCAAAAGTTGACTTTCAATTTAGATGAATGATTTAACCCATTCCAACTCAACCCCTCCTTTTTACGCCCCTCGAGAAAAAAGCTATGGAAAACATTGTGGAAAATGAAGAAATTGCTTGTATCAAGCAATTTCTTCATTATCCACAATGTTTTCTATCCCAAAAGACAAAAAATATTAAAATTCCATCAACTTGAAATTGTCGTCTGCAGCTTCTTTCAATTTGGACCAGTCTAAAATTTTCTTGTGATGGAATGGGTTAAGTGGTCGATTGATTCTTTGATTGAGAGCCTCCATCTGTAAACTGTAATCAAGGGGGATAACTGTGTATGAATCAGACCCTGATGTTCTCGTTGTCTGTCATATTCTCCGAAGATTGACCTGTCTTCGGCACCGTATCACTTATCCAGATTGGGATAAATATTAGTACGTCGTACGCATAACTCCATAATAAAACGCCAAAAAGTAGCAAGTGGATAATTGCAATAAAAGCTATAATTGTGGAGAAAGCAAACTTAATTGTCGCCCAAAATTAATTAGAAAAATATTCATTTTAAATTGCGAAAGCATTCATATCCTACCTGTGCTCCAAGAACAGGCATCAAGAATGTGAAGCGTGCGTTTAAGGGCGCTGACATTTTGAATGTAGTTCGACGGAATCTGCCGAGTTGTCACGAATGACGCTACCCAGAATGCTCAAATTAGATAGGTCAGTATTTGAAAAATGCCACCTATCGGAAGATAACGCTGATGTTCTTGCATGTATTTCCCAAAATTAGGTCAGTGTTTAATTCTTTACAGTTTTACTACATACCTAGCAAGTGTGTCCATATATTCCCCAAAATTAGGTCAGTGTTTAATTCTATACAGTTTTACTACATACCTAGCAAGTGTGTCCATATATTCCCCAAAATTAGGTCAGTGTTTAATTCTATACAGTTTTACTACATACCTAGCAAGTGTGTCCATATATTCCCCAAAATTAGGTCAGTGTTTAATTCTTTACAGTTTTACTACATACCTAGCAAGTGTGTCCATATATTCCCGGTTTCTGTATGTATTCGAAAAATAGATTTGAAACATTCAAGGAAAGAGTTTGTTGGCATACGATGACCTTTATGTAAGAAGTCATTGTCTCGTAACCAGTTTGGTAGAGAGTTATGATGAACGACTCTCCAGCCAGCCTCCCAAACTTTCTTAACGAATTCCTCTGCTTGTTCCGCTGCACGACACGGTGCAGTGAAAAAATCACCGATACGAGAATGAACCTCGGAATCATCATCATCATCCTCTTCTTCAATAATGTTGGTATCAATATCTGAATTACTGTGAGCCTGAAAACCAAGAGTTTTAATTTTATTGGGATTAATGCCACTTTCAACAGTATTTTTCATATTGTGGTGGCTGATGAACAAAACCATGATTTACTGTTATTTCTCACGCTAGTACAATCACAATATTCGATCCAAGCCACCAATTGCTCATTCCACTTAGGAGTACTACTAATCAATCGCCAAATGGTGAGAGACAAATGATGAATGTCACAATGACTTTGGTCAAATGCCAGAAAGAATATTCTGTTAGCCAGGTTTTGAACTCAGTACCCGGGACTAGACTCTGCCTAACAACCAAGAACTAGATGGTTGTCAGAGGACAACTGCTGTCGAGCCTGCAAAGTTTTGACCATCAACTTGACCTTGACCATCAATTTTAGTGTTTGACCTTGAACTTTGACTTTGATCTTGAAGTTAACCAAAAATTCTTTCAAATGGCACATCTTCTCATGATGGAGAATACTTGTGCCAATTCATTTTGAAATCCATCCATAATTGTAGGAGAAATGCTCTTGCCTATCACAATTTTAGTGTTTGACCTTGAGCTGTGACCTTGACATTAGAACTATCCCAGAAATTCTTTCAAAAGGCACATCTACTCATGATGGAGAATGATTGTGCCTTGTTATTTTTGAAATCCATCCACAAATGTAGGAGTAATTGTCCGGACAAATTTGGACGGAGGGACTAATAGACTAACGCACATACACTGACTTGTCATAGTGATAGCTATGTCTCGCTCACCGCAAGTGGGCTCCACAAAAGTTATTGATTTTCAACAAGTTCATAAACAGAATTTAACACTGACTACAATTAGTACAAATTAATCAACCTGAAAAAATTATATTTCTAAATTAAAAAAGAAGCTGCATGATACATCACTTACCTTCAACAAAAACATGCTAAAGTGAAACACTAGTTCAATAAAACGAGATGTGTTTGTGAAACACCATACCCCCAAACACCCATTTTTTTTCACAGAAATGTGACCTTGATTCATGTTGTTGACCCTACAACCAACTAATGACTATCAATGCAAGGAACCGATGTCCCAAATATATGTCATGTATCTTGAAGGGTGTTTGAATAAGAGCAAAATGTCAAATTTTTGTGTTAAGATGACCTTTATTAGTGACCTTGACCTTACGACATGAGCTTGACCTCAGAAGCACTTGATACCTATTAATCCAAGGAACCTATGTCCTAAACAACAGCCATGTATCTTGAAGATGCTTGATTAATAGCAAAATGTTAATTGACCTTCATTTGTGATCTTGACCTTATTGGATAACCTTGATCAATGACCTTCACACCAACTGATGCCTATCAATGAAGGGAACCTATGTTCCGAATATGAGCTACTTCTTGAACAGTACTTGAATAAGAGCAAAATGTTAAGTTTTTGTTTGTGTTAACTTTAAAAAATTAGTGACATTCAGAAATTACCTTGACCTTGATAGATGACCTTAATCGTACTATCAATTGATGCCTATAAATGCAAGGAACCTATGTCCCAAATATGAGCCATGTATCTTCAACGGCATTTGAATAAGAGCAAAACATGAAGTTTTTACATTAAGTTCACTGCTCACTGACAGAGACAGACACTGGTAAAACTATAAGCCCCTAATCTTATTGATATGGGGGCATGAAGGTTCAAATCCTAAGGTTAAAAAGAAATGTTTTTGTATAACTAATGCCCTCTAAAAGAGCAAATAGCAAAAATTTGATAAATTAGCTTGATATTTTCAGAAAGCCTGGACCTTGCCATCAGTTTTAGTGTATCAATGTGAGGCTACCTGGTAACTTAGCAACTAAAATGAGAATTGTATTGCTAATAGTATTGATAATGGTACAGGAAAATTTTATTCCATTTCTAATCATTTTGGCTTTTTGATGCCCTGAAGAAATATGGTAATGGATTTCTAGGGGGGAAGAGGAGAAATTACATTTAAATTAACCTTTTCTGACACAAGGTAAACGTGTGTAAAACATTTGTGGAAAATGAAGTAATTCCACATTTTTTTCTCCCCTATTTTCATCAACAAATTTTTTTTGTCTGCAACTTCTTATATAATGGACTAATCTATTTTTTTTTCATCTGGTAAAGAGTTAACATAGCAAAATTTTAGACTCGTCCAAATTGAAAGAAGCTGCAGATGACAATTTCAAGTTGATGAAATTTTGAATTTTTTCGTCTTTTTGGATAGAAAACATTGTGGATAATGAAGAAATTGCTTGATACAAGCAATTTCTTCATTTTCCACAATGTTTTCCAAAGCTTTTTTCTTGAGGGGCGCAAAAAGGAGGGATTGAGTTGGAATGGGTTAAAGAGATGAATCAATACCTCAGAGCGGAGAAGTCGTCCAGATGCAATCCTTAGTCCATTCTCTGAATAGGGGAGATTCAAGTCTTCCTCCTCGGAGGAATCACCATAAGATCTTTTACTCTTTGTTTTGGTGTGTGCCATGTGTGCTGTGTGTAGCGGAGGCTGTATTACTATTGGTGGAACGTCATTATATTTGTTGAAATCTCTCGAACTACTTGCCATTCTCGATCAAGTGAAGAAAATATCCTGAAAAATGCAACAAAAGGTACACTAAATAGTTACATTTCTGAAATTACTAAATATACTCAACCAATGTACCGGTATACTATTTTCTTATTTCATATTTCAATTGGTTGGAATAAGTCATCATATTAATCATTTGTTGAAATCACATGAACTACTTGCAACTCTTGATCAGGCAAAAAAGTATCATGAAAATTAGAACCCTTGAAAGACATTTATACTTCTGAAATTTTGGCAAGACTGTGGTTACTATCAAATCTCTACAATTACAATTGTTTTCTTGATCTCTCTTAATTATGTGTGTGATACGGTTGTAAAAAATGCATTATTTATTCTAGGCAGTGGGATTCGGGATTTCCCAACTTTTTCAAAGATCCCCCAAATTTTCAACCCTGGTGGGTTTTTTTTTTTTTTCTATCAACAAAGAGTATTAAATACTAAACATTCATGAATTGTGTAGACTTTGCGCTGAAATCCCGCACTTTTTTGAAATCCTAGAATAAACACTGAAAATGATAACGGGCTAATAACAGATTATTGGATCTTTAACAATTGGCCGGTAGCTGACTCATCCCTCGACCTCCAACAAGGCAGTTTAACCCATTCCCACATGATAAAATCTTAGACCAGTCCAAACTCAAAGAAATTTTAGACGACAAATTTAATGTGATGCAATCTTTGTTTCGGGGTAGAAAACATTGTGAATAATGAAGAAATTGCTTGTAACAAGCAATTTCTTCGTTATCCACAATGCTATCCAAAGCTTTCATATTCAGGGGCGTTTGAAAGGGTAACTGTGTCGGAATGGGTTAATTGAGATATCAAATGATAACCTTTTTTTTTAAATGAGCACAAGGGCTCAAAGCTGAGACACGGGGACTTGTCACAAATGATTTTTCTAAAAACTATATACATGTACATAATCATAGATACGGGGCTGAACTTGACAAAAGTACAAAAATACCTAAATGAATGTAGTCCCCTTTCTGACGTAAATTTCTGTCATTTTGTGTTGAATGATCCATAAATGTGAAGGAAAGTGAATAATCTACATGATAATTAAACATTTTTTAACTACGGTGATGTCAACATTGAAATACAAACTGGATTATCAGTTGAATCAAGTGTAATTTTGTCGGACAAAACTGTGCACAGCTACATAAGGGGTTTCACTCAATTAAAGCCTTTGCAAGGCAAAAAATCACTTCAATATCTAACATCAACCTGTTTCACACCATTGCATTTAGAATATTCATTTGATAACAAATTATGCGTAAAATATCAATAATCTAGGGCACACAGCTTAGTATTATAAAGATTGTTGTAAGGTACGAATCTTAAGTCACATTTACGTCACACTTTCATTTCATGTGAAAGAAGACAATTGATAGGTGGAAAATCAATTTGACATTAACCGCGAAACAGCGTAAATGTCCAATGAAATAGGATGTCAGACGAAGGTTAAGAGGTCAATGTGCACAGTTTTGTGCGACTAAGGGAAATGACATTGATTTGCTCGACAATCCTGTAATTCATGTTTGATATCACTTTTGCTCAAAACTATTATTTTCCCGAATAGATTAATCATTTATGTTTACATTTGAGTATTTTTGGCATTAAATCTCCGAATTTGGCCTCAGAATGGCGACTTCATTTGAACAAGGTATGGTCTAGCTGCGATATCGAAGCCCTATTTCTGATAAACTGCTGGCAATCATCAGAAAGAGGGCTATGATGTTGCAGCTAGAGTATGGTCGTACTCTTTGTCAAGTTCAAGCCCTTGCCTATATTTATCAGTATAGTATTAGTAAAACATCAATTTCGACAATTCACTTTGTTACCAGATCCTCAGATCACCAACACAGCAAACTGGGCAGAAGTCATAATTGCCCTAAATTTAATTTGTTTTCAGTAACTAAAAGACTCTGGGTGTTCCAATTCATCCAATTTTATTCATTAAACTTTATGATGGTTTCGAGACTTTCGATACCCTTTTATGAAAACTTGTTTTGTTTATCCAGAAAAAAATCATTACGACCCAATTCTATCATGAGTGAACTTGACCTAATTTTACAAACAAATACAGATCTATACACGACAGAACTGGTCTCTCTTACTTGTCCATGAAAGTCTCTTAACTATGCTATTTACCGTTTGTATCTTCTTTAGGATGTGTAGTCCCGATATATAGCTTTGTTTACATTTCTTCTTCAGTCTGAAAAAAATCTTATTTTTTCCTTGATTTAAGCTGGGAACCATTAGAAGCCATTTTCGGTTAGCTGCATCAAACGAAATTTTGATGGTGAAATGCTTGTCAATTTTCAAAATATTTGTTTCTTTCAAGTTATGTTTTTTAATTCTACATTTATGTTTTCGTGATATTTGTTTATTTACTAGTAATGATATGAAGAAACAGGTAAGGACAAAAAATGATTTCAATTTCATTCTAGTTTGTATATTTCCAATGACGAAAGTATTTTTATTGGTTCCCTACTGTAGTCTGTCGTTCAACTGTTCAACATTTTAAACTTTTTAGTTCGCGAACTTTTAGAGAACAGCAAACTATATACCTTTAATATATGCTGAATGTAAGCTTATTTACTAAAAGATCTAGCCGATATTTTTTATTCTAGAATTAACAAAGCACTATAATGCCTAATAAATGGACTTTGGTCTCTATTCGTCCACCCAAGTTTCGATACAGAGCTACTTATTAGGTTTTTTTCATGAACGAAAGTCATATAATTAAGATGAAAACTTAAACAATCTCATAGAAGGGTTCTGTAGAATGAGATGTCTTGTATTTTTCTCCTTTGATATAACCTTTTGGTGGGTGTTGTAGCAACATTGATAAATTTAATTCTGGTGTGAAGAAATTCCTCTATCAAAATGAATATGCCAGTGATATCACTACAGAGAAATACTATCACTCTTCAACCATTTCCTGTTTATAAACTTTAGACCTATCTAAACTCAAAGGTTTCAAGACAAAAATGAAATGTGGAGTTGGGTAGAAAATATTTTGGAAAAAGAAGAAATTGCTTGTTACAAGCAATTTCTTCTTTTTGTAAAATATTTTCTCAATTATAAAATCAGAGGGACTTAAAACCAGAGATTGGACAGGACAGGGCTAAGAAATTCTCTTTTTTATTTCACTGCTAATTTTCTTCTGAGATTTAGTTAAGAAAAGATGAAAGTGCCAGTATTAACTATTTTCTCCTTTTAGCTCCACTTGCTGGAAGCATTGTGTCCATTGTGTGTCCACCTGTAAACTTTTACTTTAAAAATCTTCTCCTCAGAAAGTATTGAACAGAATGCAACCAAATCTCTCAGAAATGAACATTGGGTGACCCTTTATCAGATTCCTTCAAAGAATTTTGATTGGATGATAAACATTGCTTTAATGGGCGGGGCCAATTTCCATATGTGGTGCAACTTTTGAAAATCTTCTTCTAAGAAATCAGTTGATGGATTTCAAACCTTTTCCGACTTGTTTAAACCTTATGTGCAACTGTCATTTATCTTTGATTACTCTCTTTCTCCTAGTGCTATTTTTTTGGAACTTTGCACAAACTTTTGTGACCATCATTCATCTTGTAGACAAAAATTCACTAAAATTACCAGGGCTCTCGGAAACGACAGTACTGTCGTCTGAGACGACAACTTTCCGCAAGGGACGACAAAAAAGCCTATCAAAGGATTCCGACGGACGACAATTTTTTCAATGACATGCGTCCTACGTCAGTCTTTATGTCAAAGTGACACTGTAAAATCAACTGTCATTGTTCAAGGGTCATTAAAATAGTAGGTAGATTATTGGAAAATGTTAATTGATTATCCTAGCATAAACCACAATCATTGATAACACCCAGCTTGATTGACAAATACCACTTTGCGGTGACCGGTCATGCATCGACGATCGTAGGTGACAGGTGTTAGAAACCTGTGAAACTTGGGTAAAATTATTTTACTAGCACTCTTATCTCACTGAAATCAAATTATTTTTGATCAGTTTAGTGAGAAAATAGCCAAAACATAATAAAGAAGTCAACTTATATTGCAAAATTAAATTGTCATGGGTTTTCGTGGGTAAAACAAGCAATTCAATTGAAAATGAAAATTATTAGATAAACTTTTCGGGCTCTTGGAAATCTAAAGCTGGGCATGAATCATAAATTTACTGTCATTTTTTAGTTTAAAAAATCATCAATTTGCCTGTCAATATATGCCATTACTTTGTCCAAATTTCAACAAAAAAATAATCCTTATCAAGCTGAATAAAGATCAGTGCAAAATTTCATCATAATCAAAGTGGTAAAAGGAGGGATTGGCTGATTGTGAGTCAGTATTTATTTTGAAAATACAATCTTTAAAATGGTTAAATTTTAGAAGGAAAATTAGGTGGTATAGTCTAAGGTCAGCCTGCACACCTTTGTCTTTACTTGCTAAATAAGGAATATAACATTTTTAGTGTGACAAGGGTTAACTTAATTACAATGTGTGCTTAGAAAAAAAAGAAAAGAAAATTACACATGTTGGATAATTCTATCATTTGCTCTATTTTGACCTTAATTCTTTACTTCTTAATTAGATTTACAAATAATCCTAATTAAGAGAATTTGCTGATGATCAAATGAACATGATCAGACATGTAAACAACATACTATGGGCTAGAAAATATGATTATTCTTAAAACCAAAATTAATCTCCTTTTTCCACACTATTTTCAACTAAGAAAGTTCTGTAAAAAAAGGATTTGGTGAAAATCGCATTCAGTATTAAAATCCTGCCAAATCAGGCTGGAATCCAACTTTTTCTGCTTGGAATCCAACTTTTTCCTAAATTGGATTCCTGGAATCCTACTTTCAAAATCCTAGTGAGAGCCCTGATTACATTTATCATGGTGGAATTTTAACCCTTTTTGGACTTCTTGGTTAAACTTTGCATGCAACTGTTATAGGTCTTTAATAACTCTCTTTATACCAATTCTATTGGCCACTGCCATAGCGCAGTGGTGGAGCATCAGATTCCAAATCAAGGGGTCCTGGGTTTGATCCCCGGCCACGGCGAATATCCATTCCAACATTTGTCTCCCACCAATGGGTGAATAATCGTAAACCTATCTGGGATGAGCAGATGGAGGCTTGGAAAGGATGTAGTGGTAGCCCTGGTGCGAGAAATAACAAGAATCCATGGTTAGTTGCTCCATCCGCAAGCAATTTCATCATTTCCCACAATGTTTTCTACCCAGAAAGATAAAGATTTTTATAATTTCATCAACTTGAAAATGTTGTCAGCAACATCTTTCAATTTCATTTTTTGGACTAATCTAAAATTTTGTTGTTTGGTAAAAGGTTATATCAAGCAAGAATTTAAGACATGAATGAATTGGTTTTTAATTTTCAAGGTTTTCCATGAGTTGAAGCGAGCAACTTTGACAACAATGTCTAGTAAATTGGATGCGAAACAGATTTGGCGCAAAGCAGATACTGTTTGTTTTGATGTTGATTCAACTTTAGTGATTGATGAAGGTCTTGATGAACTGGCAAACTTCTGTGGTGTTGGACAACAAGTTAAGGAATGGTGAGATTTTTTGGGGGGTTAGCTGACATAATGTAGCATGGGTGTGGAATTCCCATGCCCCATATGTCCACCATGGGCTTTTCTACTTGCAGACATGTACATTTTTCAAGGCCTCTTGTCAAGGGACAAGTAAATACCAGGGCAAATCTTTGAATGATAAAAGATAGATCTCAGAGATAACTCATTATGTAATTTACTATATGTAATCACTCTAATTTACAATATTTTGGCAAAAATGCCTTTAACCCTTTCCTGTTTTTGGAAATTTTAGACTAGTCCAAATTGAAAGAGGTTGCAGACGACAATGACAACTGGATGCAATTTGAAATGAAACCATTAAATGTGGTAGAAAATATTGTGGAAAAAGGAGAAATTGCTTGTTACAAGCAATTTCTTCTTTTTCCACAATGTTTTCTGAAGTATAAAACAACAGGAACGTAAAATCCCGTATTTAAACAGGAAAGGGTTAACAAGAAGAAAATAAATCTTATATCTAGAACAAAAAACAAAATGGCTATAATGAGTGATTGTAAAGTTATGTTCTAGATATAAGATTTATTTTCTTTTCTTGATTTTTGCCGAAATATTGAAAATTGGAGTGATTATGTATAGTGTTTAAACAGTTCCCTGAAAGCATGCCTAAAAATATTTTCAGCAAGTTTGAGAAAAATTGAGCCTTAATAAGCACCTGTAGATTAGTTACAAGAAAATTGTTACTAGGGCTCCTATTACCTTGTTATTGGTCAGAATATAACATTTTTGATAAGGATCTTCTGCATGACCATACAAATATATGTAGCAAGTTTGAGAAAAAGGAAGGTAAAATTGTGACTTGTAGGTTGGAAAGAAAATTGTCACAAAGGCATTTTTCCTTTTATAGTGATCAGGTTTTCAAATATTTCAATAGGGTACCATGGCCATACAAACATTGAGTCATTTCCAAATCATCCAATCAAAATTAATTTTCCATATATCTTGACTTTCAATTTACGACTGGTCCAAATTGAAAGAAGTTGCAGAATGACAATTCCAAGTTGATATAATTTATAAAACCTCTGTCTATTGGGATAGAAAAGATTGTGGATTATGAAGAAATGGCTTGTAACTTCAATTAATTTCTTCATTTTGGTTTTCCAAACCTTTATTTTTTGAGGGGCGTAAAAAAGGGGGAATTGGTGGGAATGGGTCAAACAAGTAGCTTTCATGAAGTTTTATGTTTTCATATAAGATAACAAAAAGCTTTCTTTAGGACAACTTTAAGATCTTATTAAGCAGAATTTTTCACCTTGCTTTATAGTTGATTTAACCCATTCCCACACAAGAAAATTTTAGACTGGTCCAAATTGAAAGAAGTCGCAGACAACAATTTCAAATTGATGAAATCTTTGTCTTTTAGGGCAGAAAATGTTGTGGATAATGAAGAAATTGCTTATGACAGGCAATTTCTTCATTATCCACAATGTTTTACAAAGCTTTTTTCTCTAGGGGCGTAAAAAGGAGGGATTGTGTGGGAAAGGGCTAATAATTCTATTTAAATTCAGGACACTGAAAGCCATGGGAGGATCTTTACGCTTCCGAGAAGCCTTGCAGAAGAGATTAGAGATTGTCAAACCTACTGAAACACAAGTTGAAGATTTTATAAAGCAACATGGTGTAAACTTTTCTAAAGGGGTGAAGTATGTTTATTTAGTTTTCATAGCAATTTCCAAGGTATAACAGCCAAATTTCTCTGTTTGCCGTCACTCAAGGTGATCTTATATCTTGTTACTGCCAACATGCAGGATTTATCAAATTATAGCAGAATGTATCGTGATCAATGTATAGCGCAATGGCCCTCTAAAACACAAAATGGCCCCCTCTTGAACTCAATCTGGGTCCATTAGGTACACTTTAATTACCAACCCAAGCATGCTACCATTACATGTTTTAATATTTTTTGATAAACTAAAGTCTTGAAATATTATCTAAAATTTACATGTATAAACAATAGCTTTTTGTTGTTTTTGTTTTGCTCTAGTCAATTTGAAATATCATCAGAAAATTATTTACCGGGTATGTGTTATTTTTTCACAATGGACATCCCACTACTTAAAAGAAGGGTTTGGGATGGACCATTAGTTAAAGATTGGCTAAACCAAAATAATGCCAAACAAACAAACAAGATGAATATTTTTCTCCGAGAATTTATTCCTCTGATTAGATTTGAAATGTTGGCTTTAGACAATGTCAAACATGTCTCAGAGCTGATTACCGATTTAACCCTTTCCTTTAAAGTCAATGTGATTGTATAGTTTAGCAAATATTGTGAAAAAAAGGAGAAATTGCTTGTAACAAGCACTCTCACTCTAATTTCTATGACATAGTATGGTTTCATTTCATGCTCACTTTTCAATGTTGTCTGTAACATCTTTCAAATTGGACCAGTCTAAAATTTGAGAAAAAAAAAAATGTGAAAGAAATGATAGCATTCTAATTATGTCACCACCTGTCAGGATATAGAAAAACAATAAATGGAAACTGTAGTGGCCTGTCAGACAGAAAGAGATCTTCCAGACGTTCCATAAAACAATGATTTGAAAACCAGGTCGGATCTGACAAAGGTCAATCAAAGATAGTATTTTGAAAATAAATATATATATAGTTAGGTAGAATAACTATTGTTTGTTGAGAAAATGTGCAGTCTGGCCAGTGTTAATAACTTCCTAGTAGGTCTTATTTTGTCTGATTGGCCACAACTACAAAGCTCAGCTTTATGATTCTGATACGATTTAACCCTTTGCCACACAACCCTGCACACCAAGGAAGAAAAATGTAGGGAAAAATTGTCAGAAAAAGGAAAAATTGCTTGTTACAAGAATTTTCTCCTTTTCTCACATTGTTTTCTACCCTATATGACAATTGAAATTGTTTTTTGCAACCTCCTACAATATAGACCATTTTGAAAATTTTGTCATTTGGTCAGTCGTAGTAATTTTGGTTTAAAAATTGCATGCAAGTTGGGCTAGTACTTCACAATTTTTAATAATCGGCATTAAGATACACAAGCCCATAAGAAATGATGTTAAAAATCTTTAGGGATAAAATGGTTTGTTTCTATAAGCAGGAAACAAATTTTTCTAGATTTTGACATGCAAAGTAGTGGGAATTTCAATAACTGTTTGGTAATGGGTGGTTAACCCTTTCCTGGTTTTTGAAATTTTAGACTTGTCCAAATTGAAAGAGGATGCAGACGACAATGAAAATTGGATGAAATTCAAAATAAAACCATCCTATGTGGTAGAAAACACTGTGGGAAAAGGAGAAATTGCTTATTATAAGCAATTTCTCCTTTTTCCACAATGTTTTCTCAAGTATAAAATCACAGTGACGTAAAATCCCGGGTTTATCCAGGAAAGGGTTAAGGTAAAGGTTATATTGGAGTTGCTTGTTTTACAGAGAGTTAGTGAGTTTATTACATGACCGAGGCTGTGATGTGTACCTAGTGTCTGGTGGATTCAAAAACCTCATAGAACCTGCTGCCAAACAATTAGATATACCCCTTGATCATGTATTTTCTAATAGATTGCTGTTTGATTCAAATGGTACGTAGATCTAGCTGTTTTATCCTTTGTTAGCTCTGTTGTAAGTTCCTACTGAAGCTACGTTATGAAGCTGGGGGCTCGGAAAGAATGTAGTGGTAGTACTGTTGTGAGAAATACCAGGAATCTATTGTTAGGTACTCCAGCCTCCGCAATATGACTGAAATACTGTTAAAAGTGGTGTTAAACCCAATTCAAGCTGACAAACATTATGAAGGAAAAAAAGAATTAACTCATTCCCACACAATAAGGCTTTTAGAGGCCCCTCAAGAAAAACAATTGTGAAAAACGTTAGGAAAATGATGAAATTGTTTGCATCACAATGTTTTCTATTCAGAAAGTTGAAAAAAATCTAAAATATATATCTTTTAGAATGTTATCTACAACTCCTTCCAATTTGGACCAGTCTAAAAGTTTGCTGTCCAGTAATGGGTTAAAAGGATAAAAGCTGTCTTGGCTTTGTGGTTGTCCTGCATCCATGCTTGTTTACTTATATTTTTAAAAATCTTCTCTTCAAGTTCATAATTAAAAAAATCATTCAAAACTATCAAGGTAGGCAATTCTAATTTCATTTTTGTAAAAAATAATACACCTTTTTTCATGTCGTCAATAGTTTTCTCATTTCCTGGAAGTCATTAAAATGTGGTTTAAGAACAGTTAAAACAAAGTTTTCATATTCTACTGAAAGGATGGTAAAAATTGACTCTTGTATAAAAATCTCTGTAAATGTTTTACCAGGTAACTATGCTGGTTTCGATCCAGATCAGCCCACCAGTGATTCAGGCGGTAAAACAATTGTAGCGCAGAAACTAAAGACCTCAGATAATACGTTAGTGTTTATTGGGGATGGAGTGACTGACATGGAGGCGAGACCACCAGCGGTAAATTTGTTTTTATGGGGTTTAACACAACACCATTTTATATTCAATCAAACTTTAGCAGTTGGTGCACATAAGTACAGTTTCTTGTCAATTGTAGCTTTAGTATAACCACAAAGAACATTGATCCTATATGCAAAAATTTACCCTTGTCATGCTGAATAACAAGCGTTCCCTAAATCATATAAATATCAGAGGGCTGAAAACACTGTGTACACTGTTTGTGGGTCAATATTTCTTTTGAAATTTAATACCATGAAACAACTAACTCTGGCTTGAAAGAGTCAAACAGGTGGTGTAGACAAAGATCAGACTTCACTTATGTACAGAACAGGAATATTCCGGGTTCAGCATGTCAAGGTTTAACCCATTTCCACTAAACAAAATTTTAGACTGGTCCAACTTGAAAGAAGATGCAGATGGCAATTTCAAGTTGTTGGAATTTCAATTTTTTTGTCATTTTGGATGGAAAACATTGTGGCAATGAAGAAAAAAATTGCTTGTCACAGGCAATTTCTTCATCTTCCACAATATTTTCCGAAGCTTTTTTCTTGAGGGCATAAAAAAGGAAGGCTTGTGTTGGAATAGGTTAATTAACAGGTATATAAACAACTCTGAATTATAGGAGACAGACAGAAGATATAGACTAAGATCAGACTGCACTTAAGTGCAGTTTGTTGTTTGTATATACCTTCTACCAAAACAGGAATATTTCAGCATGACAAGGCTTTAGAGACGAATTGGATTGTCCCTGTTAGACTGGGCCCATATCATTGGTTTAATTCTAATACCTTGTAACTACAGCTTGTTTAAACATGTACTTACTAGCTTTAGAGTTAAATTGACTCTTTGTTAGGGCATGATGTAATGCGACAGTTGTATGAATAGCAGTTGTAAAAAATTTGAGTTTTTATTTTCCACAAACTTGTTTATGTTCTGATACAGTGGAATCCTTTAAATTGGACAATGATAATAGTATTTCACTGCTTATTTTCTGGATTTATGAAAAAAAAAATTGATTTATAGATAAAATGGCTTCTTTTAATTGCAACTTCTTATTATTTGCAATAAAGAGAGTTTCCAAGTGAAGTTGGGGTTCACACATATCCACTATTATGTTTGTTTCAGGACTGTTTTATTGGCTATGGAGGAAATGTTGTGAGAGACAAGGTGAAGGCTAATGCTGACTGGTTTGTGACCGACTTTCAGGAACTTATAGACGAGATCAAAAACACTTGATTGAGAATTACACCCCCAGCTTGAATATGATAAACAGTGATTTTATAGCTTATATGTGATATGATATTCCTGACTGCCATCAGCTCAGAGTGCTTTGTTTTAAATGTTTTTATTTGCTTGCTTTAACCCATTCCCACACAACACAATGTAACACGGGTCCAAATTGAAAGAAGCTGCAGGCGACAATCAAGTTAATGTATTTTAATTTTTTCAGTCTTTTTGGATAAAAAACATTGTGGATAATGAAGAAATTGCTTGTAACAAGCAATTTCTTCATTTTTGACAATGTTTTCCACAATTTTTTTTCTTGAGGGGTGTGAAAAAAGGTGGAATTGTGTGGTTACATACTACAGTACTTCTATTGATTTTAGATTGTTCCGAAGGAAAGTCTCAGAAGACCAAGTTTCATACCTTCAGATGTCAGCATTGGCATCAAATATTTTTATATCTCTCTCATTATCTATGTAAAGGGGCTCATAGTTTCCTCACACCTAGGTTCATCATGTTTTATAAAAATATGTTCACCGCCATCATAGCGCAGTTGGTAGAGCGTCGGACTGTCAATCTAGAGGTCCCGGGTTTGATACCCGATGGCAGCACTCATCCTTTCCAACTATTTGTCTCTCACCAATGTGTCGATAATCGTATCCTATGTGGGGTAGCAGCTGGAGGCTAGGAAGGGATGTAACGGAAGTACTGGTGTGAGAAATACCAGGATCTCATTGTTAGGTGCTCTAGCCGCCGCGATATAATTGAAAGATTTTTGAAAGCGGCGTAAAACCCCATTCAAACAAACAAACAAACAATAAAAATATGCTCACCAAATGAAAGGATTTCAATTGACATTAAGTACGATGAGTGTTCCCTGTGACTTTCAACCTTCTTAACCCATTCCTGTACAAACCTTGAATTTTAGGTTGCTGGGATTTTATACTCAAGAAAACATTGTTGAAAAAGGAGAAATTGCTTGTAACAAGCGATTTCTCCTTTTTCCACAATATTTTCTACCATATGAAATGCTTTCATTTCAAATTGTATCCAATTTTCAGTGTCGTCTGCATCCTCTTTCAATTTAGACCAGTCTAAAATTTTGTCATCTGGTAATTGGTTAGGGTATCCTCTTAAGCCTTTCCAGTTCAATCCCAGGGTTTGCCCTGTGATTTTATGATTGAGAAAACGTTGTAGAAAAAGAAGAAATTGCTTGTAACAAGCAATTTCTTTTTTTTTTCAAAAATATTTCTACCCTACTGAATGGTTACTATTTAAATTTGATCCACTTTGAATTTTTGTGTGTAAGACCTTTGAATTTGGACAGGTCTAAAATTTTCCCAAACAAATTTTTTTTAGACCAGTCCAATTTCAAAGAAGTTGCAGACAAAAATATAAAAATGACAAAACCTTTAAAACCTTTGCCTTTTTTGGTAGAAAATATTGTGGATAATGAAGAAATTGCTTGTAACAAGCAATTTCTTCATTATCCACAATGTTTTCCAAAGCTTTCATATTGTGGGGCATTTAAAAGCGTCATTGTGTGGGAATGGGTTAACCCACTACCAGGTGACAAATTTCAGGCTTGTCCAAATTGAAAGATATCACAGACAGCAATTTCAACTTGATAAAATTTCAATATTGTTGTCTTTCGTGGTTCAAAAAATTGCGGAAAATGAAGAAATTACTTGTTACAAGTAATTTCTTCATTTTCCACGGTGTTTTCCCAAGTTAAATTTCTTGATGGTAGTAAAAGGTGGGATTTTGAGGGAATTCGTTAAGGAAAACTCTTGATTTGTTTGTGTACATTCAACAGTATTTTGATTGGTTTGTTTACACCAGACATTATTTTGATTTGTTTGTTTACACCAACAGTATTTTGATTTGTTTGTTAACATCAAACAGTATTTTGATTCGTTTGTTTACATCAAACAGTATTTTGAGCAATTATTCGGGTACATCACAGTAAAGTATATCATTATAAAATGAAAAATTGCTGTTAACAAATAATTTCGTCTTTAACAATATTTTTTTTGAAAGCTAACAATATTTTTTTTGAAAGCTAGTTCTTGAGTACATCTAATTGTGCAATCACATGATAATTGGTCAAAGAGAAAGAATTCTTCTAGGTCATCTTAGCTTGCTGTGTGTTTTTTTTTTTTTTTTGGTTGTTGTTGTTGTTGTTTTTAAACCCATAAGAAATCCTGCTTTTTGACGCTCCTCGAGAAAACAGCTGGGAAAAATATTGTGGAAAATTAAGAAGTTGCTAAGTTGAAAAGCAATTTCTTCATTTTCTACAGTGTTTTCTTATCACAAAGACAGAGATTTTCAAAATTTCATCAACTTGAAATTGTCATCTGCAACTTCTTTCAGTTTGGACTAGCCTAAATTTTTTGTTGTCTGGGAATGCCATGGGTATAATTAATGATCCCATATTGTAAATCTTTTCCTGGTTCAGTTAACCCTTTCCTGGTTAATCCCTGGTTTTTACGCCCCTGTGATTTTATAATTGAGAAAACATTGTTGAAAAGGAAGAAATTGTGACAAACAATTTCATCTTTTTCCACAATATTTTCTACCTTACTAAATGGTTATTTTTCAAATAAAATCAACTTTAAATTTTCGTTTGCAAAACTTTTGAATTTGGACTGGTGTTAAATTTTGCAAAACAGGAAAGCGTTAAATCTAGTCATATTTTCATTATTCAGAATACCAGTACATGACCTTTACATTGGCTTGGCTATAACACCAAAACGAAACGTGTTTTATAATGGATAATGCTTTTAACAGGGTGTGTGTGTGTGTGTTTGAAGTGTGATTTCGAAATCCATTTTCTAGCTTTTGAAGCTTTTGTCTATGGAAAATTCTAGATCAATATATCGAGGGTTGTACTATTTAAACATTGTATAGACACTTAGAAGGCTATTACAATCAGTCCTCAATATACAAAACTGATGGGTTAGTGAAAAACTCTCGTAAAAGCCTTATTTCAATCTAATCTGTTATCCAGGAAAACCTGCTGAAATTACGTCCTTTTATAACAGTAATTTTATAAAAAAAATTGATTCACATTAAAAAAAAACAGTTCCCTAAAAATTGGCAATACTGTAACTATTTTTGTACATTAACCAATTACCAGAGGGCAATTTTAAAGAAGTTGCAGGGGACAATTTTTTAGTTGGGGAAAATTTCAAAATCTGTTTTTAGGTTAAAAACACTGTGGATCATAAATAAATTTCCATCTTGTTTTTTAGGTTAAAAACACTGTGGATCATAAATAAATTTCCGACTTGTCTTCGGACATTTTTTTCAAGGGGGGACAACAATAATGTTCATTGATAACAGATAATTTATATACAAGTCATTGTTTAATTACTGCATTGTCATTCTAAATGAGGATCTTGCCATGATACCTGATAGAAAGAGCAGTGATTTTAACGAGATCATGTTTTAAAGAATACAATTATTTTGGTGCAAATCAATATTTTGTGATTGTTGTTTTTAACGGCAATGTTTATTCATAAAAGATAAATATATTTTTAGTTTTAAATCATCAAGGGTAGTCTTTGCTACTAATTTGTTCATCCCAGCCCTTTTCAAAGAAATTCCAAGGCCTTGTTATAGCTCCGGCACCTACTGCATCTTTACGTTCAACTTTATATTGTCGTCATACTCAAACTTAACCTTTTCCTATGCAAACCCGGGATTTTACATTGCTGTGATTTTATACATGAGAAAAATATTGTGGAAAAAGAAGAAATTGCTTGTAACAAGTAATTTTTCTTTTCCCACAATATTTTCTACCACATGGGATCATTTCATATCGAATTTCATCCGATTTTCATTGTCATCTGCAACCTGTTTCAAATTGGACCAGTCTAAAATTACTAAAACAGGAAAGGGTTAAATAGTTTGTATAATCTGTTTATATTGAAACTAGGCACAGTATACTATCAAGGAGAAAACAGTATATGCCCCTTTTTTATACGCCACCTGAGTAGGATGTACACTGCAACTCCTCTATAGCTCTGTTGGGGGGTTCCAAGAAATGAAACGGGTGGAAAATGTGGAGTAATAATGCTATATCGCTGTCCCGCCCCCTTGCAGTAACTGAATAATTCGACCATCGGAATCAAATACCCCATAAACCGTGATAACACTCCCAAATTGACTAAAATGTAACAAGTTTGATTTTAAAGATGTTACCAGTCAGGAAATGAAAATCAACTGTAGTTACGAGACTTTGGCAGAAACCGACAGAATAACAAAATTCTACCCTAACTTTCCTATCGGAACTGAATAATCTATATATTTGTATCATCTTCTTCACCCATTTCCCACACAACAAAATTTTAGGCTGGTCCAATTACAAAGAAGTTGCAGATGACAATTATTTGTTGATGAAAAGTGTAAATCTCTGTCTTTTGGAATAAGAAACATTGTGGAGAATGAAGAAATTGCTTGTCACAAGCATTTTCTTCATTTTCCAAAATGTTTTCCACAGGTTTTTATTCTCCAGGGGCGTCTAAAGGCATCATTGGGTGGGAATGGGTTAAACCTAAGTTGGATGAGCAGCTGGAGGCTTGGAAAGGATGTAGTGGTAGTACTGGTTTGAGAAATACCAGGAATCCATGGTAAGTTTGTTTGAATGGGGTTTTACGCCGCTTTCAACAATCTTTCAGTTATATCACGGCGGCTGGAGCACCTAACAATGGATTCCTGGTATTTCTCACACCAGTACCGTCATCACATCCTTTCCTAGCCTCCAGCTGCTATCCCACATAGGTCTACAATTATCGACCCATTGGCGAGAGACAAATAGTCGGAAAGGATGGGTGCCGCCGTCGGGGATCGAACCCGGGACCTTGAGATTGACAGTCCGACTCACTACCAATTGCGCTAAGACGGCGGCTCAGGAATCCATGGTAAGGGCTCAAGCCGCCACAAAATAACTGTTATACTGTTAAAAGTGGTTTAAAAACCTATTCTATCAATCAATCAATCAGTGTATCACCTCTGTCTGTGTCTCCCAACGTCTGTCCACCCTTTCCTGTTTTAATTTTTTTAAGGCCTGTCCCAATTCAAAGGTTCTTCAGACAAAAATTTAAAGTGGATTTAATTTGAAACATAACCATTCAGTAGAGTAGAAAGTATTGTGGAAAAAGAAGAAATTGCTTGTTGCAAGCAGTTTCTCCTTTTCCTACAATATTTTCTCAATTATAAAATCACAGGAAATGAACAGGAAAGGATTATCCCGTTCCCACTCAGTAATGCTTTTAGACGCCCCTATGAAAAAAAAGCTTTGGAAAACATTGTGTAAAATGAAGAAATTGCTTGTTAAAAGCAATTTCTTCATTTAACACAATGTTTTCTACCCAGAAAATTTAAAAAACTTCCTTTCCCAGAAAATTTAAAAATCTGAAATTTCATAAATTTTGAATTGTCTTCTGCAACTTCTTTTCAATCTTTTGTATCAAGCAATATCTTCATTATCCACAATGTTTTTTATCCAAAATGACAAAAAAATTCAAAATTCCATCTACTTGAAATTGTCAGCTGCAGCTTTTTTGAATTTTGACCAGTCTAAAATGGGTTTTCTCTGATAAGGCCACTAACTGACAGATATAAAAATCAATGGACCAATTAAATCACACTTTTAGACTAGAAGTGAACTCCACAATTGCTGGACATTCATGTGTAGCAATATTAGTTGGTTTTGCAAATTAAACATCGTAACTACAGCTTGAATAAGCCGCCAACAAACCATTTAATCTTAAGCTTCACTGGCTGAAAGCCATGGGGCTATTGTCATGTTGTGGTGTCTGTTCTCCCTCTGTCCTTAGACTTTTAGTTAAAGAAATCACCCAATGATCAAATACTGCAAGATTTGGTTGAATTCTGCTCAGTTCTTTCAGAGGAGAAGATTTTTAAAGTAAAAGTTTACGGACACACAGACGGACGCATGGCGGATACAAAGCCATGACAATAGATCTAAAAACAAGAGGCCCAGTGGGCCTTAACGGTCACCTGAGTAAAAGAGCATCAAGACAAGTTATGTTGTTTGAAAGAATAAGAAAAAGGTCCAACAAAGGAACATTCATGTGAAATTTGATTAGAATCTACCTAGCAGTTTTAAAGAATTTTGCAATCAAAATTTCTGTTGGAAATTAATTTTGTTTCCATAGCAGCCAGAGTTCATGGAACAAAATTATTTTTAGCAGTTTGGAAGAGGATTGTGCAAGGAACACCCCTGTTAAGTTTGGTTAAAAATTGGCCCAGTATTTTTCAAGATATAGTTGTTTAAAGAAAAGTTTACCCATGCACAGATGCACGACGGACA
This sequence comes from Fragum fragum, assembly GCA_946902895.1. Lineage (NCBI taxonomy): Eukaryota > Metazoa > Mollusca > Bivalvia > Cardiida > Cardiidae > Fragum > Fragum fragum. The sequence goes on from OX336371.1 coordinate 10,526,991, forward strand.
CAGGACCATGACAGATTTTTTAAGAAGTACAAAAATTTACCCCTTTCTGCCCCCCACTGGGGCCCCTTTTACCCCAAGCCCCCCTCTTTTCACAAACTGGAATTGGCATCCCCCAATGATGCTTCCGACCAAGTTTTGTTGAAATCCCCTCAGTAGTTCTTGAGAAGAAGATGAAAATGTTTAAAAGTTACCAAAAATGACCCCTTTTGGTCCCCATTTTAGGCCCCCCTGACCTCCAGCCTTTTAATTTTCACAAATCTGTATAATCAGTACCCAATGATGCTTTTCACCAAGTTAGTTTGAAATTGGCTTAGTACTTCATCAGAAGAAGATGAAAATGTGAATTTTTTAACATGATGAACTTTGACCTCTGGGTGTGGCCCCATACATGACCCCAGGGACATAAATTTCACAATTTATAATATACCTGTCCTAGTTGTCATGCACACAGAATATTTAAGTTCTTGCATTAACGGTTTATTAGAAGAAGATTTTTAAAAAGGAACCAAAAATTACCCCTTTTTGCCCCCTAATTGGGCCCCTTTGACCCCAGAACCCCTATTTTCACAAACTTGAATTGGCATCCCCCAATGATGCTTTCTACTAAGTTTGGTTGAAATCCACCCAGTAGTTCTTGAGAAGAAGATGAAAATGTTTAAAAGTTAACGGACGACGCATGACGGACGACGCACAATGACGGACAAACAATGATTGAAATAGGTCACCATGACCATTCGGTCAGGTGACCTAAAAATGTAGAAAACATTATGGAAAATGAAGAAATTGCTTGTTACAAGTAATTTCTTCATTAGCCACAATGTTTTCTATCCAAAAAGATGAAAGAATTCAAAATTCCATTTACATGTACTTAAAATTGTTGTCTGTAGCTTCTTTACAGCTTCTTTCAAATAGGACGAGTCCAAAATTTTGTTGCGAGTGAATGGGTTAACCCATTACCAGATGGCAAAAATTTAGACTGGTCCAAATTGTAAGCAGTGGCAGACGACAATTTAAAGCTTAGGAAATTTTGAGGGTTTTTTTGTCTTTGGGTAGAAAACATTGTGAAAAATGAAGAAATTGCTTGTAACAAGCAATGAAATCGTTTGTAACAAGCAATTTCTTCATTTTTCACAATGTTTTCCAAAGCTTTTTTTCTTGGGGGCATCTAAAAGAGTCACTGAGTGGGAATTGATTAAGGTAGAAAAATAACAGTATCGGACCTCTATATCGGATCAAAAGATTTTATTTGCAAGAGCACAATTTTATGAAAAAGAAACACTTTAGTATCAAGTTTTATGTTCCGTATCATCATCATGAGATATTTGTTTATCAGAATCTACAATATGTCCATCCAGAATAGTCTCTCGTGAAGCAAACAAGTCCTCATAATACATTATACTGGGTGTTGTTTCCGGCGGTGTCGGAGTATCCACCTCTCCTGCTTCGTAGGTTCCACCATAAGGATGCACAGTTCCATGGATCTGGATACACACTATCTTTTGTAACTAAAATGAACATGGAAATCAGACAAGATATTTCACAAACTATGACATTACTTGTATCTTTGCAAGATTTCAAGATTTTAATTAGGATAGGGACCCCTCATTGAGGTACTGGTATAACAGAAAGCTGAAGACAGAAAAGATCCAGGCATAATGGAGATTTCACTCCCTTGAAGAAAAGATCCAGGCATAATGGAGATTTCACTCCCTTGAAGAAAGTTTGCAAACTATCAATCCTTGACTTTTTGTAGGAATAGCCACTTTTGACATTTCAACTCATTATCATTCCATCCCTCTCTTTCATGACCCTTAAAAATGAAAACATTTGGAAAATAAACAATTTGCTTCAAACAAGCAATGACTACATTGAAATTCCTGTTGAAGCTTAGTGGGCAACAATTTCTCATGCGCATGAGCTCATGAAGGGCACATTCAGAAGCCTAGACACTCACTCGATACATTTGCTAATTGATAGATCAATCAAATAATCAATCGACCAATCAAATCATTCATTTAGAGCAGAAGTGAACTTTGAGCTTTGAACATTGGTCTTTAGTAATGCTAGGCATTTTTGTTGGTTTGGCAAGTTAAACGTAGTAACTACAGCTGTAGTTACGATGTTTAGATTGCCAACCAATCATTTAACCTTTTTGTTACAAGCCAAAACTTTGGCAAAATAATGCTATTTAATATCAATATGTAACTTCCTGTTAGGGTCAGTTGGCGTGGCCAGCAGTGTCAGAGGGCAGGGTCAGCAAACTGTTAGTGCGTCTAAACAAACTTGGTATCTTAATTCATAGAGCGCATATTGAAGAATCTGGTCAGGCTGTGAGCATGTACAGGATGTTCGGAATCTTTACTACGTCATACATGACAAGGCTGTCACACATAGGTTCATTTTCTATTATATTTTGCTTAGCTGAGCTATAATAACAAGAGCTGTCAGAGGACAGCTATGGTCCACTATTCTGAGTGCTGGATAGTAACAACATATCAAAATCGACATTAGGCATAATACCTATGTAGTAAGAGAGATAAAATTTCTAAGTCCTAAAAGGGTTAAAACTCCACTAAAATGAATATCTGAGTAATGAATCTTTGCCTAGAAGATGTTGTGCTGGTCACAAAGAATTGTGCAAAGTTTCAGAGCAATAGATTTGGTAAAGGGAGTTATTACAAATACATGCCAGATGCATGTACAGTTTAACCAATGTTTTTCAAAGTCCAAAAAGAGTTAAAATTCCAACGAAATGGATGTCAGAGTAATGAATGTGTCTGATATTGTTGTCACAAAGAGTTGTGCAAAGTTTCAAAGCAATAGCATTGATTGAAAGAGAGTTATTAAAGATATATAACAGTTGCACCAAGAATTTCTAAGTCTGAATTTGTAAGTCTGTAAAGGGTTAAAACTCCACTATAATTAATGTAATAGTGGTGAATCCTTGCCCAGAAGATGATATGATAGTCACAAAAGCATGTGCAAAGTTTCAAAACAATAGCATTGGTAGAAAGAGAGTTATTAAAGATATACCACAGCTGAACATAGGGTTTAACAAAGAATTTCTAAGTCCACAAATTATAAATGTAATTATAATGAATCTTTACCTAGAACATGATATGATGGTAACAAAAGCATGTGCAAAGTTTCAGAGCAATAGCATTGGTAGAAAAAAGGTTAATTAAAGTAATATGACAGTTGCATGCAAGATTTAACCAAGAATTTCTTAGTCCAGAACGGGTTAAAATTCCACTAAAATGAATGTCTGAGTATTGAATCTGTGTATAGAAATTGATATTACTGCCACAAAAGCATGTGCAAAGTATGAGAGCAATAGCATTAGCAGAAACTGAGATATGACACTTGCACGTAAGGTATATCCAAACCATTATGCTGACGCCGACGCCCGGAATAGTCCCCTACTTTTAGTTGAGCTAAAAATGAGTTGTTGCATACATGCAAAAGTCATCTGAAATCTTTGGACCGATTCTTTAGCCATAACGCATAAATGAAATCTTTTACATGATCTTAAATAACAAGGCAATTTGAAGACATGATGACCAAAAACAAAAACAAAAACAAACAACTTATATTCCTTCAAGAGCACATCTCATGTCAATATATTTTAGCCATATCACATACCTGTACCCAGAAAGTAAAAGGTCCATGTGCTGTTATTGGTTCTCCATCAAAGATTATGTTCTCATTATCAAGAATATAACCCTGAAATAAAATGTGACATGCAATATACTGAAAGCCTCTTGATTGCAACCCTGATGATAGCAATTCAGTGTTTAATTGCAACTCGCTTTATGAAAAGAATAGATTTGAGCGAGTCTGTGACATTTCCAACCATTACACAAGTGCGCCTAGAAAAGACTCAGATCAGCCTGTGCATCCGCACAGTCTAATCAGAGTCTTCACTCTGCGCTCTGTAGATAGATACTGTCCCAAAGCTTCTTTAAACAATCAGCGAATATTCTAATTGCCCCGAATGGCTGTCCAGGGTGCTCAATGTGTGGGAGTCACGCACATGTGAAATTGTTGGAAATGTCATGCACAGGCTCATTTATAGAATGCATAGTTCCTTTTAATAACTTCTAGTTAATTGCAACAAAAACTTGACAAACTGATATTGCAATTAACTGGATTCCACTGTAATTACATTTATGACGCACCTTGGAATTAAGAAACCATCTTATTTCAAATTTTCCTCATTCTAAAAAAGTAACAAGGGAAATAGAGGATAATCGTTTGTTTCAGTGTAATATCGATTAATATTTCATTGAGCGAAAATATAGCTTTTGTTGTTCACGAAATGAAATATTAATCGATCTTACTCGAAAAACATGTCTTTAAAATTAGCCAAAATGCGAAAATTATATGACAAATTTTCTAAAATTGGTCATTTTGCACGTGACTGCTATGCAATGCTTATGATTATTCACTTATTTGGCTCTGTTTAGATAACGTCAGATAGGGTGAAATGAACGAAAGCGGGGCATAAGTTTTTGATAATTTCACTTGACAGACAATGAGTCTATCAAATGATAATCTACTGTTATTTCTCGATAATCCACCTGAAAGCATTAGAGAAGCTGCAATAATTCTTCATTCTAGAAAAGATACGAGTGAACCAACTATAAATCAAGCAGCATTTCTTACCTCCTTATAATAAATCTTACAAGATTATGTCTTAAACAGATCAAGTTTCCTTTTTCAAGATGTCTAATTAAAGTTAATCTGAGGAACATTCATGTTAATTTTGGATATTATCCTCTTGATACCTGCTGGAGAAAATATCCAAAGATATCATGTCATACCATTCATAGAAATTAGCCCTGCCAATATAATATAATCCTTGATTCAAGCCTATTAAGCCATTCCCACACAGTGACGCTTTTAAACGCCCCTCAAGAAAAACAATAGAGAAAACATTGTGGAAAATGAAGAAATTGCTTGTGACAAGCAATTTCTTCATTTACACAATGTTTTCTACCAAAAAAGAGGAAAAAATCTCAAATTTCATAAACTTTGAATTGTCGTCTGCAACTATTTTCAATTTGGACCAGTCTAATATTTTCTTGTGTGGTAATGGGTTAAGGAAGCTCATGTTCTTCTTTTATGAGGGGATAAGCAGAGAAGCCATGGTCTGAATCCTAGACATATTAACCCTTTCCAGCTCAATCCCTGATTTTAACATCCCTGTGAATTATACTCAAGATAACATCATGGAAAAGGAAGAAATTGCTTGTAGTAAGCAATTTCTTCTTTTCCCACAATATTTCCTATCAAATAGAATGGTTACATTTTGAAATATACTTACTAAACAATGTTGTATGCTACCCCTTCGAATTTGGACAAGTCTAAAATTTTAAAAAAACTTAAAAGGTTAAATATTGTACGATTAAAAGAAGGTTGGAGTTGTTGAAATTGACTTATCCACTATACGATCTTATAGAAGAAATATTGTAGAAACAAGATAAAAAGGCTGGTATGATACACCCATAAATGCCATGCTTTCATCGGACTGAAATTTTTCCTTAGGGTCACCAAAGGTTCTAATGAAATTTGGTTATATTTCAGCCGGCAGTTTGTGATAAGAAAATTTTCAATGTTTTCACAATATAAGTTAGCCCAAAACTAACCATTTTTTTTTCATCCAGTCACAATTTCTTTAAGGAATATGATAATGTGTTGCCAAAGGATCATTCCTGTGGAATTAGGTCTAATTCCAACTGGTAGTTTCTGAAATGATCATTTTCAAAGAAATAGTGACACATATAATTGCTCACCAAAACAAGATGTGTTTGTGAAACACCAAGCCCCCGGAACAGGGTGATTTTTATTGGGTTTTTTTTCTTTGTTTTAGGGAAAAGGGTTAAAATTTTGACCTTGACCTTGATAAAATGACCTAGCATTGTAACTTAATTAGGGATGAAGTTATAGGAAAATGTTTAGTTGGCAGGTTAAGTTTTTGAGTAACATTTAAGGGAAAAGGGTTAAAATTTTGACCTTGACCTTGATGAAATGACCTTCCCCAGTTGCCCCTTGTTGAGACCTATCTACATACCAAATATTAGCATTGTATCTTAATTAGGGATGAAGATATAAGAAAATGATTAGTTGGCAGGTAATGTTTTTGAGTAACATTTTAGGGAAAAGGGTTAAAACTGTGACCTTGACCTTGATGAAATGACCTTCCCCAGTTGTGCTTGTTGAGACCTATCTACATACCAAATATTAGCATTGTATCTTTATTAGGGATGAAGTTATAGGAAAATGTTTAGTTGGCAGGTTAAGTTTTTGAGTAATGTTTTAGGGAAAAGGGTTAAAATTTTGACCTTGATCTTGATGAAATGACCTTCCCTAGTTGCTCCTTGTTGAAACCTATCTATTTACCAAATATAAGCATTGTAACTCAATTAGGGATGAAGTTATAGGAAAATGTTTAGTTGGCAGGTAAAGTTTTTGAGTAACATTTTAGGGAAAAGGGTTAAAATTTTGACCTTGATCTTGATGAAATGAACTTCTCCAGTTGTGCCTTGTTGAGATCTATCTACATACCAAATATTAGCATTGTAACTTAATTAGGGGTGAAGTTATAGGAAAATGTTTAGTTGGAGTTTTGCAGACAGACAGACAGACGGACAGACAGACAGACAGACGGACACCGGTAAAACAATATGCCCCTGATCTATCGATGCGGGGGCATAAAAATAATCATTAATGGTTGAATAGTAAGTCAAATGAAAACAGGATGTGCCCTGGTAGAGCCATAATAGAACCTTAGGAACATTACTTGATTCATGATGCCACATGTGCAATAAGAAACCGTTCAGGTTTATGATTTGTCTGAAGAAGATTGACCTTGGTTCCATGTAAAATAAGGTCAAACCCAATGAAATCAAAACAGGACAGTGGAGGCATTATTTTCATAATTTTAGTAGAAAGCAATGAGATGATGTAACATAAACAATATGAAAATTCTTGACCTTATTGTGTGTAAAAAAAATCTTTAAAAGCTCTTTCTTAGTAAAACAGGGTGTTACCGGCAGAAATCTAATATAGTTTTCAGTTTCACACCTCTATGAAAACAAAACAAGAAATGTTTGTGAAACACAATGCCCCCGCAACAGGACTAAACATTTGACCTTGGTATGTGACCTTGACCTTCTCATTTGACCTTTACATGAGGAGATGCTTATTATGGAGATGTATCATCAATTATGAGCAGTGTATCTTGAATAGGCTGGTAGTAGTTGGCAATGTTAAGTTGATTAAGTTTTGCTGACAGACGGAAAGACTCAATGACGCACAGACAGACAAGGGTAAAACAATGCGCCCCTGATCTTTCAATGCAGGGGCATAAAAATACTTTTTTTTCATTTACTTACAGATTGTCTCAAAGCTATTCGTAAGTGGTTTTCATCCAGGATCCAGTCACTTTCAGTGTTCATGTAAACATTCACATGCTGTTTTGCCAGGTTTTGAAGTCTCTGTAAAAATCCATAAACTAAAATGGCATCTTGCATTAAGTTGTGGTGGAATTGACTTATTATAATGTATGTCATCAGTTTTGGTCATAGTCAACAAATCTAATGTCAACAAGAAATGTGTCGCAGACGTAAATGCTTCCACTTAACCCATTCCCACACAACAAAATTTTAGACTGGTCCAATATGAAAGAAGCTGCAGAGGACAATTTCAAGTTGTTGGAATTTAAACTTTGTTCGTCTTTTTGGATAGAAAACATTGTGCATAATGAAGAAATTGCTTGATACAATTTCTTCATTTTCCAAAGCCTTTTTGCTTGGAGGTGTCTAAAAGCGTCATTGTGAGGGAATGAGCTAAGTGCTTGACACGTGACCTTCAGTTGTGACTTTGAACTTTGGAGAACTCCACTAAGATAGCATACGTAAGCATACTTATAAAGATCAGACTATATGTCTGTTGAAAAATGTTACTTTATTTAGGAGGAATATTAACCCTTGTCATGCTGAAACCTGGAATATTCAGGTTTTGGCAGGAGATGTAGACCAAGATCAGCCTGCACATAAGTGCAATCTGATCTTGGTCTACATCTCATGCTTGTAATTTTCCTGCCAGAATCATTTATGAAATTGATTTCTAAAAGAAATATTGATTTTTGAACACCAAGTATTATCAGTGCTTTCAGCTCTTTGATTTTACAGCAATTCAGTGAGGTAATTTACACAGCATGACAAGGGTTAAAGCATTATCAAACAAGGATAAATGAAAACTAACCGACCATTCTCATGCAGAACCTGGAATAATTATGTTTTAGCAGGTGGTATAGGTGAATTAATTTTCGAAAGAAATATTAGCCCTCTATAAGGCTGAATACTGTTTTAAGTCCTTTGATTGAAATGCATTTATGGAAACTGATTTTATTCAGCATGACAAGGGTCAAATCTGTTGGTTTTATTTAATCCGATTTCACTTTACCAATAAAAAAAGTTACAACTCTTACCACTTTTGTTTCGTATTCCACACCAAAGTCTCTGGAAGACTGAAATATAGAATACAAATTGAGGATAACTATTTCTTTCAGTGTAAGATTGATTCATCTTCCATTGAGTGAATAAGAAAAGCTATATTTTCACAATAACAGAGAACTGAGAGAAAATATAGCTTTTACTGTTCACAAATGATTTGAGTTATGAATGATATACCAATCTTACATGAACAAGAGCCACGTCGGACATGGCCATCCCCCGCCGTAAAAGCTTGATAATATACTGAAGCCAGTTAGATTCAGGCTTCTTGTGCACTTCATTTCTCCTCAGTGAGTTTGATAATAGCTATTCTACTTTCAGAGATATGCTCTGCTCTGAAGTCTTAAAAACAACAAAGGGCAATAACTCAAAAATTATGCAAGAGTTGTGGGTCTTGTGCACTATACTTCTCCTCAATGAGATCTATCCACCTATGAAGTTTCAAGTTGATTGCATATATACTGTAGGTGATATGCTCTGGACAAGCTTAGTGACAGAATGACAGAATGACGGATGGAGACCATTACTATATCCCCTTTGCCGAAACGTGGGGGATAAAAACAAACAATTATTCTATATCTTTAATGTAAAAAGTGACAAAATCTCTCAAAATGTGTCATTTTGCATGTGATGAGCATAGTAACCAGATGATGTCATCACAACTCCGATCCCGCTGAGATGACGTTCTATAGTTCAAAATGAAAAAAAGCTGGGCTTAATCTACAAAAACAGTGAATTTATCATTTTGATATTTTCACTGGTTTTTCATTGAAAATTTAAGTGATGATCCATCAAGAAATCTCAATAATCTGTTGGAAAGCATTAAAGAATAAATACATGTACCTAAATTTGTTTAACCCATTACCGGATAACAGAATTTTAAACTGGCCCAAATTGAAACGATTTGTAGACGATAATCTAAAGTTTATTGAATTAATTATTTTTTCTACCTTCTGGATAGAAAACTTTGTGAAAACTAAAGAAATTGCTTCTTACAAGCAATTTCTTCATTTTACACAATGTTTTCCAAATTGATTTTCTTAATGGGGAGTGTCAAAAAAGCGGTGTCAAAAAGCATAATTGTGTTGGAATCAGTCAATATGAAAATGAATAAGCATACAGTCAGCATCAATATTTTTTTATCAAGTTGCTTCTGCTAGATAAGTCATTTAATTTTGTGTGCCAAAACTATACTAAATCTGCTTATTGCTCAAAATAAATACTTAACAGATTTGAAGTTGATGCAAAGTATAAGAGTCAAACACATCATCAAACTGTATTAGCCCTTGTCAAGCTGAACCCGGAATATTCCTATTCTAGCAAGAGGTATAGACAACGATCAGCCTGCACATATGTGTAGGCTAATCCAAGTCTCAACCTCCAACTTGCCTCTTTCAAGCCAGAGTTGATGAGATTAATTTTCAAATTACGGTGAATGACTTTAGTGCTTCCAGTTATTTCAGCCTTTTGATTTCAATAATCAATTCTGAAATATATTTTAATTCATTTAGGCAAGGGTTAAATTCACCTTAAATGAAAAGCTCACTTCTGAAGATAATTCCAAAGCAGGATTTTGGTAGACCTATCAACTCTAGAAATAAGAGGCATTTCTTTCTAAAAAAAAATGTTTGTGAACATGTTTACAATGAGCCTGTGCTCAACTTTTCCAACCATTTCATATGAGCAACGAGTAAAGACTTTGATACGCCTGTGCATCTGCACAGTCTGATCAGATTTCTCTACTATTTGCTCTGAAGGTAAATAATGACTCAAAGTTTCTTTAGACAACGAGCAAGTATTCCACATGCACTGTGTAGCTTTCCAGGCTGCTCAATGTGTGCGCTTTACCCACATGTGAAATGGTTGGACAAGGACATGGAGTTCCCATTTCTAACTTACCCAACATGGACTTTTCTACTTGTAGAAAGAAAAACACTTTGGAATACATTGTAGAAAATGAAAAAATTTCTTGTTTAAAGCAATTTCTTCATTGTCCACAATGTTTTCTTTCCCAAAAGATAAAGATTTTTAAGATTCAGTAAACTAAATATGTCGTCTGCAACTGCATTGAATTTGGACTCGTCTGAAGTTTTGTCGTGTGGTAATGGGTTAAATATCAATTGATTTTGTTTTGTATAATTTATGGTCATAAAAATGGAGAAAAAAAGCAAATTTTCAGAGGGTAAGCTTAATGTTGTAATTACAGCTGTAGTTACAATGTTTCAGTTGCCGAACCAACGAAAATGCTTGACATAAATGTCATGGTCATCATTCACTTCTGGTCAAAATGATTCTTTTGATTGGTCAATTGATTTTTTGACTGACAGCAGTGATCCGCCAGGTCATTACAGTAAAGGGAATGATTTACCTTTCTTATTTCTTCATATTTCTTTATATTTTCTGGTGAGGCATACACAGCTAGACCTAAAGGGTACAAGTTGTTTCTAAATTGACTCTTCACTACTTCTACAAGCTGACCTTCCATTCCTATCCCTGTAATATTCAATGTACACTTGATTGATTGTTTTCATGGCATTTCATGCAACTTTGAACAGTAGTTCAGTAATATCTCAGCAGCTGGTGCATCTAACCAAGGGTTCGTGTCATTTCTAACACAAGTAAAACAACATAAAAAAAATATTCAAGCCAACAGCTGCTCATCTTACTAATGTGCACTACTTATCACAAGAGCATTGAGGAGAGTCCTTACAACTTTGGTCAAATATCTGAGAGAATAAGGCCAGGTCAGGGTTTCAAACTCACTATCCAAGGATTGACAGCACAGCCTATTACCAACTAAAGCAGCTGGGTTCAGCATGTACACTTAAACTGGAAGTATTTGATATCACAAATATTTTAGACAGGTCAAAATTGTAAAAAAATTATAAGAAACTTGTGTTGATGCAATTAAAAAAATCTTGTCTTTCTTGGTAGAAAACAGCTTTTTACAAACAACTTCTTCTATTTCCCACAATGTTTTTATGCCCCAGAAAGATCTGGGCATATTGCTTTACCTTTGTCCGTCTGCCCATCTTTCTGCAAAACTTAACCAAACAAGAGGCCCAAGAGGGCCTGTATCGCTCCACTGACTTTTACGTCTCCAGAATTGAAGTCTGTAATTTCAGAACAATGCTTGTAGATGCTGGACAAAGGCTAATCACAATAGATCATATGATGAATTGTTCAGGTGAGCTATGTGTAAAGGGTGTATATCATAAAACAAGATGTGTCTCTTTACAACTATTTTGAGATGGTTTACTAACACGATACAAAGATTCATTGAAATTAGTCAAATTGATAGGGAGGAGAAGATTTCATAAGTTTTCAAAGTGAAATTGGCCACGCCTTGCCACTCCCATATTTAAGGGCCCATCAAAATTTCATGAACAATTTCAGTTAAGGGTCACCTAAAGAATATTGATACCAAGTGTCATTGAAATTTGGTAAAATGAGTTTGAAGGAGAATTTTTTAAAATTTAAGAGTTAAAAAAAGCCCCACCCTGCCATGCCCAAATTTAGGGTGCAATCAAAATTTCATGAACAATTCAAGTAAAGGATCACCCAAGGAACATTCATACCAAGTATTGTTGAGATTGGTCAAATGGTTTGGGAGAAGATTTTTTAAAGAATTTAAAGTGAAAATAAGCCCCACCCTGCCACGCCCATATTTGGGGGTCAATAAAAATTTCTTGAGCAATTTAAGTAGAGGATCACTCATGGAACATCCATGCCAAGTTTCAATAAATTGACCAAATGGTTTGAGAGGAGATGATCTAAAATGAAAATATGCCACACCCTGCCACGCCAATATTTGGGTGTGAATCAAAATTTCTTTAACAATTTAAGAAGAGGGTGGCCCAAGGAACATTTCTGCCAAGTTTCATTGAAATCCACCCATTGGTTTAGGAGAAGATGTTTAAAGAAAAGTTTACGCACTGACAGACGGACGGACCCACGCCGGACAACGCAATGACAATAGTTCCCTAGCCTTCAGCCAGTGGAGCTAAAAACTTGATATTGCCAAATACTACCACTCTATTCAAAATACAATGTTCATATTTGGCATGATGATACATCTCCATAATAGGCGTCTCCTCATGTCAAGGTCATGTGATAAGGTCACATACCAAGGTCAAACATTTAATCCTGTTGCGGGGGCATTGTGTTTGACAAAGACATCTTGTTCTTTTTTTTCCTTGAGGATTGTAAAGAAAGATGGTTTATTTCAAAATTTAAAATTCATTTATTCTGCAACAGACTAATACCATTTTGAGGGAACTTTTTGGAATTGTCTCTTCACAGGTACCAGTATTGATAAAATTGATAAGAAAGAACTGTAGGCAGATGCCAATGCTTGGCTGCTCAAGTGCTTGATAGTTGGTAAAACTTCTAAGTAAAAAAAGGGGCATATTTCATTTAACAAGAGCACCACCTAAGGGTGCGTATATTCGACTGTTGCATGCTGGATATTGGACAAAAAGCATCTAGAGTTATCCCCCTTGAAAGCATAGGCTGCCCTTTTGATAGTGAACAAGTGTGCCAAGTTTCAAGTGGATGCCTTTAGCAGAACCAGATATCACAAAATGTCAAAGTTTTTAGACACAACCTGGCTATAGCAAAACTTCGGGTTTTCTTAGCAAACAGTTGAGGTAAAAATAACACAGTTCTTACAAGCCAGAATCAAGGAAACATAGTTCAATTTCACAGCTAAAATAGGGGAAAAGAATACCAAAACAAAGTAACCTTATTTTGTAATATTTGGATATTTTTTGAAGCTCTGATTTTTCTAAGTCAGATGGAAAAGAAATTGGTAATGGAAACCAGAACCTATTTCATATCAGAGATTTATAGAATTTGATGCATCATTGACTCCTTGAAAATGAAATTCATTACATCAAGACTGATTTTGAAGGGGTCAGACCAACAAAAAGAGGGAATCCTGAGTATAACTTTTAACATTTAAATGCAAATAGACCTTTTCTTGTATCAGTTGATTCCCTTTATAAAGATATTAAGGAAATAATAAATCTATATTATTCTTAAGTATATAATTTTCAATAGTCCTGGGCTTGAAAATTACATTATATTCTCCATTTTTCTCTATATATGCAGGACGAGTGATTTGAATACAGAAATAAAGGTAATGCTATATTTTCTAATAGTACAGGAAAAGTTAAATTTAGGAATTTTCAAGCCCTGAGTGCATTAGATGCATCATGGAAAAGTTGGTTGAGTTATCAAAATACCCTGTTTATACTCCAAGCAATTTGTTTCAAGGGGACAATTAGAACCTCCCTGACAGAAATTTCTAGGGGCTGAAAAAGAAATTTTAAGATTTTCCAGAGTCAAAACCCTGATTTAGTGGTTTACAAGTCAAACACAAGCCCTGTATATATAAAAGGAAAAAGCTTAATTTTTAGTCTTAACAGATTATAGCACGGTGACACTTTTAATAAACCTCAATATATAACTTTAGAAAAAACATTGTCGACAAGCAATTTCTCCATTGTCCATAATGTTTTCCATCCCAAAAGACAAAGATTTTAAAGATCTCATCAACTTAAAATTGTTGTCTGCAACTTCTTTGAATTTGGACTGGTCTGAAGTTTCATTGTGTGGTAATGGGTTAAGCTGTGTAACAGATTAAAAGTTTACCCTCAACTTCTTGCGTCAGTATGCATGGCATTGTCCTACTGTAGTTGTCTGGTTGAGGTAGTATTTTATAGATGAACTGCCTTCTCTTGAGAAGTGGGTATTTGCCTTTACCAACAAGTTGAACTGGATGTCGTCTTTCAAACACTTTCGTCCTAGGATGCCAATACTGAAAATGAAGAAATTGAAGTTTGTCGAAGTATGAAATGGTGATCAGTATATTCTCCTTTTACTGGTATCCTAATTTTTCCTATCTCTCAGATATAAAATCTATCATTTTGGGTTGTTTTAGCATTCCGCTATGCATTCAAAATTAAACAGCCTTCAACTCTGTGTTGAAGAATTTTTGTGCACAAGGTGGAAACAAAAAAGTTTGAAAAGTAATTACCTGACAATGAGTGATAATGTCCACTGTGAAACAGCCATTCATTCTCATTTAATTCCTATTGATAAATATACTTTCATTTTAAGATTATCGCACTTCGTTCTAATCAATCAGTATATGCATTTAAAGTAAATGACTTTTGTGTGACTTTTGTGAGAAGAGGAAAAATAATAATTTTCTTCCCTTTCCATAATGTTTTCCAAGGCAATTTATCATTGGCTTGTGAAAATGCTGGATTTTGCTGTACTGGTTTTAGTAGAAAGCTGGGCAGGTTGATTTGCTTATTCCATTTTTCATTGATGAAAGATCTTTCCACCTAATCCCTAGTCTGAGAATTGGGAGAAGTTTTTCAAAATAGGGAGAAGTGGTGAGACTTTCAAGAGAAGTAGATGACGTTAATTAGCAAATTTTTGCGTGCATTCCTCATTTCTATAGGAAAATAAAACAGCTTTACAACCAAGTAGCTTCATATTTTGTTTTATATAGTATACAGTTAATATTTAAGTATTTCTCATCCTTTCTTTCAGTCCTTATTACAGAGATCTTATTCCTGTGAACAAATATTTTTGTCTTCTTTCTTCAGGTTCAAGAATATAGAAATCTGATTCTGAAATTATTTTCTTGAATATTTCATACATAGATGGTATCATAATCTAAATTATCAAAAGTTATAATAATCAATAATTTGTAGAGAGAGTATACCGGTACGTGGTCTGAGTTAACAAACATGGCCAAAGTTCAATTTTAAGCAGAAAATAAGAAAACATTATTATGATTACTATTCAATTCAACTCATAACAAGAATTTCAAATCAGAATTTCCACATTTCAAATCAGAATATGATCAAAACAGAAAATAAGATAAGGTACCAGATAAGGTAAAAATATTGTGGGAAAAGGAGAAATTGCTTGCTACAAACATTTTCTCTTTTTCTCACAAGTTTTCCATTTAAACATTCAAAATCTTCAAGGTATCAAAAAGCGGGATTGTGTGGTAATTGGATAAAGTCTGTCAACTTCACCTGTATGTAACAATAAATATATAAAAAGCTTGTAAATGATAGATTTAAAAAGGGTTCATTTTGACTGAGTTGCAGTTATTGTAAGTAAAGGGAAAAATAACAGCTGAGTACATAAATCACAGACTGTGTAGAGAAGGTTTAAATTTGAAACTATGTTAACACAGAAATATTTGTTCCAGTGTTTGGGATTACATTTCATTGAATTGATTAATTACCAAAACAAGATAAGTGAAATTTAATTTCTGGATAAATCCTAACAATGTTACTTAAGAGATCGTAGAAGCCATAGATTGTTATTCTTAGTTTTTCTATATTTGTTAAATCAAAATAGGTAACTAGAGTCCAAGGATTTTTCGTAGAAAAATTATTTTTTCTCGATTTAGTTTTAGGGGAAAATCAGTTTTTATCAAGATTTTATTTCTTTTATCAATGAATTTTAAAATATGGCAAATGACACGATGTTCGTAATAAAATCCGCCATTATTCTCGCTGCTTGAAAGTATGCAACAAATCTCGTATATTGATAAGATAAACATAGTGTACCATTAAAATGATTGAATCTTCAGAAGGGAAAGGGTTTGATATCAAAAAGTTCCTATCATTCCAACAGTTTACAAAAGCTTGCAACCGTCCAATTAGCTGCGATATCGCAGCTACCATCCAACCAGCTGAGGTGCAAATGAAGCGAGCATGTCGTATATAGACTTACGATCATAGGGTTTCCGATCAGCAGTTGTATAATTGATTTACTGTCACCTGATTTGATTGCCTCTACGCAAAATGTGATTACCGCCTATCATAACGAAGCGACCTCCCATATTTTCCAGGCGACTTAGCTTTGATCAGCAACTCAGGCAAAGTTTTATGAAACCTGGCGACTTCTTTGCCTAAGTCGCCCACTCAGCAGAGCCCTGCTAAATTTTTTCCACATTTCTTGATCTTGGTTACTTCTTTTTCTTTTGAAAGATTACCTATATTTTCCAACTCATTTGAGCTACATTGATCATACTCACATGTCTTGTGGGAATATTGGAAAGAAGCTTGCAGGAGTTCCCACAAGCTGCTGCTTTTACAAGACTTTCAAATATGGCTCTGGAAGACATGTCAGTGCCTGCAAAGCAAGAAATATTGTTAACACAAACTGGGTGTGTTATTGTTTATCTATTGTTGCTACCATAGTATTTGCCCATATAAGCAATGCCTAGGGAAGACAATTACTTGCTAAATTCGGGATAGTACAAGAATGCAAGAAAAAACTACTGGAAGCCCGTTTGGTTCTTTACTGTGCTGGATTTAAAGCACTGTCTGTTACATGATGCCTGTGCACAATTTCTTATACTGAAGACAGTTCGATTTGTTTGTTTGTTTGAATGGGGTTTTACGCCACTTTCAACAATCTTTCAGTTATATCGCAGCAGCTGGAGCACCTAGCAATGGAATCCTGGTATTTCTCACACCAGTACTACCATTACATCCCTTCCTAGCCTCCAGCTGCTATCGCACATAGGTCTATGAATATCGACCCATTGGTGAGAGACAAATAGTTGGAAAGGATGAGTGCCGCTGTTAGGGATCAAACCCAGGACCTCTAGATTGACAGTCTGACAGGCTACCAACTGCACTATGACGGCGGCACTGAAGACATTTCGAACAGCTCAGGAATTGAGAACAAAATTTTAAGGTTTGAAGACAAGTGCTCTGTCAACTGAGCTATTGGGGATGCCAAGACCCAAAGTTCTGCTGTTATTCATTTTTATATTGTCCTCAGCACAGGGGGCAGTTGCGTATGCTAGATATTCGCTAAAATGATCCAAAAGTCAAACCAGCCCTTTTAGAAATATTATATATAGACAAGGGATACAACCCAGAATTCCTGAGATCCCACCCCTGTCTGTTTTAAACGTCTCTAAAAACTACACTTCTTTGTTTACACATTTTACAGTTGTACATATTCGTCACACATATAATCATGTGTAACCTTGACCCATCCATTCCACGAAAACTATACAGCCTTCGGAGTACAGACAACTTTCTTACAGAAATACACCTCAATTTTGCTCGATTGTCGAGAAGTAGCACCTTCACTTTTCATCAGTAAATAGCAAATCCCAGATAAGCCACTCATTTCTATTATGTATAGAGCAATGGTAGATTATAAATTAAATACATTTTTACCTTTAAGTAGTTAATTCTGATGTTTCCAGAGCTCTTCTAACCTTATGAAGTGTTACATCCTTTCTAGAAGTCAAAAGACAGCCATCTTGTAAATAAACTGAAATATCCTTAAAAGCAAACAAGATGCAACATTGGGGAAGGGGGGGGGGGATTTACAAGTGGGGACGCAAGTTGCAATAAAGGCCAACGACTGAAATAGAGGGTAGTTGAAATGACAAATTCTCATTCACAACTCATTAACATATGATATGAAAATTGAATAATATGTCCAATATGTATCAATGGTTCTCTAACCTGATACAAGACATCTAATTTCTAAGAAGAATATATTCTTAAGTTTGTTCAAATTCCAAGATATGCATTTTTGTGAGAAAATCCATAAAGATAAAAGATAAAGATGTAGCGATATAGGTAACTAGGGTGCTCCTCTTTTCCTTAAGTTTTTGATAATCTCCCTTTCGATTGCTCATTTAATACTTTTTAATGAGAATAGGAATTCCACAAGGTTTTGTTAATCAAAATCAAAGAAATAAGTGTTTCGATATAACTAAAAAAACGACATGAACAATAAGAAAAAAAATCTTGAATTATATTTAATTAATATTGAAGCAAGATCAGAACAGACTGCTTTTGGAGATAAGATACATCTTTTAACCCTCGAATTGTCTGACTAATATTGATTCAGAGACTGTATAGATAGTTATGCTGAATGTATTTGCTTTTCACTTTGTGTGTTAAAACACATGTCTTTCATTAAATGATTCAAATTTTATGTGCAAATTTCAATTAGAATTATAGTTAAAGTATAACCCATTAATGTGGAATGCAAAATGAATGATAACAATCACTATAATTCAATAATAGATTTGCATCAAATCATACTGCTTTTACTTCTTCTTACACAGAAACATTTACAAAAGATAATTTGATAATACTTACATGTATACGTGTATGAACGTATTACTTAATGTTATTTAACAATATACTCCGTTTTTAATATACAGGTAAATTACTTATTTAAAGCTATACGTAGACCTGTTCTTTTGAATTGAATCGTAATTGATGACCAAGAATTTACAGAGAAAAACAATCGAAATTACGTTGAATATCAAACAAATAAACATGTTTTAACTACTAAGATAACTACCACAGTTGGCTTCTAATCCAATTTAGAAAAGAACAGAAAATAAGTTTATTACAGACGTTGAGCATATTAGCTCTTAGTCCAAAAAATAACATGTTATAAAACACACAATGGAAAAAAACAGTCAAATAAATAAACAATATTAATTATACCATGTTAATAATGAGAGTATCGTAATGTAGCGTAAACTTTATACAGATTAGGATGTTTATGGTAAAAGTAGGGATATACTTAGATCTTAATTCTTTAAAATATGGACAAATCAAAGTGACATGAAATTCGTCTTCAATATCTGTAAAGGTACATAATTCGCATGTTCGATCATTTCTGTTGATATTTGGGTGGCGACCTGTTTCGACTTGTAAATCGTATGAGGATAATCTAATATGTGCTAATATATTTCGTTGTTTTCTATTTTCAAGGAGTCTAATATAAATTGACGTTTCATAACTCAATTTAAGGTTACGAAACAAAACTAGGGAGGAAGAAGCATCTATGGATGAGTGCCATTTACTTATGTATATATCTCTGACTCTTTTTTCAAATATCGGATTAAATTTTTTCAATATGTACCAAATCTAGGTAAAAAAAACCTTCACTTAAGCCTGAAGTCTTCAATAGTTTTTTTAATTCTATTACTCCAGTTTTTAACTTCGGGAACTTTTTCAATTTCTTACCGCTGGCTTTGTAATATTGATGTAGAAATACAATTGTTCTTCTTTTTACTGTACAGTTTTAGCCAATGTTTGACTATACGAATATGTCTATTAACTATAAGCGGGAATCTTCCTATTTCCGATAAGAGAGAAAGAGAATTCGCTGACTGTTTTAGATTAAGCATGCGCTTTAAAAATTTCCTATGAATTCTTTCAATATTTTCCGATTGTGTGAAACCCCAGACTTCACAATTATAATTAAGAATGGGTGAAACGTAACTATCAAACTAAGGATTTCCACAGGAATATCATAACCTTTATAAATTTAAACAAATGACTGTAGAATAGTCTTCTGTGTGTAAGAATTCATGTTTTATTTTCCAATATGAATATCAACAAATAGCATATCACACTTTTTCATAACCTTCTGCATACTGAAAGTTATTTTTCAACCAATTTCCAGAAAAAATATTATACTATTTATATGTTACTGCATTCTCAATGCTTTCAATCCTGCGGGTGAACTTTCCATTGACTTAGAGATTCAGCTAGTGAAGATTCCATTAAAAGATGAGAGAAAGGGTTTTGTTTAGTGAAACATTAATAATATAATTAATTCAAGACGTTTCATAAAATAAGAAATTTGGCTAACAAACTAATATTTGATATTTCATAAGCAATGTACTTATCAAAGTCAACAACTTAATTTTGTTACAAAATGCAGCTGCATGGTATGTAGGGTGAGACGCTTTGCTGAATTTTACCCTTCCTTCTTAGAAGCCAAATAACAGTCGTCATTGGTGAGCTATGGCTTTTATCTGGCGTTCCACAGGGGTCAATCTTTGGTCTTCACTTGTTTCAAGTTAACGATGTGGAAGCTTGAACTAATCATAACTCATAAAGTCCTTATTTTTTTCAATTATTTATTTTTTTATATAACTAACTTTTTAACTAACTTTCAAATGCATACAATTCAATATCTTGGGCTCTAGTAAATGATTAGAGAGCTATTGATAAATAATGAATATTTTGTTTAAACTATGATGGTGTTATAAGTACCTTAAGAATAAAATTTTCTCATCTAGTCTATTCTGAAATTCATTTTGTTGTTCTTTTCTTGGCATTTACATCCCACTTGTGGCCTTTCTCGTCCATTACCCCTTTTAACACATTTTTGCATCCGTTTTTGCTTTATGGATGTTTATCATAAAAAACAACATGGCTGCCTTTTGACTTCTAGAAAGGATGTAACACTTCATAAGCTTAGGAGAGCTCTAAAATCATCAGAAATAACTACTTAAAGGTAAAGACTTATTTAATTTATAATTTACCATAGCTCTATACATAATAGAAATGAGTGGCTTATCTGGGATTTGCTATTTATTGATGAAAGGTGAAGGTGCTACTTCTCGGCAATCGAGCAAAATTGAGGTGTATTTCTGTAAGAAAGTTGTCTGTACTCCGAAAGCTGTATATTTTTCGTGGAATGGATGGGTCAAGGTTACAAATGATTATATATGTGACGAATATTCACAACTGTAAAATTTGTAAACAAAGAAGTGTAATTTTTAGAGACGTTCAAAACAGATAGGGGTGGGATCTCAGGAATTCTGAGTTGTATCCCTTGTCTATATATAGTATTTCTAAAAGGGCTGGTTTGACTTTTGGATCATTTAAGCGAATATCTAGCATACGCAACTGCCCCCTGTGGTCCTCAGTGCTTGACTTTAGGAAGTTGTGTTTTAATTGACAAGAAAATAAAACAAGCAGTTGAAATGATCATTTAAAGAATGAAAATCCTTATCAAGACAAAGTGGGTCTATTGTTATGAAGCAAGAAATTAACATGCATACACACAAGATCGAAATAATGACAGATTCCATCTAAAAGTAACCTACGTGCGATCAAATTTGGGTACGAATCGGTATTCAATATTGATGCAAAACTTTATACATAAAAATGGATGCAGTTTGGTTTAACAGATAGAGTATTGCCTTGAATTTCATTTTCAATTATTCATTTATTTATTTCAATTTTAATATCTAGAAAATAAATTGTTTCACCTTGTTGTTGTTGTAGACTTCATATATTAGACTAGAATATTTTCCTAGACTGACACTCCCGTCGACTTTAACAAAGCTCAACTAACAACTCGACAGTGGTACATAGTATTTCCCTAGACTTAAACATTTGAAAAACACACTTGCCCCTCAGCAAAAAGAGGTTTTTAAAATTGTTTTTTCCTTAATTTGTACCCTAGATATATTGCAGTTTAGTGATAATTTGTTAGTTTTATTTAAGAAATGAAGAGAATATTTTTGTTTTCATGGAGATATGAACTGAAAAAATTAATCACACTATATGAATTCATGAACCGGATTATTCTCTTCATTTCTTATAATTTAATATAATCGAGCAAAAAAAATGCAAAAACGTTATAAATTTTCACACCTTTTTGTATGGGACCATTTTCTGCGGAAGCATACAAAATTGCTGCTGGTTTAAAATTTTCATGGAGTTATGAATAATTGTTTTCGACCAATAAGAATGCCCGTCTTTGATAAACGAAACTAAAAATTAAATCATTCATTTTTGTGGTTGTTGTTTTGTTCTATCAGCATCGACCTATGAATATTAGTAAACATTGTGTCGATCCTACAGACTTAGGCTTTGTTATTTTCAACTTTTTCAAGTATAACATGATACACCTGAAATATTAACACAATTATTGGGTAAAAAATTCATGAATTAAACCATTAATGAAGTTGCAGATGTCAGTTTTAAGTTGGTGAAATTTAAATTGCTCCATTGGCTTGAATTTACTAAACTTTTTTACCAATTACCAGACAAATTCTTTTTAGATTGGTCCAATTTGAAAGGAGTTGCAGTTGACAATTTAAAGTTTGTCAAATTTTAGATTTTTTAAACTTTCTGGGCAGAAAACATTGTGTAAAATAAAGAGATTGCTTGGTAAAAGCAAATTGTTCTTTTTCCTTAATATTTTTTAAATATTTATTCTTGAGGGGCATTAAAAAGCGTCATTGTGTGGGAATGGGTTAACCTTTTCCTGTACAATCCCTTTTTTTATGTCCCTGTGATTTTACACTTTAGAAAACATTGTGGAAAAGGAGAAATTGCTTGAAGCAAGCAATTTCTCTTTTTCCCACAATATTTTCTACCACATATGATGGTATCATTTAGAAAACATCCAATTTTCATTGTTGTCTGCAACCTATTTGGATTAGAACCAGTCCAAAATTTCGAAAAAGCAGGAAAGGGTTAAGGGAGAAGAAACCATAGTGGATAATGAAGAAATTGCTTGTGACAAGCAATTTCTTCATTATCCACAATGTTTTCTCACTTGTTTTTCTTGTTGGGCGTCAAAAAGCGTCATTGTATGGGAATGGGTTTTAACGCTTGTCATGCTGAATTATAAATCCTCTACAAAATTGCATAAAAATCAAAGGACTGGCAGGCTGATCTTTGTCTACACCACCTGCCAAAGCAGGAATATTCCGGGTTCAGCATGACAAGGGTTGAAGGATGCAACTTCCTTTTATGCAACAAATATTCTAAGTCAAGCAATCCAAATAATTTCCCTTCCATCACCATGAGATTTGCCAATCTTTCAAAAGCTTTATATTAAAACTAATCAAATTTCTTCAAATAAAACAAGGTACCAAATTGTCACAAGATACGCCCGTCACACTGCTTAATATTAACTGGGGATTTGAATAGAACTGATGTTATTTTAAATGAATATTTTTTGTCAAACAAAGTATGAAAAACAACAAAGGGCAATAACTCAAAATATACGCTAGGTAGAGTTATGGTTCTTGTACACTGCACTCCTACTTGGTGAGCTCTATCCATCCATGAAGTTTCATGATTCTAGCTATTATACTTTCAGAGATATACTCCGGACAAGATTCAAGTATGAAAAACAACAAAAGGCAATAGGTAGAGTTATGGCTCTTGTGCACTGCACTTCCCCTTGGTGAGATCTATACACCCATGAAGTTTCATGATCCTAGCTATAATACTTTTAGAGATATACTCCGGACAAGATTCAAGTATGAAAATCAACAAAGGGCAATAACTCAAAAAATAGGCCAGGTAGAGTTATGGTTCTTGTGCACTGCACTCCCCCTTGGTGAGATCTATACACCCATGAAGTTTCATGAACCTAGCTATAATACTTTTAGAGATATACTCCGGACAAGATTCAAGTATGAAAAACAACAAAGGACAATAACTCAAAAAATAGGCTAGGTAAAGTTATGGTTCTTGAACACTGCACTCCCACTAAGTGAGCTCTATCCATCCATGAAATTTCATGATTCTAGCTATTACACTTTAAGAGATATACTCCGAACAAGATTCAAGTATGAAAAATAACAAAGGGCAATAACTCAAAATATATGCTAGGTAGAGTTATGGTTCTTGTACACTGCACTTTCCCTTGTTGAGATCTATCCACCCATGAAATTTCATGATTCTAGCTATTATACTTTTAGAGATATACTCCAGACAAGATTCAAGTATGAAAATCAACAAAGGGCAATAACTAAAAATAGGCCAGGTAGAGTTATGGTTCTTGTGCACTGCACTCCCCCTTGATGAGATCTATACACCCATGAAGTTTCATAATCCTAGCTATTATACTTTTAGAGATATACTCCGGACAAGATTCAAGTATGAAATACATCAAAGGGCAATAACTCAAAAAATAGGCCAGGTAGAGTTATGGTTCTTATACACTGCACTCCTACCTTGTGAGCTCTATCCATCCATGAAATTTCATGATTCTAGCTATTATACTTTAAGAGATATACTCCGGACAAGATTTAAGTATGAAAAAAAAACAAAGGACAATAACTCAAAAAATAGGCCAGGTAGAGTTCTGGTTCTTGTGCACTGCACTTTCCCTTGGTGAGATCTATTCACCCATGAAGTTTCATGATCCTAGCTATAATACTTTTAGAGATATTCTCCGGACAAGATTCAAGTATGAAAATCAACAAAGGGCAATAACTCTAAAAATAGGCCAGGTAGAGTTATGGTTCTTGTGCACTGCACTCCCCCTTGGTGAGATCTATCCATCAATGAAATTTCATGATTCTAGCTATAATACTTTTAGAGATATACTCCGGACAAGATTCAAGTATGAAAAACAACAAAGGGCAATAACTCAAAAAATAGGCCAGGTAGAGTTATGGTTCTGGTGCATTGCACTCCCCCTTGGTGAGATCTATACATCCATAAAGTTTCATGATCCTAGCTATAATACTTTTAGAGATATACTCCGGACAAGATTCAAGTATGAAAAACAACAAAGGGCAATAACTCAAAAAATAGGCCAGGTAGAGTTATGGTTCTTGTGCACTGCACTCCATATTGACGAGAAGAATATAACTGCCAAGTTTAAAGTCAATCGGACTTACAGTGACAGAGTTATGCTCCGGACAAAGAAGTGGACACCGCCCGGACGCCCGGACGCCCGGACACCACGGGTGATCCCATAATACGTCCTGTCTTCGACGGGCGTATAAAAATCTAATATGGTGACCAAAAGATCATTCCTGTGAAATTTGTTTGAAAGACATCCTTTAAATATATGTCATATATGGACATTAGCCCCGCCAATAAAACAATGTTCTTTGACCTATTAATATTCTATGAAGGAATAAAAGGTCACCATCTGTCATACCTGAGCAATTTGGTCCAAATCTATCAACTGGTTACGGAGAAGTTTTTCAATGTTTTCTTTATAATATTCCATTTATTGGAAATTAGCCCTGTCCATTAACCCATTCCCACACAGTGACGCTTTTAGACGCCCCTCAAGTTAAACAACTTTAAAACATTGTGTAAAATGAAGAAATTGCTTGTAACAAGCAATTTCTTCATTTTACACAATGTTTTCTATCCAGAAAGTTGAAAAATGTAAAATTTCATTAATTCTTCATTGTTGTCAACAACTCCTTTCAATTTGGACCAGTGTAAAATTTTGCCATCTGGTAATGGGTTAAAGCTGTTTTTCACTTCCAAATTCTTTGAAGGAATCTGATTCAGAGATCCACAAAGAATCATTCATGTGAAATTTAGTTGATTCAATGCATCAATTCAGGTTTCCGAGAAAAAAAAGAGATTTTTAAAGTTTTTAAGGTTACCCAAGGATCATTGATTTCCTGTGAAATTTAGTTAAAATCCATCAACTCAGGTTTCTTGGAAATAGATTTTCAAAGTTTTCACTAAATACCATGGATATATGGAATATATCCCCATTCATAAAAGCCATGTTTTTCATCCAACTAATTTTTTCTAAGAAATCCTATAAAGGTTCACCCAATGTTCATTCCTGTGAAATTCGGTTGAAATCCAACAACTGTTTTTTTTTAGATTTTCAAAGTTTTCACTTTATATAGAAATTAGTCACAAAGCCATGCATGTCTTTTATTTCACCAAAATTCTTTGAAAGAATCTGATAAAGGATCACCCAAGGATCATTCACCTTAAGTGAAATCCATCCACTCGTTTTCACCATATATGGAAATTAGCTCCACTAATTAGAGCCGGGTTTTCACCGGATCAAAAATTTTAAACAATTCTGATATTAAGTTTCACCAAAGGATCATTCCTGTGAAATTCGGTTCCATTTTGTTCGATACTTTCAGAGGAGAAGATTTTGAAAGGAAAAGTTTACCGATGAATGCACGACAGACGCAGCGCCATGACAATCACTGGCTTTCAGATTTTTAATCTTTGGCCTTCAGGGTAAAAAAATTGTAGACATTGTCCACAATGTTTTCAAAAGCTTTTTTCTTGAGGTCTTAAAGAGGTCAGATTATGTGGGAATGGGTTAAATGGGCCAAGGTTACCACATTATCAAGCAATCCTACATTTTGACAAAATTTACTGCAAAATCATATTTGATAAAGGCGTTATTGCTTTAAATCATTACCTAGCAATCCCACTTTTACAGCACTGAAAAGATATAGTTATAGAAAACAACGTGAGAAATGAAAATTTAGGATTTATGTAAATAACCTAGTGGCATGAATTACCAAATACATAATATTCCAAGTTTCATACAAGTACAAAATATATGTTTGTAAGATAAATGCTGCCAACACAAAGTTGATGATGATTAATAGTGTGATTCTAAATTGTCCCAAAAAGGCAGTGTTCAGATGTTGAGACATTGAAACATACATGCCCCTACAATGGCTAATAGGATCTTGGATATTGAGTCAATATACTGACCTTATCAAATGACCTTGTAATAAGAAGGTGTATCAAGGAATGCTATCTATATACAAGTATGAACCCTGCAGGAGAGTGTAAAAAAGGGGAATTGTTTTGTATGGATTAATCCATTCCCACACAATCCAGAATTTCTACCCTCAACTTATAAACAGATGACAAAATTTTAGACTGGTCATAATTTAAAGAAGTTGCAGACGACAATTCTAAGTTGATGAAATTATTTTTTGTCTTTTAAGGTGGAAAACATTGTGTATAATGAAGAAATTGCTTGTAACAATTGCTTTATTTTCCACAATGTTTTTTGAAGCTTTTTTCTCTTGGGGGCATCATTGTATGGTCATGGATAAAAAAAAGCTGTAGAAAACACTTGTTACAAGCATTTTTTTCTTTCTCACAGAGTTTCTTTCCCTAAATTTCAAGTAATATCTATATGCAGACTCTTTGAATTGTCATCTGCAGTGATTTCAGTTTGGATCAGTCTAAAATTTTGTTGTCTGGGAATGGGTTTAGTAACAACAAGAGGGCCGTTGGCCCTGGGGCGCTCACCTGAGATAAAGGCTCTTTTTCTTTCAACAGTCTAATTTCATGTTAAGGTTAGGATTATGAAACAAGTGGGCCACAATTACATATAAAGACTATGAACCTGGGGATCCAAAAGTCTAAATAATAAATTCTAAGGCCTTAGTGCTGATTTGAAAGAAGGAAAAAACTTTTTCCATGGGTTATAATTTCAGAAATAAGAAAGACGTCTGTGAACTGATGCTTCATGTCTATACCCCCCCCCCCCCCCCCGGGTCTGCCCCTGGAAACCCTAGGATCATGATTTTAGCTTTTTTGTAAGAGATCAATATACTGATGTTTCATGCAAAATATCAAGGTTCTACGCCTTCTGGGTCAGGAGGAGAAGATTTTTAAAGATTATTTTGAAATTTCACTTTTGTTGCCATGGCAACCAGAGTTTTTAACGGATTTCAATTCTTTTAGCTAATTTTGAAGGGGACCATCTAAGCGACATTTCTGCCAAATTTGGTTCAAATCAACCAAGTGGTTTGAGAGGAGATGTCATTTAAAAAATCGTTCTTTATTTCTATATAAACCCCACCCCCCTGGGGCTCCGCCCCTGGGGACCCGAGGATCATGATTTTAGCTATTTTGAAAGAGGTCAATATACTGATGCTTCATGCAAAATATCAAGGCTCTATGCCTTCTGGGTCAGGAGGAGAAGATTTTTAAAGATTATTTTAAAATTTCACTTTTGTTGCCATGGCAACCAGAGTTTTTAACGGATTTCAATTCTTTTAGCTAATTTTGAAAGGGACCACCTAAGCAACATTTCTGCCAAATTTGGTTCAGATTGGCCCAGTGGTTTAGGAGGAGATGTCATATAAAAAATCATTCTTTATTTCTATATAAACCCCACCCCCCTGGGGCTCCGCCCCTGGGGATCCGAGGATCATGATTTTAGCTATTTTGGAAGAGGTCAGTATACTGATGCTTCATGCAAAATATCAAGGCTCTACGCCTTCTGGGTCAGGAGGAGAAGATTTTTAAAGATTATTTTAAAATTTCACTTTTGTTGCCATGGCAACCAGAGTTCTTAACAGATTTCAATTCTTTTAGCTATTTCGAAGGGGACCACCTAAGGAACATTTCTGCCAAATTTGGTTCAGATTGGCCCAGTGGTTTAGGAGGAGATGTCGTTTAAAGAAATTGTTGACGGACGACGCACGACGCACGACACACGACGGACGACGGACGACGGACGGACAAAAGGCGATCACAATAGCTCACTTGAGCACTACGTGCTCAGGTGAGCTAAAAAATCTATGTCAAGTTTAATTTAATCAGACAGACTGACAGCAACAAAATGATATATCAAAATCTTGCTGATACAGGAACAAAACAAGAGCATCACAAGCCAATACCAGATGCTTGGCTGGGTTAGCAAGATTTATTGGACCTGCATCTCTAATGCCCAGAAAACTGCTGATTTTTGAGAATGTCTTCTTGATATTTGACATTGTCTTTGTTAATTAGCTTTCTCATTAGCAGATGTGTATCAATGATAAGAACATTTATATTACCAAATATGAACATAGTAAATCAAATGCTTTTGAAGTTACATGCAAAAGTAGGCAAAAGTAACACTAATGACTGTCATTGAAAGTGCACTGCTTACAGAATGGTGCCTTAATTTTTTCAACTTATATGAGCATTGTCCTTCAATACTGTGGGATTAATGCTCCAGAAATCAATAATTCAGTACAAATAACAAGATCCATGGGAGATGATCAGGGAACTGATGATAGGAAGATCATCAAAATTGATAATGCAAATTTCAAATATACACAAGATTCTTAAACAGTGCCAACCACACCGTGGCAGTAATTTCAAGGGGAGATAATAAGGGAAACGATCATCACAGCATATTTGAATTGGATTTCAGTACACGCAAAACTACACTGCCTCAGCCCACAGGCAACTATGATTCAAGGAAATTTACACAGATTCAAGGGAGATAATTCATCAGGTCCAAAATTTTGAAAACCAGTAAAGGGATACCAAAGAATAACATTGTCTTTTAAACAGTTTTGAAGTAACAATGAAATGTTGTTTTTTTTTTGTTTTTTTTTTGTTTTTTTTTTTTTGGGGGGGGGGGGGTAAGGTTTGTGAAATAGACAACAGGATTAAGGTCAAGGTATGACCTTGACCCTGGATATATCTCTCTTATTAAATGCACAATGTTGATATATACCTACATACCAAATATGAATATTGTCATTCAAATAGTATTGACATGACAATGAAAAGTTTATTTTTTTGGTTTAGTTTTCAGTAGACAGATGGACAAAGAGACAAACAGACAATGAAGTTATTGATATGGTTGGACAAGAATCTAGGAAGAATAATTTTCACAAAATGGATTGAATTATCCCCCTTGATGGTGTAGATTGTTCTTTCTATAGATAACGCAATTACATCTAGAATATTTCAAGTTTCAGACAAATACCCTTAATATCAACAGAGATTTCACAAAATGTCTATGTTTTGTATGTAAACAACAACAGTAACTCTCTGGCTTAAGAATATTGAAATGCTCATCATCCAAAATTTTTCTATTTATTAAGACCAATAATCTTAAATTTCAACAATTCGGAATTTCTTTGAATATGGACTAGCATAGCATTTAGTTGTATGGTAATGGGTTAAAAGTGAAATGTTATTGCAGTAGTAGGCAGGGTGCTTTGATTTGTTTGTTTGAATGGGGTTTAACACCACTTTGAACAATTTTCAGTCATATCGCAGCTACTAGAGCACCTAACAATGGATTCCTGGTATATCTCCCACCAGTTCTACCATTACATCCTTTCCTAGCCTCCAGCTGCTATCCCAGTTAGGATTACAATTGTACACCCATTGGTGAGAGACAAATGTCAGAAAGGATATGTGCCGCCGCCAGGGATCGAACCCATGACACCCTATGACTGAAGATTGGGAGTCTGATGCAACTGAAGCCAGTTAGATTTAGGTTTCTTGTGCACTGCATTTCTTCTCAATGAGTTCGATAATAGCTATTATACTTTCAGAGATATGCTCAAGACAAAATCTAAGTCTTTAAAACAACAAAGGGCAATAACTCCAAAAATTATGCAAGCAAGAGTTGTGGTTCTTGTGCACTGCACTTCTCCTCATCGAGATCTATTCACCTATAAAGTTTCAAGTTAATCTCAATGAGATTTATCGACCTATGAAGTTTCAAGTTGAGAGCAATTATACTTTCAGAGATATGCTCCGGACAAGTTTAGTGTCAGAATGACGGACGGAGACCATTACTATATCCCCTTTGCCGAAACGGGAGGGGATAATAAAAAATGAAGAGAATATTTTGTCATTTTCATGGATTGATTGATTGATTGAATGGGGTTTAACGCCGCTTTTAACAGTATTTCAGTCATATCGCGGTGGCTGGAGCACCTAACAATGGATTCCTGGTATTTCTCACACCAGTACTACCACTACATCCTTTCCTAGCCTCCAGCTGCTATCTCACTTAGGTTTACGATTATCCACCCATTGGTGAGAGACAATTGTCGGAAAGAATATTTGCCGCCGCCAGGGATCGAACCCATGACACCCATGATTGAAGATTAGGAGTATGGCGTGCTACCGACTGCGCTATGGCGGCGGCACTCATTTTCATGGAGGTATGAACCAAAAACCTAATCACACTTATGTATTAATACGCGTAGCGGATTCATACATTGTGATTAGTTTTTTCTGTTCATACATCCATGAAAACAAAACAAGAGGGCCGTTGGCCCTGGGGCGCTCACCTGAGATAAAGGCTCTTTTTCTTTCAACGGTCTAATTTCATGTTAAGGTTAGGATCATGAGACAACTGGGCCACGATTGGAAGCGGAAACTTTTTCCATGGGTTTTAATTTCAGAAATAAGAAAGAAGTCTGTGAACTTATGCTTCATGCCTATACCCCCCCCCCCCCCCCCGGTCTGCCCCTGGAGACCCGAGGATCATGATTTTAGCTATTTTGTAAAGGTCAATATACTGATGCTTCATGCAAAATATCAAGGCTGTACGTCTTCTGGGTCAGGAGGAGAAGATTCTTAAAGATTTTTTTGAAATTTCACTTTTGTTGCCATGGCAACCAGAGTTTTTAACGGATTTCAATTCTTTTAGCTAGTTTTGAAGGGGACCACCTAAGCAACATTTCTGCAAAATTTGGTTCAAATTGGCCCAGTGGTTTGGGAGGAGATGTCATTTTAAATAATGTTCTTTATTTCTATGTAAACCCCACCCCCCTGGGGCTCCGCCCCTGGGGACCCGAGGATCATGATTTTAGCTCTTTTGAAAGAGGTCAATATACTGATGCTTCATGCAAAATATCAAGGCTCTACGCCTTCTGGGTCAGAAGGAGAAGATTTTTAAAGATTATTTTAAAATTTCACTTTTGTTGCCATGGCAACCAGAGTTTTTAACAGATTTCAATTCTTTAAGCTATTTTTGAAGGGGACCACCTAAGCAACATTTCTGCCAAATTTGGTTCAAATCCGCCCAGTGGTTTGAGAGGAGATGTCATTTAAAAAATCATTCTTTATTTCTATATAAACCCCACCCCCCTAGGGCTCCGCCCCTGGGGACCCGAGGATCATGATTTTAGCTATTTTCAAAGAGGTCAATATACTGATGCTTCATGCAAAATATCAAGGCTCTACGCCTTCCGGATCAGAAGGAGAAGATTTTTAAAGATTATTTTAAAATTTCACTTTTGTTGCCATGGCAACCAGAGTTTTTAACGGATTTCAATTCTTTAAGCTATTTTTGAAGGGGACCACCTAAGCAACATCTCTGCCAAATTTGGTTCAAATCGGCCCAGTGGTTTGAGAGGAGATGTCATTTAAAAAATCGTTCTTTGCTTCTATATAAACCCCACCCCCCTGGGGCTCCGCCCCTGGGGTCCCGAGGATCATGATTTTAGCTATTTTGAAAGAGGTCAATATACTGATGCTTCATGCAAAATATCAAGGCTCTACGCCTTCTGGGTCAGGAGGAGAAGATTTTTAAAGATTATTTTAAAATTTCACTTTTCTTGCCATGGCAACCAGAGTTTTTAACGGATTTCAATTCTTTTAGCTATTTTTGAAGGGGACCACCTAAGGAACATTTCTGCCAAATTTGGTTCAAATTGGCCCAGTGGTTTAGGAGGAGATGTCGTTTAAAGAAATTGTTGACAGACGACGCAAGACGGACGATGGGCGGACGCCGGACAAAAGATGATCACAATAGCTCACTTGAGCACTACGTGCTCAGGTGAGCTAAAAATATTCCCTCATCTCTTAATGGGTTAATATCTGAGGAGAAATTGAGGGCTGATGGCAAGACTGTTCATTGAATAGACACTTAACTCATTTAAGAGATGAAGAGAATATTTTTTGTTTTCATGGAGGTATGAACCGAAAAACCTAATCACACAAGGTATGAATCCGCTTTGCGTATTCATACAGTGTGATTAGGTTTTTCGGTTCATACCTCCATGAAAACAAAAAATATTCTCTTCATCTCTTATGATTTAAAAGCATCGATGGAAAAAACCAAAAGCTTTACACATTTTGATACCTTTTCGTATGGGACTATTTTGTGTGGAAGCATACAAAATCGATGCATGCTCAAAATTTTGTTCATGGAGTTATGAATAATTTTTTCGACCAATCAGAACGCTCGTTTTTGATAGACAAAACTAAATATTAAATTATTTCCGGATGACAAAATTTTAGACGTGTCCAAATTGAAATGAAATGCAGACGACAATTGACAGTTTATGACATTCTAGATTTTTTCAACTTTGGGGTAGAAAACACTGTGGAAAATGAAGAAATTGCTTGTTTTTCAAGCAATTTCTTCATTTCACACAATGTTAATCCAGTTATTTTTTTAAGGGGCGACAAAAGGCGTCATAATGTGGGAATGGGTCAAAGCAGTATGACAATTCAGCCTCAAAATGGAAAATTAAACTGTTTAAGTTAATTTTTGCAAACAGACAAATAGACATCAGTTAACGCTTTCCTGTTTTATGAAATTTTAGACTGGTTCAATTTGAAAGAGTTTGAAGACGACAATGAAAAATGCATGCAATTTTAAATCTGACCATCCTATGTGGTAGAAAATATTTTGGGAAAAGGATTTGTTTTGTTTGAATGGGTTTTTACGCCGCTTTTAACAATCTTTCAGTCATATCGCGGCGGCTGGAGCACCTAACAATGGATTCCTGGTATTTCTCACACCAGCACTACCATTACATCCTTTCCTAGCCTCCAGCTGCTATCCCACATAGGTTTACGATTATCGACCCATTTGTGAGAGACAAATAGTCGGAAAGGATGAGTGCCGCCGTCGGAAATAGAACCCGGGACCTCTAGATTGACAGTCCGACGCGCTACCAACTGCGCTATTGTGGGAAAAGGAGAAATTGCTTGTTACAAGCAATTTCTCCTTTTTCCTCAATTTTTTCTCCAGTATAAAATCACAGTGATGTTAAATCCCTGGTTTGTCTGGGAAAGGGTTAAACAATGTGACCTAATCTTGTAATGCAGGGGCATAAAAAAGAACACAAACATTCCATACTTCCACCAAAATTTATTTCACACAACAAATTTGGATCGTCATATTAAATATCTTATATGAAAAAGAATGAAATAAATTATCACAATTTTAACTCCCAGTAACACTTTCTCTCTAACAGAATAAATCGAAAAATATCAGGGTATAAACAATTTATCTTTTTCCATCTTTACCGTAACATTTAATCCAGATGGATCAAAAGTTTTAGTTTTTAATACAAAACTGTGTAATAGTCACATGATCCATACCTGAATATAATCTTTACGTGATTTGGGCCAAACTCTTTATCTAACACAGGATTTTACATCACAGTGATTTTATATTTGAGAAAACATTGCTGAATAAGAAGAAATTGATTGTAACAACCAATTTTCCTGTTCCCACAATATTTTCTACCACATTGGCTGGTTTCAATGCAGACTGCATCTAATTTTCACTGTCGTCTGCAGCCTCTTTCAAATTGGACTAAAATTCAAAAAAAGAAAAAAAACATGAAAGGATAAACTGTAACTGGCTCTTTAATCACATTATATCAAAACAATTTTTAATCAAAACCTGTCAATTGTGAACTGTAAATACTGAATTTATCTTAAAGTGTTATCGGGGAAAAACGGAATGGCAAATATTTGAGTACTCAATATTTGTGTTTAGTGATTTGGAAGATATGATATTTTGGAAACTTTTCTCACAATATCATGGATTTACAGTATCATTTGGTAAAATACAGTGCTAGACCTATAAAAATATGAAAAGATGTGTTTGGAAATTTGGAAATGTGACCTTGATGAGTAGCCTTGACCTTCATGAATAACCATGGGATAAAATATAGCCCTAGAAGATCTCAATAAAATTCATAGAGTTCTAATAGAATATGTAACATAGGAATACATGTATATATTTTGAATATGAAGATTTTCAACGATTTCCTTTTCTGTTTCAGCGTAATACAGATCTTGAAAAGACAGAGCCAAGATATGACAACAGGTGCGTCACATAATCAAGCTTGGAAGATGTCTTGTAGGGGATGCTAAATACATTGCAACTCCAGGGCTAAATCTATTATAACCCAGGGTTCGCTTGGCTCCCGAAATTTGGGGGGGGGGTTGGTGACCATCTTTGGTTGCTGCCGTGATGGTTCTCAATATGACATTACAGGGCTCCCGCTGCCAATCGCCAATGGGGCCAAATGCGACAAAATAAAAATTCTGGCTCCAAAATCCACAAATTGGCGATTTTACTGGCAACAACTTTCAAAATAAGGCAAAGGGATTTTGAGTCCATTGAAACGATAACCTACGCGCAACTTTTGCATTCACACATCTGCTTATTTGTTTGGGAGACATGCGACTATTAAAATCCACTGCATATCAGTGTCAATCAAGACAGAATAGTTACGTATCGCTGACCTAATTGATTCTAACATTCTCGAGCCATTGCGGTTTTCCAACTACCCAGCCGGTAACCATTATGTAAACCAAGATGGCGGAGAGTCACATCGCTTTTGAAAAAAAAAAGTAACGATCTTTATTCCCCAATCACTTTTTGAGATTCATTAGAGTGCCGAATAAAAAGCAAATACAAAATTTTGCTTTTCTTTTAATGAATTAGGTAACCAAGTCAAGTGAATTTCTGAGAAACGAGAAATATCGAATTAGTAATCAAAGTACTGCGGTCTTTAGTAATCAAAGTACTGTGGGTTACCAAACGTTTGGCCTGTTGCCCACCATAGAGGTGCTCTTGGCATTTTATTTTCAAATGTCGATTCTCTCGTTTTGCACCTTTTAATCCATTCCCAATTTATTCAACATAATAAATGTAGATAACAGTTCATTTGTTTTAAATATAGTAGATTTCTTCCATTCACTTATTCATACTGGCTCCTCTTTTGTCTCCAATTGGCACCAAGTAGCCCCAAATTTTTGCCATTGGCGATTTCATTTGTGCAAGAATAAAATGTCCAAGGGGGAGCCCTGCGTTAACACTGATTAAATTACGATTTTGATTGTTCCCAGTTCAATGTTAATGCTAATTTAACTGCATTTTATACTGAAGGTAGTGAACATTTGTATGAAAGAAATTTGTACCTGCGTGCATGATTATAGAAGTTACAGAGCGGACACTGCAGATTTTGACCTTGATCTTTGAGATAGGAACCTGGGTCTTTTTTGCGACATGTCATCTTATAGCAGTGAACATTTGTGCAAAGTTATATTGAAATCCACTAGTGCATGTAGAAGTTACAGAGCGGACACGAAAGCGGGACGGACAGACGGACTGACAAACGGACAGTTCGATTACTATATGCCTCCCTTTGGGGGCACAAAAATAGAAACATAATTTGTAGAAATTTACAAATTACTTAGTTCCTATAGACAGGGAAGGTAAGGGTAGAATTTAGTAATTCTCATTACATTGAATTCCATTGGTTTCTGCTAAAATCTGTACAGTTGTTTTTCATTTCCCAACTAGTAACATCTATAAAATTGAACTTGTATCATTTTAGTGATGACAGCCTTGAAGCATAATTGTTCCAATTCTTCCACTGTTTCATGCCTTGGACCTCACTAACAGCATTATATTGGAGTTGCAGTATATACTCAATTTTCTTGTTACAGAGATCAAGATTTTTGAAGGTTTCCTTTTCTTTGTTTCTGTGTTATAAAGAATGAATCCCCAGTAGAGCCCAAATATGACCCTAGGGGCTTCATGCAAACAAACCTGGAACAGGTACACCTAAAACTTAGGGTGATACAGTCAAAATGTCAAAGCTCCAGGCCAACACATTCTGAAGACTACAGTTAAGGGAGACCTTCACCCAAAGAAACTTCCCTGCTAAGTTTCAATAAGATAAGCATGGTGGTTCAGAAGGAGATGATGATTGAAGAATATGTATCCAAAATAGTGGAGAATATTGAAAGGAAAAATAAGATGTGTTTGTGAAACACCATGGCCCTATAACAGACTTTTTCCAAAAATGTGACCTTGATAAGTACCCTTGACCTTGTCATATAACCTCAAACTTGGTATATGTAGAAGCATATTGATGAGATTTATCATCATTCCAAATATGAGAATTGCATCTGAATAGACTTGAAGAAATTGTAAATGTTAAGTTATTTTGGTCCCTAAAGATATCTTCCAAAGTTTTTTTGTCTATGACGTGAAAAAGTGGTACAATGTATCAATGTGTTAAGCATGCTTTGCAGGCAATCAACATTTTTCTTTGAAAGAAAAAATACACTAAATATAATCTGATTAAGTAACCATTGATTGGACTGCTGATATTCCCTCCTCCTTTTCCACTGATTCCTCATTAAACAGTCTGGTTGATATCATTCTTCCATCATCTTCTTTACTTTCGTAGCAGTTATTCCATGCATCTCATCTTTGTTGGCCTCAAAGTTGTCAATGGCTGCTTGTCTTGACCTTTCCCAACCAAATAGGGCCCTAATTAAGACAACATGGATAGTATCAGTATGCATAATTCTCGTACAATTGGGGAATTCCAATTATTTCTTGTACATGTATTTCCTAGTTTGACGTCACTGCAAGAGCTATGATATGATCTGCTCTTAAAAGTTTGAGATGCACTTCAACTGTTTGCATGCGATATATCAAAAATTTATGGATTGGGCTGTCAATCAAAGAATCAAAGAAGCTCAGACATGAAGTTCAAT
Source organism: Fragum fragum (assembly GCA_946902895.1). Classification (NCBI taxonomy): domain Eukaryota; kingdom Metazoa; phylum Mollusca; class Bivalvia; order Cardiida; family Cardiidae; genus Fragum; species Fragum fragum. The sequence goes on from OX336371.1 coordinate 10,564,624, forward strand.
TTCTATATATCAAACAGACTTAGTTTGCAAAATGATTGACCAGCAAAACTTGACCAAAGAGTTATATGGTTGGTTGGCGACCTTAATGTCGTAACTACAACTTTTCAGTTCATCATTCAAAGAAATGCTTCACATGAATGCCTGCCTATGTCGGAGTTTAAATTTCACTTCAGGTCAGAATGATTTATTTGATTGGTCAATTGATTATTTGATTGACAGCCATATGTCAATTGTTCATGTGGTCTAGAACTTGTTTTAATCTCTATTCTGTGGCTTGTTGTCTTGATCTTTCCCATTAATACAGGTCAGTTGTCAAGGGTTAAAGATGAGCAAAAAAGTAGCAAGTGTTTTTCCTCTAAATATCTGTTTGACAGAAGTGCATGTTTAAAGGGAGGTATCAATGTTTCTGAAACCTAGACAAGAAAGCATACCAAGTGCCAAAAAAAACATTCAAACGAACATTGAATACATTAAGTTGAATCAGGTATTGTCTTGGCGGTAATCTGATAAGCCTTTAGTGGCTTTTTGTGGTTATTATCCCCCGCCGTTTCGGCGAAGGGATATAGTAATGGTCTCCGTCTGTCATTCCGTCCTTCCGTCACTAAACTTGTTCAGAGCATATCTCTGAAAGTATAATTGCTATCAACTTCAAACTTCATAGGTCAATAGATCTCATTGAGGAGAAGTGCAGTGCACAAGAACCACAACTCTTGCTTGCATAATTTTGGAGTTATTGCCCTTTGTTGTTTTTCAAGACTAAGATTTTGTCCAGAGCATATCTCTAAAAGTATAAAACCTATTGACTTGAAACTTCATAGGTGGATAGATGTCATTGAGGAGAAGTGCAGTGCACAAGAACCACAACTTTTGCTTGCATAATTTTGGAGTTATTGCCCTTTGTTGTTTTAAAGACTTAGATTTGTCCTGAGCATAACTCTGAAAGTATAATAGCTATTATCGAACTCATTGAGAAGAAATGCAGTGCCTAAATCTGACTGGCTTCAGTTTACTATCAAGCTTTTCAGGCGGGGGATGGCCATGTCTGACATGGCTCTTGTATTGGAAAGGTTCAGCGGAATTCTAGGTTATTTTTAGATATCACAGGACTCGGCTGTCGACATCAAATGACCTAATTTGCATATGACCCAAAGTCAACTGAAGGTAACAAATTTACTAGGGAGCAACCAATTTCCTACATCATGCCACATGAAAGGGTTAGCGCAAAACTACGATTAGTGTTTATATTTGTATACACATTTCGACAGTTTTAGACTGATTTGTACAGAAATAGAGACCTACTAGCGAACATAACTGCTGATGACGTAACGATGACGTTGTTTGATGTAATTTAATCTAAATACAAGGGGTCAATGGTTATTTGCACCATGTGAATGATCTTATATTCCTGCAACTGTCTCGGAAAATACACTGCTTTTTCTGATAAGCAACCTCAGATTTATGCAAACCTACTTTTCGGATTATTGTATTAAAATAGTATATGAGAGGTAATACAAATAATTAAAATCTGTGACATGAAAAAAACATCGATACCTACCTTTAAAGCAGAGATGTGTCTTTTAATGCCAAATAGATAACATTAACATGAACCACTTTACATCAAAAATAAAAGTATTAAGACGCTATTAAGACCACTTTCAAAAAGAGATTTTACTGTACATGTTGGAGGTCAATATTTCTCTTTGGATCTAAATGAATCCCGTCAGACACTAATCTTCAATCATGGGATGTCGAGGGTTCGATCCCCGGCAGAGGCACATATCCTTTCAGACATTTGTCTCTCACCAATGGGTGGATAATCATAAATCTAATTGGGATAGCAGCAGGTGGCTAGAAAAGGATGTGGTGGTAGTACTGGTGTGAGAAATACCAGGAATCCATTGTTAGGTGCTCCAGCCGCCGCAATATGACTGAAATACTGTTAAAAGTGGCATTAAACCCCATTCAATCAATAAAACTAAATGAATCATTTGACTGGTCAATCAGCTTCTTTATACTAAAAATCATTGCAACTACTACATGTATAGCAGTATGACAAACCTCATTTACTTGTTACTTAACAAACTGTGCAAATGTTTGAATGATTTCTTCATTAGTATAACAGATATAGTCAAGTTCTTCACAAACATAAGTACTACCTGTATACTGGTATAACAAACTTCATTCTGCCCTGTTCACTGACAAACTGTAGAGCTGTTGGAATGATTTCTTCATACTGGGCTTTAATACATACTTCTATCCATCTGTAATGATATAAACTTTATCAAATAGAAATGTGTCTCAGACAGATACCCTGCTTAACCCTTTCCTGTTTTTTGAAATTCTAGACTGGTCCAATTTGAAAGCGGTTGCAGACAACAAGGATATTTGCAAGCAATTCGAAATTAAACCATACTATGTGGTAGAAAATATTGTGGGAAAAGGAGAAATTGCTTGTAACAAGCAATTTTCTCCTTTTTCTACAATATTTTCTCAAGTATAAAATCACAGCAACGTAAAATCCTGGGTTTGAACGGGAAAGGGTTAGGTGCTTGTCAAATGATCTTCAGCTGTGACCTTGACCTTGGAATTGTCCAACAGAACTTTAGGCATGGTATAGTACGTATCAAGGGGAACAACTGTACCAGGTTATTTTGGAATCTATCCAGAAATGTAGAAGATATACTGGTACTCCGGTCAAGAAAAAGAACATATAATTGTGCATACCTGTAACCCTTTGCAAAACAATCGAAAATTTTGATTTTTTAACCCACCACAAAACAAAAATATTTTTGACTCATCCAAATGCAAAGAAGTTACAGGCACCTATTCTGAGTTGATAATTTTTTTAAAAAATTCATCTTTCAGAGTAAAAGACATTGTGGGAAACAAAGAAATAGCTTAATACCTTCTTTTAAAGAATGTAAGGCATTAAAACTCAGAAAGATAATAGCCCCTGAACAAATACTCTGAATTAATACCTTGATAAATAACCTTGATCTTTTGAAGATGATCTCACTTTGACCCGTTACCACACAATAAATTTTAGACTAGTCCAAATTCAAAAAAATTACAGAAGAACAATTTACGTTGATGAAAGTCTTTTTTCTTTAGGGATAATGACCACGAAGAAATTGCTTGTAACAAGCATATTTTGTTTTCTCAAACTCTTTTCTTTAGGACCATAAAACGCAGGATTGTGTTGGAAAGGGTTAAACTAATTTATTTCATTTTGACAGAAAACTTTAGTTTATACCAATTTATTTTAGTTCGATTGCGACGAAAGCTTTACGCTTATAGAATCGCTCTCGAACACACAAACCAGATGTATTCATGTCTCTGAAAGAGAGGCAGTGACTGAACCCCACTGCTACCCACTTCTACAGCTGGGTAGACTGGAGCTGGCTTTTAAGTGTCTTGCCCAAGAAACCACCCCGGTGGGACTCGAACCCGTGACCTTCAGATCACGAGTCAAGCACCTATACAACTCGACCATCGAGGTTTAAAGAAAACTTTAAACTTATATACTCACTCTCAAACACTCAATCAAGATACCCTGCAAAATCTTTACCATTAGTCGAACTTTTTTTTTGCCACAAATACATTTTAAAAGTTAATTTCACCTTTTCTATAAATTATTTCAACAGAACTTTTCTTTACCATGTCATAATGGAAATGTAATAAAATAAATCATGAAATGAAAAAGTTACCGCACCTTTTTCTGATCTCAGAATTCTGTGTATCTTTGTATTTGTACACTGTGCCCATCTTGACTACTTTTGCCCGTGACAATGGATCCTGTATAAACAGAGAATTTTGAAGTTTAACACATTCCCACACAGTGACGCCTTTTGACACCCTTCAAGAAAAGCAATTGGGAAAACATTGTGTAAAATGAAGAAATTGCTTGTGACAAACAATTTCTTCATTTTCCACAATGTTTTCTGCCTAGAAAGTTGAAAAAATCTAACATTTTAAAAACTTTAAATTGTCCACTGCAACTCCTTTCAATTAGGACCAGTCTAAAATTTTGTTGTGTGGAAATGGGTTAACCCATTACCAGATGACGAAAATTAAGACTGGTGGAAATTCTAAAATGATGCAGACAAAAATTTATAGTTTTATTAACTTTTAAAAATCTTTGTCTTTCTGGCTTGAAAACATTGTGGTTTCATAATGAAGAAATAACTTGTAACAAGCAATTTCTTCATTTTCCACAATTTTTAGGTCACCTGACCGAATGGTCATGGTGACCTATTGCAATCATCGTTTGTCCGTCGTCATGCGTCGTCCGTCGTGCGTCGTCCGTTAACTTTTAAACATTTTTATCTTCTTCTCAAGAACTACTGGCCAGATTTCAACCAAACTTGGTAGAAAGCATCATTGGGGGATGCCAATTCAAGTTTGTGAAAATACAGGTTCTGGGGGTCAAAGGTGCCCAATTAGGGGGCAAAAAGGGGTAATTTTTGGTACTTCTTTAAAAATCTTCTTCTAATAAACGGTTAATGCCAGACCTTAAATATTTTGTGTGCATGACAACTAGGACAGGTATATTATAAATTGTGAAATTCATTCCCCTTGAGTCATGTATGGGGCCACACCCAGAGGTCAAAGTTCATCATGTTAAAAAAATCACATTTTCATCTTCTTCTGATGAAGTACAAAGCCAATTTCAAACAAACTTGGTGAAAAGCATCATTCGGAAATGGTTATTCGGATTTGTGAAAATTAAAAGGCTGGGGGGTCAGGGGGCCCTAAAATGGGGATCAAAAGGGGGTAATTTTTGGTAACTTTTAAATATTTCATCTTCTTCTCAAGAACTACTGGGGGGATTTCAACCAAACTTGGTAGAAAGCATCATTGGGGGATGCAAATTCAAGTTTGTGAAAATAGGGGTTCTGGGGGTCAAAGGTGCCCAATTAGGGGGCAAAAAGGGGTAATTTTTGGTACTTCTTTAAAAATCTTCTTCTAATAAACGGTTAATGCCAGACCTTAAATATTCTGTGTGCATGACAACTAGGACAGGTATATTATAAATTGTGAAATTCATGTCCCTGGGGTCATGTATGGGGCCACACCCAGAGGTCAAAGTTCATCATGTTAAAAATTCACATTTTCATCTTCTTCTGATGAAGTACTAAGCCAATTTCAAACTAACTTGGTGAAAAGCATCATTGGGTACTGATTATACAGATTTGTGAAAATAAAAGGCTGGGAGGTCAGGGGGTCTCAGGGGTTGAAAAATTTCTTCAAACCTACTAGTCCTGTAGGACTAGTAGCTCTGAATTTCTACTCGCCCTTAAGGCATCCCAACTCGTCCTTATTTTATCTAGATTGACGTATTTTCGCTTTGCAATACACATTACAGTGATCATTCAAGCGTTTAAAGATACGGAATACTATGTAGGCTAAACTGGAGATCCTGTCTATACATTATTGTGTATTTCAACATGGTCTCCAGTCTACAAATCAAGCGTCTATGAAGATTGATCACCATAAACAGGGAACGGTCTAATTTTACAGTGAATATTATTGTTTCCGATATGAAGTTGTTTGAAATAAATACTTTCTTTTTCGATCCTTGATTTTTTCCCTCAATCAGCGTGATTCAAGTCCTAAATTTGCACTCGCCCCGTCGGACTAGTTCGTCCCCAAATCTACTCGCCCTACAGCATTTTCTACTCGCCAATGCGAGCGGACGAGTGAATTTTCCAACCCCTGGGCCTTAAATGGGGACCAAAAGGGGGTCATTTTTGGTAACTTTTAAACATTTTCATCTTCTTCTCAAAAACTACTGAGGGGATTTCAACCAAACTTGGTCGGAAGCATCATTGGGGAATGCCAATTCTAGTTTTTGAAAAGAGGTTTGGGGGGCTTTGGGTAAAAGGGGCCCCAGTCGGGGGCAGAAAGGGGTAAATTTTTGTACCTCTTAAAAAATCTTTTTCTAATAAACCCTAAATCACTTGTCTTGATGCTCTTTTACTCAGGTGACCGTTAAGGCCCACTGGGCCTCTTGTTTCCAAAAGTTCTTTTTCTTGGTGGCATCAAAAAGCGTCATTTTGTGGGAAAAGGTTAGGAAATGATGGAGAACTGCAATAATGTGATAAACACCTATTTAGACAGTCTTGCTATCTTTGGGAAAAAAAGGCAGCAAAATTTAATCAGGTTGCTTGCAAAACTGTTTAACCCATTCACAGACAGCAAAATTTTACACTAGTCCAAATTGAAAGGAATTGAAGACGACAATTTAAAGCTTATGAAAATTTGGACATCTATTACTTTTGAGGTAGAATGCATTGTGGATGATGAAGAAATTGCTTGTAACAAGCAATTTCTTCATTTTCCACATGGTTTTCCAAAGATTTTTTACTTTGGGGTGTCTAAAAGCGTTAGTGAGTGGGAATAGGTTAAGTTAATGAATTTTTGGGTTCAAACATCCTTGAAATTGAAAAAGGTTAAAGGACAATTTCAAGCTGATAGAATTTAAATCTCTTAAGAAACATTATGGATAAGAAAGAAACTGCTTGTTTCAATCCAAACCCACATGCCAGAATTTTAGTCTGGTCCAAATTGAGAGTGGTTGCAGACGACAAAAACAAAATTGGTTTAAATTGAAAAATAAGGGCAATATGAGGTAGAAAAGATTGTGAGAAAAGATGAAATTGTTTGTTACAAGCATTTAAAGATGCAGGATTGGTTAACCCACGCCCACACAATCCCGCCTTTTCACACCCCTTCAGAAAAATGCTTTAGAAAACATTGTGAAATTTGGCTTTATCAAGCAATTTCTATATAATCCTCAATGATTTCTTCCCAAAAAGATGAAAAAAATATATATTCCATCAACTTGAAATTGTTATCTTTGTCTTTTTTTCATTTCAGACCCTTCTAAAATTTGGTTGTGTGGGAAAGGGTTACAATGGAATTAGCAGAATCTCCTTATATTTCTGTCTTTTTGAGACTAAACCATTCAGATTGAATGGCTCTAGGGAATCATTATCTGATAGGAAGGCAAAGTTTACCTTATCTAGGATAAAATGTAAGAACTGTTCTGTCTGTTTGGTGACAAACTGCTCAACATCTGCGTGTGTAAACTGGTCTAACTGATCATCCGTAGCCGTCATCCATCGATCCACAAGTGTTCGGACACTAACCACCATACTCTCATTGTACCTACAGAGTCAACCAATCTCAGCTGTCAATCACCACTCATAAATGAAGTTTGAACTCAAACACTGGCAAACATTAAGTGAAACATTTTTGTTGGCTTAGCAATTTTACCGTCGTAACTACAAGCTGTGGTTACAGTGTTTGAGTTGCCAACCAAGCATTTTAAAAAAATTTTTGCATTGTACTGGCCACAAATTTTGAACAAGAGGACCATGATGGTCCTATATTGCTCCCCTGAGTATGATGGCTCAAGGCTTTATGAGATAATATACAAAATATCAAAGCCCTACACCTTATCCTTTTGGAGAAGAAGATTTTTTAAAGATTTTCTCCTTTAATCCTAGGTATAGTGAAGATCCAACAATATTGAGCTAATTTCAAGAGTATGGTAATTCTTTCAAGTACTTAAGTAGAGGGTCAATAGGCATTAATACATACCAAATATCAAAGCTTTAGGCCTAATTGTTTAGAAGGAGAACATTTCTATGATATCCTTCATTACTCCTTTCTGGGAGTGCACAAGAAACGCTTATTTTCAGAATACAGTAATTCTATGAAATAATTTAGTACAGGGTCAATTGGTATTATCACACGCTAAATATTAAAGCCCTTGGCCTTATGGTTTGGGAGAAGAAGACTTTAAAAGATTTCCTTCTTTATTTCTATGTAAAATCAGGGATCACAAAGAAAAGGGCTTATTTCCAGAAAACAGTTAATTCTATGAAGTATTTTCGTAGATGGTCATTAGATGAAAATTTATACAAAATATCAAAGCTCTAGGCCTTATGGCTTGGGAGAAGAAGACTTTTAAAGTTTTCCTTCGTATTTCCATGTAAATTCAGGGATCACACAGAAAAGGGATAATTTTCAGAATACAGTAGTTCTTTGATGTATTTTGGTAGATGGTCAATAGATGATGATGTGTACCAAATATCAAAGCTGTAGGCCTTATGGAGAAGATTTTTTAAGTTTATTTCAATCCATTAACATTGCAACCAGAGTTCTTCATGGATTTCAATTCTTTCTTTGAAGTATTTTCAAAGAGCATGACCTAAGGACCATTTATGTGAAGTTTTGTTGAAATTCCATGGTATGTTTAGGAAGAGAAGATTTTTTTTGTAATTGTGAACAGATAGACGGACCATGACCCATCACAATAGCTCACCCAGAGCTCTTCGTGCTCAGGTGAGCTAAAAATAATGTTGTTCAATATTGAAGTTGAACTTCCGGTCTGAGTCAGTTGGCATGGCGAGCAAATTTAGCGGGCTAGACCAGTAACCAGTCAATTATCAATGAATCCAGAGTTTTTCACCAAGGGGGGTTTCCAACCCAAAATGCACTCATCTTTTAATGTCAGTTTGTGAGAAAAGTGTTGTTACAACAAATTGAACCTTTACCACATTTTGATTTCCCGACAGGATGATTGTTTTCCAGATTTTTCTAATCTTATAACAATATTTTTTATGAAATTCCTGGGGAATACTAGACCCCTGTTTCCTCCCTTTCTGAGAGGGATTATGCTCCCCATCATGAAGTGGCAGCTATATGCTCGACCTTCTCCAAACATGCTTAATTTTAACATTTGACCTTGAGCTGTGACCTTGACAAGCTGTAGTTACAAGCAATTCCTCCTTTCCTCACAATGTTTTCTTTCTTATTTGGGACTTATTTTCCACTTCTGACACAATTTGAATTGTTGTCTGAAACCTCTTTCAGCTTGGACCAGTCCCAAATTTTGATATCTGGTAATGGGTGAAAAGGCCAGGGTATAATAAGGCGTCTTATGTTACAGATTTCAAAGATATCTGAACAAGCGCAATTTGATTTGGGTTCAATTTGCACTTGATTGATTATATTTCAGATAATAGACCTACATTGTACAGAGCTCTATATCAAAGGAGATACTGGTTTCATGACATATATCATAACATATGACTCATCAAGATGTGGTCACAATGTTCTGGTTACTCATTGATTAATGGGAATCTAAAATGGTTGTTTCAAAGAAAAAAAAGCCTTGTGTTATAATGAAAATCAACAACATAGGAAATATAGCAGGATATTTTATAACTTTTTACTCTAGATATTACAAATCATCCCCCAATTGTAGTTCTGTAAAGTAACTAATTTATAACAAGGAGACAAAATTTTACACTAGAGTAATTTGAGAGAAGCTGCAGAAGAATTCCATAAAAATTGAAAAAAAAAGGTTGTGATTGATTGAATGGGGTTTAACGCCGCTTTTAACAGTATTTCAGTCAAATTGCGGCGGCTGGAGCACCTAACAATGGATTCCTGGTATTTCTCACACCAGTACTACATCTACATCCTTTCCTAGCCTCCAGCTGCTATCCCACTTAGGTTTACGATTATGATAAGGTAAACCCCATTGTGAGAAGAGGAGAAAAATATGACAATGGATTAATAAATGTAAATGCAAATGAGATTTTAAACAATTTTGCATGTTTGACGAATAAAATCTCTGATCAGCCTGTCCTCCATAACTTCTTTCAATTTGAATCAGTGTAAATTTCTATCTTCAGGAAATGACTTAACCTATTCCCACACGATAGAATTTTAGACCAAATTCAAATAAGTTGCAGACGAAAATTTAAAGTTGATTAGACCTTTAAAATCTTTATCTTTTTGGGTAGAAAACATTGTGGAGAATGAAGAAATTGCTTGCAACAAGCAATTTCTTCATTATCCATAATGTTTTCCAAAGCTTTCATATTGAGGGGCGTTTAAAAGCGTTGTTGTGTGGGAATGGGTTAAATGAGAATAGATTTATGATGATCTTCTTTCATAGTAAATCATAGTTAGCATATAATCTAATCTTCAAATAAATATATCTATGCATTACAGATACAGTAAAACAAATGTCAAAAATTTTGTTTCCAAAAAAAGGTAACTCTAAAAAATATGGATATACTTAGGTTTATCTCGTGGCATTCCCTCACCATTAAACCAAGCATCCCAATCAACTCCGTCCAAAATTTGTCTTTTATCCTGAAAAAGTAGAAATAAGAAAATAAGAAACAAGTTTGAATTCTGAGAAACACATATACTTAAAACGTTTTAACTCACAATACCGTAATTTATTGCAATTGAGATCAATGGATCAGGAAAACTTTGTAGGTAAAAGAAGAAATTTTCTTGTCACATACTCACTTTGTTTTCCACCCTATATGGCAGTTGTTTTTCATTTCAAAATAACTTTGAATTGTCGTCTCTCTCAATTAGGATCAGTCTTAAAATTTTGTTTGATGTTGGCTTAAATGGATTGACCATTACAACCAGAAGGACAATCTCAACTTACAGAGAACATAAGATCAGGAAAACATTGTAGGTAAAAGAAGAAATTTCTTGTCACATGCTCACTTTGTTTTCCACCCTATATGGCAGTTGTTTTTCATTTCAAAATAACTTTGAATTGTCGTCTCTTTCAATTAGGATCAGTCTTAAAATTTTACTTGATGCTGGCTTAAATGGATTGACCATTACAACCAGAAGGACAATCTCAACTTAACGGAGAACATAAGATCAGGAAAACATTGTAGATAAAAGAAGAAATTTCTTGTCACATTCCTACTTTGTTTTCCACCTTATATGGCAGGTGTTTTTCATTTTAAAATAACTTTGAATTGTCGTCTCTTTCAATTAGGATCAGTCTTAAAAAGTTTTGTTTTGTCATTGCTTAAATGAGTGACCCATTACACCAAGAAGGACAATCTCGGATTAGCCACATTTTTTTTATATAAAACAGTCCTTAACCCTTTCCCATTTTTAAAATTTTAGTCTGGTCCAAATTGAAATAGGTTGCAGACGACTTTGGTAATTGGATGCAATATGAAATGAAATGATTCTATGTGGTAGAAAATATTGTGGGAAAAGAAGAAATTGCTTGTCACAAGCAATTTCTTCTTTTTCCAATGTTTTCTCAAGTATAAAATGACAACAACATTAAAATCCCAGGTTTGTACAGGAAAGGGTTAATCTTTTTCCATATATATTGGATCTTTTATCAGATTTCTAACTTTAGTGAGTCTTGAAAAGATAAGTAGGTGAGCATGCCTTATGTCTTTAATAAAATTTCCTTCCAACGGAAAAGTGAAATAAACCCATTGAATATTTTTTTAAAATACACAGTCAATAATAACTATGAGCTGGCTGATAAGTATGATCACTCTTATTGTATGAATTGTTATCATAAAAATGAAGTCATTTTACAAACAGCCTTAAATGTCTTAGATTATCTCTTATTAATAAAATGCTGGAATTTCATCGATTTATCTATAAATTTACAGCCGAATACCTATACCTCGAAGTTCAGGGGACTTACAAGAAAACTTCGACGTAGAGATAGTTTGACGTGTAGATAGTCAAAGATTTTCCATGTACGTCCAAAATAGTGGCGAAATATCGTAGTTAAATTAGGCCACAAATGATTTGTACTAGTATGATTATCTAACTGAACGAAAGAAAAAACGACATTGTAATTATCGTATTCTTTTATGGTAAAGTTTTGTTTAGACTTCGCTTTTTGTGTTGTTGTTTTGTTTTTCTTCTTCTTCTATTATTGCTTTTTCTTCGTGTCGATTGCGTAGTTTGGCTATCTCTCTTTCCTTTCGAAATACCCAAGTATCCACCTTGATTGGTTACCGCATCCCGTTAGTCGAAGTTGCTGGCCATCCCCTTGGTAAACCAGGTCCGTCACCAAACAAGTCCCATCTCTTTATTCATTGTAAAATTCCTCTGTGACATTGTCTCCATTTCCCTCAATCTTTCAATTTATTAGATCGTAGACAAAATCATGTAGCAATCGATATTGTATCCCACCTATCTCTTAACTGCGTTGACACGTTGAAATGTGTGAAAAACTTAGTTGATTGCAAATATCGACCTCTATGATTAAGGTTAGTTTTTAAGAGGTGTGAATATGTGCAAACAATAGTGATGAGACTTTGCAATTGATTCGACGTAGGGGTAGTTTACGAGATAAAGAGAACGACGTATGGAGGTTCAAATACATAGACGTAAAGAGTAATAAGATCGGGAATTTAGAATAACTTTGACGTAGAGAGAACTTTGGCTAAGGGATGTTCGAGGTAAAGGTATTCGACTGTAGGTCATTTTATAAATAGAATATCAAATTTGTCCTAATGAAATAGAGAATTTATTAAACTTTATTTCACCAGGGTGTCAAAATGAGGGATTATGTGATAATGGTTACACAACCCAAATAACATATTTTCAGAGGTAAATTAGACTTACTTACCTGAAAATATTCGTACAGGAATGATTTCCAATCCTCTGTAGTAACGGACTGGTATTTGTATCTTTCCATATAGGCCCTCATAAATGGATTGAATGCATCTGTAAATAGAGAAATTAATTGCACCACCTTTAACAGTTATTTAAGTCATATCACAGTGGCTGGAGCACCTAACCATGGATTCCTGATACCAGTACCACTACATCCTTTCCAAGCCTCCAGGTGCTCATCCCAATTAAGTTTACCACTATTCAAACATTGGTTTGAGACAAATGGATATTTGCCATGACAGGGGATCGTACCCGGATCGTACTCGGGACCCCATGATTGGGAGTCCTATGTGCCACCACTACGTTATGGCTGCGGCCCCAAATTGATGGATTGCTTGCAAACGATTGAGTGATTGAATGTGGCTTTATCATTTCCTGTTTAGCAAAATATAAGACCAGTCTAAATTCAAAGGTTTTGCAGACAAAATCTAGTTTGGATTTAGAAAATAAACATTCAGCAGGGTAGAAAATATTGTCAAAAAAGAAACAACTGCTTGTTAACAGCAGTTTCTTCTTTTTCTACAATATTTTCTCAATTATGAATTCATTGCTAAGTAAAAAACAGGAATCGAACAGGAAAGGGTTAACGCCACTTTTTACAGTATTTAACTGGCCAAACCCACTGCCCTTCTACATGGTTGTTTGATTGAGGTTACAAACATCTGGGTAATATAGAGTGTCAAAAAACAAAATGAACCTTAACATCGTAACTACAGCTTGAATAATTAAGTTGTAGTTATAGCATCAAAGTGGTCACACCAACAAAACACTTGACACAAATGTTAGAGCTCAAAGATCAAAGATCACTCAAAGTTTCAATCAGTAATTTGATTGGTCAATTCATTTTTAGTTGACAGAGAAAATTGTAAATTCATTTCATGATGATTAAACAATAGTCTTGTCAAAATTGAAAAAGATCCAGGATACATCTCTATTTGAGTGACAAAATAAGAGCACTGCCTACAGGTATCTGACACTTGACTATCAGTCATATCTGAGGTGATTTTTCGGCCAGTACTAACTTTCCTTTTTTTCTATAGAAGATGCAAATTGTATCCCCTCAATCAATTCTACGAATCAAATTAGAGTTAAAAAAGTGTTAAAATTTAACTTTTTCCCAAACAATCCCACTATTCTAAGCCCCTCAATGGAAAAAGTTTGAAATAGATTGCTCAAAATGAAGAAATCGCTTGTCAAAAGCAATTTCTTCATTATCAACAATGTTTTCTACGCAAAAGACAAAGTTTCTCAAAATTTCATCAACTGAAAATTGTTGTCTGCATCTTCTTTCAATTTGGACCTGTCCAAAATTTTGTTGTAAGGGAATGGGTTAAATAACCTCATTTTGGGAGCTTCTATACTCATTTGACTGGAACATTAGTTACAATGGTAGGAATGTTGGTCCCAGTGACATAAGGCCAAAATCAAAATTGGGATAATGCAAAAATGCAGTTAGAGTTATCTTCCCTGATAGTATACACTGCTATTTTGAAAAAGAACACATATTCCAATTTTCAAGTAGATATAATTTAATTTTTAGTTTTGTCTATCAAAAACGGGCTTTCTGATTGGTCGAAAAAATTATTCATAACTCCAAGATCAAAATTTTGAGCATGCAGCGATTTTGTATGCTTCCGCACAAAATAGTCCAATACAAAAAGGTATCAGAATTTGTAAAACATATGCTTTTTTCGCTCGATGCTGTTAAATTATAAGAAATGAAGAGAATATTTCTTATTTTCATGGAGGCATGAACCGAAAAACCTAATCACACTTATGTGTGAATACGCTTAGCATATGTGTGATTAGTTTTTTGAAAAGAAGAGATATCACAAAATTCAAAAGGGTTTTGCATGACAACAACAGTGACTCTGACATCATCTAGACTAAGGCAATACCTCAGGGATTTCTTTGAAAACAGCAAAATAGTTAACATTTGAGAAAGAGAGAAAACCCCTATGATAAATAAGTTCACTTCTTAAAACAAGGAAAAATCTATTCTGTATTGTGCATTTCTAATACAATATTCATTTTGTTCATGTAAATGACATGTTCTTCTTTGAATCCACATATCCCCTATATTTCGAATAGTTATTTGAATGAAACATGTCTTGAACTATTATATGTGTTGATGCTACATTTACATATGCCAATTTCAAAAACTAAAATTTTGCTAGATTTACTCATGACGCTTCGATTTAAATTAAATGTCCTTGAGTATTTGAAATGCATGGAACTTGTGCAAGTTGCAATTTTGATACGTGGACCTGTCCTACATTCACGTCGGGGTATATATATAGTGGGCAGGCGGGAATTTGCAATCATTCTGAAGCAGACGATTTTTCTAGCAGCAGAGAGCTGAATATTTGGTACATGCCGTAACATGCGTTATTTTCTTGGGTGCATTGGCCTAAAGCTAGTAAGTTGAATTATTATTTTGCAAATTGATTTCTTCATAATTTGAATTGTTAAATTGAATTTTGAATACTTTCGCTAATAATTTAAGATTTTATATCATTACAGAATGGTTATTCTACTTCACTGAAATTGAAATTCTATTTTGCTGTAGTTGCTTTCTGTTACGTCATTCTGCCTTGTTGTAATTAATTTGAAACAATGTTAGACAACTGGTTTAATGAATAACTGTGATTTAATGCATTTTCAACAATTTATTCAATGTTTCACAGAATTTAGAGATAGATTATTTTCTTTGTAAACCATGAATATTTACGATAGTTTAGCATTAACATTACATTCCTATAGGCATTGTCACATTTAAACTTGCCATTAGTTGGTAAAATGGCGTATGTGCATTAACGATAGAAGCGTTAATGATACTTACGTATTAGCGGGTTAATGCAACAATGGTGTATGTGAATTATGAACTGATGCCATAATGCCGTAAGTACATTAGAAGTTGAGGCAATAATGCCGTATGTATGTAAGAATTTAATGTTGTTACGTTGTTTATGTGTTAGCATTTGTTTGTATGTATTATTTCAGTAAATCACGACCAACCGGAAAACTGCCTAGTTACTTGTTTCTTGCCCGGTCTACTTTCATGGGGTTGTGCATTGAAGCCGCCTGCACAATATGCATTGAATGTATTAAACCTTGCCATGCTGAAAGTTCTAATTTTCAAAGTATGGTAACTCTTTGAAGAATTTTGGTAAAGGGTCAATAGATGAAAATATATACCAAACTCTAGACCATACCGTTTGGGAGGAGAATATCTTTTATGTTTTTTCATTTGGTTGCCATGACAAGCCAAAGTTGTGCATGGATTTCAATTCTTTGAAGCACTTTGAATGGGCATGACCTAAGGATCATTTCTGTGAGGTTTGGTTGAAATTCCAAGGTTATTTTGGGAAGAGAGGATTTCTTTTTGTAATTGTGAACAGATGGACAGATGGATGGCCAGACGATGGTCTACTTTCATGGGGTTGTGTATTGAAGCCGCCTGCACATAATTTATAGCTATTCTACTGGTACAAACGACATGGCTATGGCTCACCATTCCAATACAGAGGCTACTGAGAGACAGTTGAGGTCACGGACACTCACCGAGAAGGGCCTATCTTACATGCTTGATACCATATCGGATCGTCGAAAATCAGTTGGGAAACAACTTTATACGATGGTAACAGATTTAACTAATATTCTTGAAACTAGCAATAAAGACGAGAACATTACATTACAAGAATTTAACCATGAATATTCTCGAGTGTTGTCTTTATACGAGGACTTTTTCTGCGCTCATAAGAAATGTCGAGAACTGTTAAATGAGGACCAAAGGCTTGAAGATGAAAAGATCAACTTCAACGAAGTGAACGCATTATTCTTAGCATTTAAGAAAAAAGCAGAAACTTTCTTTAACGATATGTCTGTTAAGCCATCTGATAGTGTGTCACAAGCTAGTCAAGCTTGCTCTTGTGCTTCTGGTTCTTGCGGCGCTTCTTACATCTCTAACGCAAGATTACGAGATGAAAGAAAACGAGCAGAACTAGAGGCAAGAGCAAGAGCATTCGAGCGAGAGCGTGCATTAAGTGCAGAAAGAAGGAAACTGGAAGAAGCTGCTCGAAATCTTAAGATTGAAGAACAAAGGTTGAAAATCAGTACTGAAATTGAAGCTATTGACGCAAAAAGCAGGGTTTTGGATAGTGTCGCAAGTAAAACAAGTCATGTTAAAAGTACAAGTAACAGTAAAATTGCTCCAAACGTGCAGAAAAATTCTATTGTTGCACAAGGACTTGATCCAAATGCACCGAGTTGGCCTTACGATGTAAAACCCATGCTTTATGCGTCAAATAGTCCTAATAATGATAAATATGATGTTAATAGGAGTATTATGTCCTTAGCTCATGAAATGAGAAAACCTGTTCCAATAATCAAGGCATTCAGTGGAAACGCTATAGAATACACGTCTTTTATACGTCAATTTAACGCCAGAGTATGTGCAGCAAGTGATTCATTTGACGAGAAGATGAATTACTTGTTGCAGTATACTACTGGCGAGGCTCACAGAATAGTTTTGGGGTACTCCTACCTAGAGGAAAAATTAGGATTTAATTCAGCCATGTCTGAATTAAAAGATAGGTACGGTGACCCTGAAACTATAGCTCATGCTTACGTTAAGAAGGCGTTAGACTGGCCTAACATAAAACCCGAAAGTTCCAAATCATTGGATGAGTTTGCTATTGTTCTTAGAGAGTGTCAATTTGCGGTCGAAAATGTAAATGCTGCCAAGATTCTTGAATATTCTAAGAATATAAAACTTCTTTTGAAAAAGTTACCTTTTTACCTGCATGATAGGTGGCGAAACATTGTATTTGACACAAAAGATCGGGGTCTATGCGTTAAGTTTTCGCAGTTTGTAGATTTTGTCAGGCGCGAGGCAAAAAAGGCAAACGATCCGACATACGGTAGAGATCAGACGGGGAGCAACAGTAAAGTCAAGAGTAAAGATACCAAAGGTAATTTTTCGAAATCTTTCGCAACGCAGGTATCAAATACGTCCACTGATCAAAAAAGCGAAAATAATTCAGCCGAGTCGAACAATAAAAGCAAAGGTGTCGCTTTCTGTACCCCGTGTCTATTTTGCAAAAGTGAGTCACACATTTTGGCAGATTGTGAAAACATTGTGGGAAAAATGGTCAAGGAACGATATTCGTTTTTGAAGTCAAAGGGTCTATGCTTTGCATGCTTGAAGTTGGGCCATCATAGAGAAATATGTAAAAGCAAGTTAGTGTGTTCGCATTGTAAAAAGACCCACCCTACAATATTGCATATTGCGCAACGAAGCCCACAGGAGTCTGATAAGCCCGTCGCTGCAACATTTACATGTGATATGGGGGCCAGTAAGCGTAACACGTTGCCAATTGTTCCTGTCCGTGTCAAGCATAAGGATAGCGACAATTTTATTGAAACGTACGCGTTTTTGGATTCTGGCAGTACAGCAACATTTTGTACTGAATCATTAATGAACAGATTAAAAGTTGAAGGTCAAAAGGTTAAGGTCACGCTGCATACCATGGTTAAGGATAGTGTTCAGAGTTGTTTTGTAGTCAATGGTTTAGAGGTTTGTGGTTTAGATGGTGAAAATACGGTTTCTTTGCCACCCGTGCTAAGTCAGCCTCAATTACCCGTTTCTAGCTCTGGTAATATCAAGCAAAGTGATTTAAAGAATTGGTCTTATCTGTGTAACTTAAAGTTACCACGGATAGACAGTAATGTTGACCTGTTGATAGGCGTTAATGTCCCAAAGGCTCTCGAACCATGGCAAGTTATTCCAAGCCAAAATGATGGTCCATTTGCTATCAAGACACTCTTTGGTTGGGTGATAAATGGTCCAGTAGGTAGTTCGAAGTTCGAATCTCATTTGCACGAGTCAGCCAATAGAATAGATGTTTCTTTGAAGCCTTCTTTAGATGAACGATTAGAAAGGTATTTCAATCATGATTTCAGCGAAAATAAAGCGCATGAAGAAGTTATGCCATCTAAAGAAGAAAAGCAGTTTTTGTCTATAGCGGAGCAGTCTTATTCACTTGTCAGAGGGTCATTACGTCATAGATTTGCCTTTTAGGGAGTCGGATGTTTCTCTTCCGAATAACAGGGTTCAAGCGCAACAGAGATTATGGCTGTTACGCAAACGGTTTTTCAAGGATAGCTCGTTCCATAGGGAGTATGGTGAGTTTATGTCAAAAATTATGGATAAGGGTTATGCTAGACAAGTGTCGGAGTCGAGTTTGAATCAAAATGATGGAAAAGTGTGGTATCTCCCTCATCATGGCGTTTATCATCCGCAAAAAAAGAAGTTACGTGTGGTGTTCGATTGTGCTGCACGCTACCAGGGGGTTTCACTGAACGATACGTTACTTCAAGGCCCGTGTCTCACTAACACTTTAGTCGGCACGCTTCTACGGTTTAGGCAGGAAAGTGTAGCTATCATGGGTGACATAGAAAGCATGTTCTACCAGGTTCGTATTCCCGAAAAGCATACCAGTTTCTTAAGATTTCTATGGTGGCAAAACGGGGACATCAATAAACCGGTTTTGGAATATGAAATGTTGGTACACTTGTTTGGAGCAACGTCGTCACCCAGTGTATGCAATTTTGCTTTGAGAAAAACAGCGTTAAATGTATCTGCACGGTTTGATAAAGAGGTCATTGATACAGTCTTAAACAATTTTTATGTTGATGATTGTTTACGGTCAGTTGAGTCGGTTCAAAGAGCGAAATCTTTAGTATGGGACTTGAAATCTGTTTTAGGTTCCGGAGGGTTCAATATTAGTAAATGGATAAGTAACAGCAAAGAGGTGATGGAATCAATTCCTAGGTGTGATTGGGCTTCAACTGTGAAGGATTTGGCTCTAGAACAAGATTGTCTTCCTACAGAACGTGCTTTAGGTGTATGTTGGAATGCCGAGACGGATATGTTCGAGTTTAAGATTTCAGTGCAGGACAAACCTTTTACTCGTAGGGGAATGCTTTCTGTAGTTAGCGCTATTTACGATCCTTTGGGGTTCCTTGCACCAGCTGTGTTACTTGGAAAAAGTTATTTGCAAGAGTCATGTAGGCTTAAAATTTCTTGGGATGATAGGCTGCCAGTTCAGTTAGAAACGAAATGGAAACATTGGTTAGATCAGCTTGGTTCTTTGAGTGGGTTTCAGATTCCTAGATGCTTGAAAATGGGTTTATTTGGCGAAATTAAGGAATCGGCTTTGCATCATTTCTCCGATGCGAGTGAGATTGGTTATGGTGTTGTGTCGTACTTACGTTTGGTGGACTCTAGAGATCAGGTTTACGTTTCTTTAGTTATGTCTAAGGCTCGGGTCGCACCTCTCAAACAAGTGACAATTCCAAGGTTAGAGTTGACGGCAGCTACGGTCGCTGTAAAAGTGGATACACTTCTTAGAAGGGAACTTACTATGGAGATAACAGGTTCATATTTCTGGACAGATAGTATGGCGGTTATACGGTATATAAACAATGCAACCTCAAGGTTTAAGACATTTGTAGCAAATCGTTTGGCGATTATACATGGGGGTTCTGTTGTTTCACAATGGAGATACGTCCCTTCTAAGTTAAATCCTGCTAACGTTAGTTCAAGGGGAATAAGTGCAGACAGGTTTGTAAAGAGTAGAGATTGGATTTCAGGTCCAGCGTTTCTGAAATCTTCGGAAAAGGATTGGCCATGTTGTCACTTGGAAAAGGATTTGCCGGACGCTGATATAGAGGTGAAGAAAGATCAGGATTCAAATTTCATTTCGGTGAATCAAATCGACACTTCGCATGATCATCCTTTAGATACGTTGATTAGCTATCATTCAAGTTGGAATTCATTGAAAAGGTCTGTTGCATGGATCCTATGCTGTAAGAGTCTATTGTTGAATAGAATTAGAAGGAAGGGTGTTAAAACTCAATCTACATCTCAGTCCGTTGGGCTTTTGTCAACAAAGCATTTGAAGGATGCTGAGAACTGTATAGTATGTTATTGTCAATCAAAAAGCTACAGTTGTGAAATTAGTCAGCTTAAGGCAGGTAGATATGTGAATTTTAGTTGTAACATAAGAAAGTTAGATCCCTATTATGAAGATGGTCTGATCCGAGTCGGTGGTCGGCTGAATAAATCAAGCATGCCAGAACTGTGTAAATCTCCGATTATTTTGCCAAAGGATAGCCCAGTATCAAAAATGATTATTGAGCAGGTGCACAAGGATGTTGGTCATATGGGTCGTAATTCCATGTTATCACGTTTACGTAAGAAATTTTGGATTGTTCATGCCCCTTCTCTCATTAGAAAGGTACTGTCAGCATGTGTTTTATGCAGAAAGATTAAGGGTAAAGCATGTTCTCAGAAAATGGCGGACTTACCCATTGAAAGGGTAATGCCCGACAATCCTCCATTTACAAATGTAGGTATGGATTACTTTGGTCCTATCGAGGTTAAACAAAACCGTTCTCGCGTTAAACGTTACGGCGTTGTTTTTACGTGTTTGAGCACGCGAGCAATTCATTTAAAGGTTGCAGAAAGTCTCGACACTTCTTCATGTATAAACGCGATAAGGCGCTTTATCGCGCGATGCGGTCAATATTCAAAGATTATATCCGACAATGGTACGAATTTGGTCGGAGCGAAGCGCGAACTCCAAAAATGTTTTAGTGAGTGGAATAACAGTCAAATACATAACTTTCTGTGTCAGAAATATATTTCTTGGCACTTCAATCCGCCCGCGGCATCGCATTTTGGAGGCATTTGGGAACGAATGATAAGGACTGTGCGTCAAGTTTTGTATAGCATTCTACAAGAGCAGGTTTTGAACGATGAAAACCTTCGAACGTTATTGTGCGAGGTAGAATCTATAATAAATGACAGACCGATTTCCAAACTCTCAGATTGTCCAAACGATTTGGAAGCATTGACTCCTAATCATCTTTTGATTTTAAACCGTAAGCCAGCTTTACCGCCTGGAGTCTTTAGCAAAAGTGAATCTTACGCCGTGCGTCGTTGGCGCCAGGTTCAATATCTCGCGAACCTATTTTGGAAACGGTGGATTAAGGAATATTTGCCACTTTTACAGGAGAGACAAAAATGGCATCAAAGCAAGAGAAATTTATCTACGGGTGATATTGTGCTAGTAGTAGACGAGAAGTCGCCGCACGGGTCTTGGCCTCTCGGCCGGATTACCAAAACGTTTCCGGATAAGCTTGGCAATGTTCGCAGAGTGTACGTGCAAACTCAATCGAATGAATTGGAGAGACTAGTCCATAAACTTTGTCTGATTTCAGAGTCAAATGATACTTAGGTATAGATGTTAAGCACTGCCTTGATTAGATGACATTGTATAGATGTTAAGCACTGTTTGATTAAATGTTTAGATGTCAAGCAATATTTGTTTAGATGTTTGATGTGAAATATTGTTTGAAATTTAAGACTACTGTATAATATGTTTTTTGTTTACATGTTTTGTAATTAAGCAATTTTGTTAATGTTGTTAAGTAATTGTGCTTACGCCCAATTAGGGGGCCAGGATGTTGATGCTACATTTACATATGCCAATTTCAAAAACTAAAATTTTGCTAGATTTACTCATGACGCTTCGATTTAAATTAAATGTCCTTGAGTATTTGAAATGCATGGAACTTGTGCAAGTTGCAATTTTGATACGTGGACCTGTCCTACATTCACGTCGGGGTATATATATAGTGGGCAGGCGGGAATTTGCAATCATTCTGAAGCAGACGATTTTTCTAGCAGCAGAGAGCTGAATATTTGGTACATGCCGTAACATGCGTTATTTTCTTGGGTGCATTGGCCTAAAGCTAGTAAGTTGAATTATTATTTTGCAAATTGATTTCTTCATAATTTGAATTGTTAAATTGAATTTTGAATACTTTCGCTAATAATTTAAGATTTTATATCATTACAGAATGGTTATTCTACTTCACTGAAATTGAAATTCTATTTTGCTGTAGTTGCTTTCTGTTACGTCATTCTGCCTTGTTGTAATTAATTTGAAACAATGTTAGACAACTGGTTTAATGAATATCTGTGTTTTAATGCATTTTCAACAATTTATTCAATGTTTCACAGAATTTAGAGATAGATTATTTTCTTTGTAAACCATGAATATTTACGATAGTTTAGCATTAACATTACATTCCTATAGGCATTGTCACATTTAAACTTGCCATTAGTTGGTAAAATGGCGTATGTGCATTAACGATAGAAGCGTTAATGATACTTACGTATTAGCGGGTTAATGCAACAATGGTGTATGTGAGGTATGAACTGATGCCATAATGCCGTAAGTGCATTAGAAGTTGAGGCAATAATGCCGTATGTATGTAAGAATTTAATGTTGTTACGTTGCTTATGTGTTGGCATTTGTTTGTATGTATTGTTTCAGTAAATCACGACCAACTGGAAAACTGCCTAGTTACTTGTTTCTTGCCCGGTCTACTTTCATGGGGTTGTGCATTGAAGCCGCCTGCACAATATGCATTGAATGTATTAAACCTTGCCATGCTGAAAGTTCTAATTTTCAAAGTATGGTAACTCTTTGAAGAATTTTGGTAAAGGGTCAATAGATGAAAATATATACCAAACTCTAGGCCATACCGTTTGGGAGGAGAATATCTTTTATGTTTTTTCATTTGGTTGCCATGACAAGCCAAAGTTGTGCATGGATTTCAATTCTTTGAAGCACTTTGAATGGGCATGACCTAAGGATCATTTCTGTGAGGTTTGGTTGAAATTCCAAGGTTATTTTGGGAAGAGAGGATTTCTTTTTGTAATTGTGAACAGATGGACAGATGGATGGCCAGACGATGACCGATCACAATAGCTCAATCAGAGGACTTCATACTCAGGTGATCTAAAAAGCAAATCTTCTTTCAGATTTTCTACTATATGACACTATATTCTTTTATACAAAATTTTATCAACTAAAAACTAAAAAATGGTCCCAAAGCAGACTAATACCCCCCAACAGCACTTGTCCATATACAAGTGCTATTTGCCTAAGGGCCATAACAAAATGTGCTTTTTATTAAAGGGCCATAAATCAGTAAAAAACTAGACATTGTCGCAAAGCGTACTAATACCCCCCAAGAGCGCTTGTCTATGTTCAAGTGCTATCTCCCAAAGGGCCATAAGAAAAAACACACTTTTTAATTAAAGGGCCATAACTCAGTCAAAAATCAATGGACCATAACCAAAATAGGATATGCACATTTCTGACTGATACCAAGTCTTTCTATGAAATTTGAATCAAATCCGTCTAATGGTTGCTGAGAAATTGAGCGGACATGATTTTTCACCAAAGGGCCATAACTCTGTCAAAAATTAATGGACCGTAACCAAAATGGAATATGCACATCTCTGCTTGATACTGATTATATCAGTGAAGTTTGAATCAAATCCATCCAATGGTTGCCTAGAAATTGAGTGGACACGAAAAAGCTACAGACAGATGGATGGACGGACAGACGGACCGACGGATGGACGAACTGAAAAGCTGACTCCTATATACCCCCCAAATATATATATTGGGGGGTATAATAAATGGACCATTACCAAAATAAGATATGCACATGTCTGACTTATACAGAGTCTACCTGTGAAATTTGAATCAAATCCATCCAACGGTTGCTGAGAATTTGAGCGGATACGATTTTTCACCAAAGGGCCATAACTCCGTCAAAAATCAATGGACCGTAACCAAAATAAAATATCCACATCCCTGCTTGATACTGATTATATCAGTGAAGTTTGAATAAAATCTGTGCAATAATTGACGAGAAATTGAGCAGACGCAAAAAAGCAAGACAGACAGACAGATGGACAGATGGACCGACCGACAAGCTGACTCCCATATACCCCCCAAACATAGTTTTGGGGGGCATAAACATTTTATCATCATTCTAGTAATGGGTTGGAAAGTGGTCTTCATATTTAATTACCTGGTCCCCCCAGTAAAGATTCCAAATAAAACAGAAAAGCACACCCCTTTTCATAGGGCACTGTAGAAAAAGAGTCGTCAGGATCTATTCCCTCCATGTTAATTACAAGCCTTGTGTATTGTGGAGTTGATGTCAGCAATTCATTCACCTGAAATCATTGTGGCTTTGTTGATAAGTTACATCTATACCAAACTTAAACAGACCTCCAGATAAAGGGAATGATTTCAGGTTCTAGATGTAAAATAGTATTATCACAACTTCAAACCACATGTTGTTGGTACTCAATGGAATCATCTCAGTCAAGACAATTGACCAATCGGGACTATCAATCAAATAACCAGGCGACCAATGAAATCATTCATTTAGACTGGAAGTATACTTTGAACTCCAACATGGACGTCATTGATGTGAAGTATATTTGTTGGTTTGGCAACTTAAATGTCATAACTACAGCTTGAATAAGCTGTAGTTATGACATTTAGGTCACCAACCAAGTTTTATACTTTTTTGTTACATGCTACTGGCAATTTTGCAAAATAATGCTGTTATATATCAAAGCGGAACTTTCTGGCACAGTCGATGGGCAAAGCCAATGGAGTATAAGGGTGAAACAGGTATTGGTCAATTCAAAGAGTACCCACAACCTACTGCTTAGAAAGGAAACAACAGATTCAGAGTGCTATCATTCCCAATCCCCTCTCATCTAGAGCTCTGCTTACGAAGATAAAGGTAAATAATTACCAGGTCCTCCCAGTATGGATTCCAAGTAAAACAGAAAGGCACTTCCTTTTTCATACGGTACTTTTGAGAAGGATTCATCTGGGTCAATGCCCTCCATATTTATGACTAGTCGGGTGTATTGTGGATCAGATTTCAGCAAATTGTTTACCTGAAATCATTGTGATGATTTTCAATTGGTTCATTTATTCTGCTTACCCTTCCTTAAAGTGAAAGAGTGATGATAGTTTTTGAATTAAGTTTTGAAGAGACAAACAGATCAACACTGGCTAACCCATTTCCATTCAATCAATCTTTTTTTTACCATAAAAAAACTGAGAAAAAAATTATGGCCAATGTAGAAATTGCTTTTTGCAAGCAATTTCTTCATTGTCCATAATGCTTTCTACCCTAGGAGACAAAGATTTTTTATAATTACGCCCACTTGAAATCGTCCTCTGCAACAACTTTCAATTTTGACCAGTCTTAATCTTTATCATGTTGGAATGGGTTAAACAAGAGTACCACACGCAAGTGCCAACTCTCCAATGTTTAAGTGCTTGATTGTTGTTAAAACTTCCAAGTGGAAAAAGGGCCATAACTCATTCAAAAATGTGTTCATAGTTACCCCCCTTGTGGGTATAGATAGCCCTTTAGATAGTCATATATTGGAAGTTTCAAGTGAATGTGTTCAATAATACCAGAGATATTACAAAATATCAAAATTTGAGAATGCGGATACCGACACCGACGACCATGGCAATATTTCTGATTTTCTCTGAAAACAACCAAGTTAAAATTAGAACTTGTCACAGTATGTGACTTAATACCACCACAAGAGCTTTCAGTGTAATGACAATATTGTTAAACAATTTAACAATAATAGGACATAGCTACTGACTTTGCTTTTCTAGAAAGCAGGAGTTCGAGACACAAAATTGGTAGTATAATTAGCTGTATATGTCTACAAAGCATAAATAATGTCTAAGTTCAAGGGGAGATAATTCTTGAACCAGGGGGAATTAAGACTTTAAAATTGAGTCTTGCAAAACTTTAACATGTGGTCAATCTTTTTTTAAAGTTTCAATGGAATTGAAGCAAAACTGAATGAGGAGTTCGCGACACAAAGTTGGCAGTATAATCAGCTGTATATGTCTACAAAAGCATAACAAGAGGGCCGTTGGCCCTGGGGCGCTCACCTGAGATAAAGGCTCTTTTTCTTTCAACAGTCTTATTTCATGTTAAGGTTAGGATTATGAAACAAGTGGGCCACAATTTCATATAAAGACTATGAACCCGGGGATCAAAAAGTCTAAATTACAAATTCCAAGGCTTAAGTGCTGATTTGAAAGAAGGAAAGAACTTTTTCCATGGGTTATAATTTCAGAAATAAGAAAGAAGTCTGTGAACTGATGCTTCATGCCTATACGCCCCCCCCCCGGGGCTCTGCCCCTGGGGACCCGAGGATCATGATTTTAGCTATTTTAAAGAGGTCAAAATACTGATGCTTCATGCAAAATATCAAAGCTCAAATTGGCCCAGTGGTTTGGGAGGAGATGTCATTTAAAAAATCGTTCTTTATTTCTAAATAAAACCCCACCCACCTGGGGCTCCGCACCTGGGGACCCGAGGATCATGATTTTAGCTATTTTGAAAGAGGTCAATATACTGATGCTTCATGCAAAATATCAAGGCTCTATGCCTTCTGGGTCAGGAGGAGAAGATTTTTAAAGATTTTTTTAAAATTTCACTTTTGATGCCATGGCAACCAGAGTTTTAAACGGATTTCAATTCTTTTAGCTATTTTTGAAGGGGACCACCTAAGGAACATTTCCCCCAAATTTGGTTCAAATTGGCCCAGTGGTTTGGGAGGAGATGTCATTTAAAAAATCGTTCTTTATTTCTATATAAACCCCGACCCCTAGGGCATCGCCCCTGGGGACCCGAAGATCATGATTTAAGCTATTTTGAAAAAGGTCAATATACTGATGCTTCATGCAAAATATCAAGGCTCTACGCCTTCTTGGTCAGGAGGAGAAGATTTTTAAAGATTTTTTTAAAATTTAACTTTTGGTTATGGCAACCAGAGTTTTTAACGGATTTCAATTCTTTTAGCTATTTTTGAAGGGGACCACCTAAGGAACATTTCTGCCAAATTTGGTTCAAATTGGCCCAGTGGTTTGGGAGGAGATGTCATTTAAAAAATCGTTCTTTATTTCTATATGAACCCCAACCCCCTGGGGCTCCGCCCCTGGGGACCCGAGGATCATGATTTTAGCTATTTTGAAAGAGGTCCATATACTGATGCTTCATGCAAAATATCAAGGCTCTACGCCTTCTGGGTCAGGAGGAGAAGATTTTTAAAGATTTTTTTAAAATTTCACTTTTGTTGCCATGGCAACCAGAATTTTGAATGGATTTCAATTCTTTTAGCTATTTTTGAAAAGGACCACCTAAGGAACATTTCTGCCAAATTTGGTTCAAATTGACCCAGTGGTTTGGGAGGAGATGTCATTTAAAAAATCGTTCTTTATTTCTATATAAACCCCACCCCCCTAGGGCTCCGCCCCTGGGGACCCCAGGATCATGATTTTAGCTATTTTGAAAGAGGTCAATATACTGATGCTTCATGCAAAATATCAAGGCTCTACGCCTTCTGGGTCAGGAGGAGAAAATTTTTAAAGATATTTTTAAAATTTAACTTTTGTTGCCATGGCAACCAGAGTTTTTAACGGATTTCAATTCTTTTAGCTATTTTTGAAGGGGACCACCTAAGGAACATTTCTGCCAAATTTGGTTCAAATTGGCCCAGTGGTTTGGGAGGAGATGTTGTTTAAAGAAATTGTTGACGGACGACACACGACGCACGACGGACAGACGCCGGACAAAAGGTGATCACAATAGCTCACTAGACCTTTTCACGGTCACACAGCGCATGCGTCAAATCGAATCTCGTTAAAGGCGATATTTACCCGAGACTTTGTCACGTGATCGATTGCGGGGAGTCGATAATTTATCACTATATAATCCTTTATAAATTGTCTATTTTGAACGAGCAAAAATAAAGGTTAAAAATCAAAATTTTGGTGCAAAAAGGGTTTCAATATGTGAGCAGATATATGCAGACTAGTTGTAGCGAGTAATATTGATGATATTATCGTGTATTTGTAACAAAATTAAGTTTAAAACGACCTGGTGTCTAGGCCATATGAAACATTACGTACCTTGAGTTTTGCGAAAATTACCCTTTCATACAATAATATCTCCTACGAAATAAGATATTTTGGACATATTTTTAACCCCCCCCCCTCACACACATACAAGGAAGGAAAAGTAAATACTTATAGTTTGACACTCGACGCAAACACTGAATGATTACGTTGATGATTGGAAAATCCTGCCTTGCAGTATACGGACAAGTGTCAAACATCTTGACATATATAATATTGACTAAATAACATGAATCCATTCCCAATGAATGAATTTTTGACTGGTCCAAAAGAAGCTGCAGACATCATTTTAGAGCTAGTGGAATTTAATTGTTTATTTAATTTCTTTTTTTCCTTATGGGACAGGAAAAATATTGTGGTTACCGAAGAAATTACTTTATCCAAGCAATTTCTTCATTTTCCACAATGTTTTCATATGCTTCTTCTCATATTGACATTCGCAGCGTTCTGGTAATAAAAGTGTTGGAGGAAAGGAGAAAATATTTTCTTTGATTCATATAATCTGCTTTTCGTCTAGATATGCCATATACCGATTAAAAAGTGTATATGGAAATTAAAAATTGAGAGCACTATATATTAATGAAAAAAGGATTATTACAGAAATCATAATAGTATGATGACGCTGTTAATAGTGAGAATGAAAAATAGAAATAATCAAATGTAATGATTATAATGGAGAGCTGTTCGGTAAACAGTCTTGATGTAAAGGGTTCCCTTTGGTATATCACATATCTATATGGTGTTATGTGTAGACGGCAACATGTCACCAAGCGTCCAATTAACAACACCGCACACTCTTTATGTATATTAGTAAAATTTAGGAATTGATGAAACAAATTTGTCTTTTTATGTTTCAACCGATATGCCGCCAAGTACTGGACCCTGATGGACGAATCAAAGAATCCGACCAGACGTCGTTTTCAATCGGCACGGGAATATTATTGCATGGTGTTTATTTATTTATCATTATCATTTCAATCTTTTACCAAAATAAAAATAAATTGAATACGCTTAACAACTTTGAGTGGATACTTTTTGCTGTGGGATATACATTATCCTAAAAAGATGGGTGGAAATGACAATTGTTGCGTGGCAGATTGTAGATCGACAAGGCATAACTCTAATATATCCTTCCATAGAATTCCGAAGAAACCGGAGTCTAGAAGAAAATTATGGATAAAGGCAACTGGAAGAGTCCTCCGTGGAAGAAATAAATTTGCACCAAGGAATAATTCTTTAATTTGTGGTCGACATTTTGTGAATGGGAAGAGAAGTGATGATCCAACGTCTGTGGACTTTATACCGACAATGAATCTTCCGGTGACTTTGCCAGTAACATTGAGGCAAAGGAGAGCTACTGTTTCCAGTATGAAATCGTCAAAATATGACGGAGCAGTAGATTTGTTTGTTTGAATGGGGTTTTACGCCGCTTTCAACAATCTTTCAGTTATATCGCGGCGGCTGGAGCACCTAACAATGGAATCCTGGTATTTCTCACACCAGTACTACCATTACATCCTTTCCTAGCCTCCAGCTGCTATCCCACATAGGTCTACGATTATCGACCCATTGGTGAAAGACAAATAGTCGGAAAGGATGAGTGCCGCCGTCGGGAATCGAACCCGGGACCTCGAGATTGAAAGTCCGACGCGCTACCAACTGCGCTATGACGGCCGGAGCAGTAGAACCCCTTGGGAAAGAAAACTGTAGCGTGTGTTACACCAAGTAACGCGTTTTGTTGCCAGAAATTGATCTTAGAAATGTGCAGAACGAAGTTCAGATTTCACATGAGCGGTCAGATGAAATGAAAGAATGCGAAATGCTGCATTGCCAAATCCCCTGCGAGGTACGATTTCAATTAAAATCTAACGTAAGTTTGGTAGGATTTTCCCTGGTATGAAGCAAGGACACGGGAACTGATTGAATACAAGCTG
This sequence comes from Fragum fragum, assembly GCA_946902895.1. Classification (NCBI taxonomy): domain Eukaryota; kingdom Metazoa; phylum Mollusca; class Bivalvia; order Cardiida; family Cardiidae; genus Fragum; species Fragum fragum. The sequence continues at coordinate 10,594,961 of OX336371.1, forward strand.
GTATTTTCCACAGTTTTTCAATGTGACTGAGTCTCTGGACAAAACCCTCTTCAAAGTATTTAAACGCCTTCAACGACTTGTAGGCCCGGACGCATTCTTTGTCAAACGATTTGTCCCGCGATTCCACTAAATATTTTTTTAATTTTGATATGTCAAAAGCCGGAACATTTTTCAAACCATTTTCCCATCTATTGTTCGGATTTGTAAACACTGACTTCACAAAAAGAAACTTGTTTTCTGACATTTTAACACTGTTAAAGTTCGGGGTCGTATCGAGCCTTCTTATTTTCTATTGAGTTTTTCAAACCGGAAGTAAAAACTCCCCGCAACGGGAAAATATTGTTGTTGTTATTTTTTGAAAGCGTCTAACAGATGTAGACTTTTTAGTCTCTTGAGCACTACGAGCTCAGGTGAGCTAAAAATCATTCTTTATTTCTTTATAAACCCCTACCCCCTGGGGCTCCGCCCCTGGGGACCAGAGGATCATGATTTTAGCTATTTTGAAAGATGTCAATATACTGATGCTTCATGCAAAATATCAAAGCTCTACGCCTTCTGGGTCAGGAGGAGAAGATTTTTAAAGATTTTTTTTAAATTTCACTTTTGTTGCCATGGCAACCAGAGATTTTAACAGATTTCAATTCTTTTAGCTATTTTTGAAGGGGACCACCTAAGGAACATTTCTGCCAAATTTGGTTCAAAATGGCCCAGTGGTTTGGGAGGAGATGTCATTTAAAAAATTGTTCTTTATTTCTATATAAACCCAACCCCCCTGGGGCTCTGCCCCTGGGGACCCTAGGATCATGATTTTAGCTATTTTGAAAGATGTCAATATACTGATGCTTCATGCAAAATATCAAGGCTCTACACCTTCTGGGTCAGGAGGAGAAGATTTTTAAAGATTTTTTTTAAAATTTCACTTTTGTTGCCATGGCAACCAGAGTTTTTAACAGATTTCAATTCTTTTAGCTATTTTTGAAGGGGACCACCTAAGGAACATTTCTGCCATATTTGGTTAAAATTGGCCCAGTGGTTTGGGAGGAGATGTCATTTAAAAAATCGTTCTTTATTTCTATATAAACCCCACCCCCCTAGGGCTCCGCCCCTGGGGACCCGAGGATCATGATTTTAGCTTTTTTGAAAGAGGTCAATATACTGATGCTTCATGCAAAATATCAAGACTCTACGCCTTCTGGGTCAGGAGGAGAAGATTTTTAAAGATTTTTTTAAAATTTCACTTTTGTTGCCATCGCAACCAGAGTTTTTAACGGATTTCAATTCTTTTAGCTATTTTTGAAGGGGACCACCTAAGGAACATTTCTGCCAAATTTGGTTCAAATTGGCCCAGTGGTTTGGGAAGAGATGTTGTTTAAAGAAATTGTTGACGGACGACGCACGACACACGACGCACGACGGACGACGGACGCCGGACAAAAGGGGATCACAATAGCTCACTTGAGCACTACGTGCTCAGGTGAGCTAAAAAATGTCTAAGTTGAAGGGGAGATGGTTCTTGAACCAGGGGGAATTAAGACTTCAAAGTTGCGTCTTGCAAAATGTCAACATGTAGTTAATGTTTGTATAAAGTTTCAATGGCATTGAAACAAAACTGAAGGAGGAGTTTGCGACCAAAAATTGGTAGTATTAAAAAGTTGTATATGTCTATAAAACATAAATAATGTCTAAGTTCAAGGGGAGATAATTCTTGAACCAGGGGGAATTAAGACTTCAAAATTTTGTCTTGCAAAACTTCAACATGTGGTTATTTTTTTTTCAAGTTTCAATGGTATTGAAGCAAAGGAGGAGGAGTTTGTGACACAAAATTGGAAGTATTTTGTAAACAGACAGAGGGACACATGGACAGTCGGATGGACAGGCTGATTCCAATATACCCCGAAAACATTGTCTTGCAAGGGTATAATTACTTCACTATCTTATTGATGCAGAGCATGAAAATACTGACTCACTGTCTCCTGTAGCTCCTCCCACCCATAAAACCCCAGATACTGTCTGTACACTTCACTGTCTTTCAAAGCACTCACAATTTTACGCTCGACAAACACTGTGTTACCTTCATTCAACCTGAAAGAGACCACAGATATTCTAACGCAGTCTTGAGATATATTTTTTACTCAATTATCAAAAGTTGTGTAACAAACATAAAATCCCTGTGGAAGTTGTCATTTTATTTTTGCTGTTTTTAACCCATTCCCACACAGCAAAATTTTAAACTGCTCCAAATTGAAAGGAGTAACATACAACAATTTAAAGTTTGTGACATTACAGTTTTTTCAACTTTTGGGGTAGAAAACATAGTAGAAAATGAAGAAATTGCTTGTCACAAGCAATTTCTTCATTTTCCACAATGTTTTCCAAAGCATTTTTTTTGAGGGGCCTCAAAAAGCTTGACTGTGTGGGAATGGGTTAAGGTTATGATTAATTAAAGATAAATTGACGAAAAACAAACAGTTATACTATTCATTTTTGTGCAAAAAATTGACTAAAGATAATATTTTGGGGATGGGGGGCGTCTAAAAGGGCATCATTTTGCATTTGAATTGCATGACAACCTGATGATGCCACCAGTGTCTTTTGACCTGTCTAGACGACGTTCATTAGCACGCAGTCACTGAAGGCAGGGCTTAATATTTTGATAATTTCACTGTTTTCTTTAGAATTATTGAGTGATAATCTACCGAAAAATCTCCGTAATCAACCTTAAAGCATTGAAGAATTGATTCTAATGGACTTAGAAACCTAAATCAATGATAACACACTACGACTATGAAAAAAGCTCATCCAGACATCTGTCTAGGACTGGTAAAAAGATGTGTGCCCTCTCACAAGAAAAGGACCCATCTTAGAAGTGTGAAAAAGTACCTATCTCAGTGAGACCACACTGACTGCACAGGCTGAAAAGGGTTACAATTTTCTGCAGTCAGAACATTGTTCGGAATGGAAAAGGGTCATTCTACCATACTCTGGTTAAATTTACTTTCCAAATGCCGTCTCTGGATGACCTCTGATCTCCTTTTATGTTGTATAGAATTCATTAATGCCCATATATGTGCATTTATTGCTTGAGACAAGGAGTGACATCATATCGATGGGTCAGTGCAAAACATTTGTAACTGCTTATATGTTTATAGGCAGATACAACTATTTGATGTCGACACATTGATATGCACAATATGCACAAGCTCACAACTATAAAATATCTCAAAGAGTTCTATGATTTACCTACCAAAAATGCTCAAAAGTTTTGTTGGTTACCAAGTTTCCCGTCCAGGAATGGGCAATTTCATGAGCAACAACATCAGCCAAAGATCTGTCACCAGCCTAGTAAAAATATGATAAAACAAGAATTGTCACAGAGTGGACTCAATCCCCCAGCAGCATTTTGGCACTCATGTAGCACAGTCGACCTTTGATTACGTAATCCAAATAAATAGGGAACTTCCTGTGATCATTGGCAATAAACATATGAAGTTTCATGCTTGTAGGTCAATTGGTTCTAGTGAAGAGTAGAAATGGAAAACAGATGGACAGATTGATGGAAGGACAGACAGACAAATGGACCTACATGGTGAAACCAATATACACCCCTCCACTTTGTATGTAGGGGGTATAACCTTGTCCTGGTAAAATCAAGACGTGTTTGTGAAACACTGATGCCCAAATAACATAATTTTTCAGAAATTTGACCTTGATAATTAACCTTTTCCCTGAAATATGACCTTGTCAAGAGCAGAGTCTTACAAGCTAAACGCACCAACACCAAATATATGAACCTTAAATATTGAAGGCCAACATTGCAATTCTAGCACAAATGAATGATCAGATTGGTCAATATTGTTTTTGATAGACAGCAGCTCTCTTTTAACCTTTTCCTGTACAATCCCTGATTTTTACATCCCTGTGATTTTATACTTGAAAAAACATTGTGGGAAAAGAAGAAATTGCTTGTTACAAGCAACTTCTTCTTTTTCTACAATGTTTTCTCAGTCATACAATCACAGTGACGTAAAAACCCATGGAAGGTCACTTTTTAGAGTTTTGAGTTATCTTTCTCTTACCAGTAATGTTGGTGTTACAAAAGTAAGACATGGGTTTTCCATTCCACCATAAGGAAAGGACGGGGGAAGCACAAGCAAATCATACTGGCCCCATACATAAGGACCTAGCAACTCTTCTGCCTTTTGGAGCATTGCCTCAGTCTGTAATAATGTAAACACAATTCTTAATATTTATACTGAAGTTAATGATCTTCTTGAAAGGAATTAGTTGATGCCTTTATTTACTTCTTTCACACAAGCATTCATACACATAGCCATTCATTTGAATAATATGACATTCATATTTTCAAAACGTACAATCAACACTTGAAAGTGAAACCAAAGTTTGAGGTAAAAATAAGTGGCCGTTGAACCAGAAGGTTTTACCAGAAGTCTTGGTTTGGGTAAAACACCATGCATAGACTGTTTTTTCTTTGATGTCAGCTTTGACACATTATCAGACCATAGTATACAGTAAGTTGTCATCTTTAGTCAGAGGAAAATCAAGAGATATCAATCTTATCTTTCTTTTCCTTTATTCCAAGGCCTGTATCTTTTGTGGGTGTTTTAGTTGCGCAGAAATTATAGTTTGACCTTATAAGTGACATGCATTTCAAGTTTTTCACACCTTGGCCATACTTAAACCCATTAGTGTCAAATGTTATTTGATCAGGGTTACAATTATCTCTTCCAACGGAATTTGTAAGTCATTTTTTTTGCTTAACAGGAAACTTTGGTATGAAAATTTAAAATTGGCTCAAAAAACAACTAGATATAACAGGAATTGCACAGTTTATTGGTTCCAGATATACATTCAGTTTTAAGTGAAATATAGAAGAGATAAAGTTTTGACTTGGAAAAGACCTTGACATATCAAGAAATTCTAAATTTCAGATTTTGAAATAACGAGTGTCAACTACATAGAAAATAAAAATAAGTTTCATCTAATTTTAAGGTAAGGACATCATTTGGAACCTTCAAAATGAATAGACTTGGCCTTAACAAATTGCATGTAAATCTTTCATTTGTTTGTTTTCTCTTAAATTTGCACTCCTCCCCTTTAGTGATGTCTGATTATATACCCATTAAAGTTACCAAATTGCCAAAATTTGCTTTTAAATGTCACATATATCTAGATCAACCCTCCTCAAGACTATCAAGCAGCTTGTTTTACCTCAGCAAACTCATGGGCACAACTATCCAGGAACTGAGGTTCTGTCCACACTTTACTTCTTGGTCCTATCTCCCTGTTATAAAGAAAACATTGAATTTTTAACCTATCACTAAAAAAAAAAAAAAAAAAAAGGAGAATTTGAGCTGGTTCAAAGTGAAAGGTCAAATTTCCTGATAAGTTCAAATTTTTAATTTGTAATTTAAGGTAAAATAGTTTATGAAATAAGAAAAGAATTGCTTGTGGCTGTCTAATTAATTTGGAGAAGATGTTTCAGGATTTTCTCCTTTAATACTAGGTATACTGATGATCCCACTATATAGCACTAATTTCCTTAGTACGGTAATTCTTTGAAGTAATTTGCTAGAGGGTCAATAGACATCAATACATACCAAATAGCAAAGCTCTAGGCCTAATTGTTTAGGAGAAGATTTTCAAAGATATCCTCCTTTATTTCTATCTAAAATCAGAAATTGCACAGAAAAGGGCGCAATTTCAGAGTAAAATAATTCTATGAAGTATTGAAGTAAAGGGTCAAAAGATAATGATTTATTCCAATCATCAAAGCTCTAGGCCATATTGTTTGGTAGAAGAAGATTTTCAAAAATTTCCTTCTTTTTTCCTATGTTAATCGGGGATTGCACAGAAAAGGGCTATTTTTCACAGACCAATAATTCATTGAAGTATTTTGGTAGAAGGTCAAAAAACATTAATGCATACCACATATCAAAGCTCTTGGCATTATGGTTTGGGAGAAGGAGTTTTTGATAGAGGTTCAATAGGTAATAATACATACCAAATATCAAAGTCTTAGGCCTTATGGTTTTGGAGAGGAAGATTTTCAAAGATCACCTTCTTTATTCCTTTGTAAAATCAGGGATCGCACAAAAAAAGGGCTTATTTTCAGAATAAGGAAATTCTTTGAAGTATTTTGGTAGGGGGTCAATAGGTGATGATACATACAAAATATCAAAGCACTAGGCCTCATGGTTTGGGAGGAGAAGATTTTCAAAGATCTCCTTCTTAATTCCTTTGTAAAATCTGGGATCGCACAAAAAAGGGCTTATTTTCAGAATACGGAAATTCTTTGAAGTATTTTGGTAGGGGGTCAATAGGTGATGATACATACCAAATTTCAAAGCACTAGGCCTCATGGTTTGGGAGGAGATTTTCAAATATTTCCTTCTTTATTCCTCTGTAAAATCAGGAATTGCACAGAAAAAGGCTTTGGACAGAAAAGGGCTTAATTTCAGAATTTTTATGCTAAGCTTACAACTCAGACAGTAAGGCTTTGGTAAAAGCAATAGGCCCCTGATCTTATCAATGCAGGGGTCATAAAAGTAAAATAGTTGATTAAGCTGTATTACAAAGTTTAAGTCACAAAACCAACAAAAATGCTCAGCAATTATGTCTAAAATCAAAATTCACTTCCAGTCTAAAAGAATAATTTGATTGGCTGATCATTTCTTTTCACTGAAAGCCACAACCTGTCAATTATTCTCTATGTCCGTACCTTGAGACAATGTCACCACCGGCTATGGCCATCAGATAACTAGGTATACAGATATCTTGTTGGAATGTATGTACAACTTTGGTGGGGTCTGTTGAACACTTCACACAACCTTTATACAAGGCACTCATTAGTATCTGGATGCCTTCAGGTGCCGAGATCTATGAAAATACTAACCCATTACTACTGAAGAAAATCTTAGACTGGTCCAAAATTGAAAGAATGTGCAGATGACAATTTCAATTTGATGAAATCTCAAAATCTTCATCTGTTTTGGTAGAAAATTGTGGATAACTAACAAATTGCTTGTTAAAAGCAATTTTTTCATTTTCCACAATGTTTTCCTAAGATTTTTCATTGAGGGAAGTAAAAGTTGGGATTGTGTGTTCAACAACAGCTTTGCAGAGCCGCGCATATACACCCCCAGAGGCTTATCAGTAAAGAAAAACTGTTTATTTCAACTATTTTACCATGTCAAGGGTAAATCCTTATCAAGAATTGTTGCAAAGCAGACTAATATCCCGAACCAGCGTTTTGTAACTCAAGCTTTGACCTTTATTACCAAAATAAGTCAATGGTTTTCAATCACAGTTAAAATGTTACTTTGAACTTTAACCAACATGACCCCCCAAAAATAGGGCACCTCCTTTGGTCATGGACAACATGTATAAAGTTTCATGGTCCTAGGTCAAATAGATTATGAGTTAGATCATGGAAATAGTTTTCAAGTAAAGTTCAATTGTGACCTTAACCTTTGACTACATGACCAAAAAACAATAGGGCACTTCCTTGGATCATGGACAACATGTGTATAAAGTTTCATGGTCCAAGGTCACATGGCTTATAACTCAATCAATGGTCAGTTGTGACCTTTGACCACTGTGACCCAAAAATCAATAGTGAACTTCATTGGGTCATTAGCAATAATTGTATGAAATTTCAAAGTTGTAGGCCTATTGGTTCTTGAGTTTAAACCCGAAAACAATTTTCAATCAAAGGTCAATTGTTACCTTGACCTATGACCTCTGTGACCAAAAATAATAGGACACTTCCTAGGGTCATAAGCAACAATTGTATGAAGTTTCAAGGTTGTTGATTCTTGAGTTTGAGCCCCGAAACGAAAAAGTCTACAGAGGGATGGAAGTATGGACAGACATGGTGAAACCAATATACCCCCCTCTACTTTGTGGGTGGGGGTATTAAAACAACTTGAGGGATCAAGTAATTTTTGTCTCATGCAAAACTACACATCATAGAGATTCATTGTGGCTAGTTACAGTTCACTGAGGAGCTGCGCACAAAATAAAAACCTGCAATTTCAGGCTATATTGCTAAGTCAAGGGCAAATAATTTTGTAACAACTTCATGGATTAATATAGTTTTTTGAAAGATGCTCATCTAACACCATAAAGAGTCATTGTGTCAAGTTTCAGTTCATTCAAATACAAAATTTAGGAGTTTTGCACTCATGAAACATTGCAGCTTTAGGCTATTTTGCCAAGTCAAGGACAGATAATTCAAAACAACTTGAGGGATTAATATAGATTTTGTGGCATAGCCAACAAGAAAACATAGAGATTCATTGTGGTAAGTTTCAGTTCATTCCTATTGAAATATCATGGGAGGAGTTTTGCACACAGAAATTGCTGTGACGATAGATGGACCGACGGATGGATGACCAGAGCCATAACATGTGCTAGGCTAAAACAATTTTAAATTATTGACAGAAAATGTATAATATATTTTCATGAATTGACGTTTATGCAGGTGCTTCAGAAAATGCTAAAAGCCTAACAAAGATTCTCATGGTTGTATGATGATGACTCAATTAATAAATTCATATTTCAAGGTAATAAGAACATCGATTGATTAATTGGGTTTAAACAGTATTTCAGTCATATTGTGGCGGCTGGAGCAACTAACAATGGATTCCTGGTATTTCTCACACCAGTACTACCAGTACATCCTTTCTGAGCCTCCAGCAGCTCATCCCACTTAGGTTTACGGTTATCCACCCATTGGTTGGAGACCAATGATATTTCCCATGACCAGGGATCGAACCCCGGATCTTGTGATTGAAAGTCTGACGTGCTACCAACAGCCCTATGGCCGCAGTCTCCATCATCTTACCTTAGCTGCATAAGTAAATTTGACTGCTGGTGTATCCTGGATGGGTATAATACTGCGACAATGTATGGCCTACAAGTAACAAAATAAATAAGTTTAAGTAATATTTCTGGTAAGTCACATTATATATAATTCAATTTCAGTTTTGTCTATCATTTGGACTAGAAGTGAAATGTTCATATTAATGCCAAAATCGTTCCTTTGTTGACAACCTATTTAAGCTATATGTCCTCAGACTGACCATTTGTAAAGATATTTTCAAATGAAATCTCTGATAAACTGCCATGTCGGGGTATAAAAGGTGTGTCAAAAGATCTGTCATTTAATTAAATACATAATTGACAAATTGTTGGCCTTGCCCACTTACATCTTCGGCCACGCCCACTGATTCCGACATATTTTATTTAAAACGGTGTTATTTTGAAAAATTTATGGCCAGTAGCATGTAACAAAAAAAGTAGAATGGTAGATTGGCAACCGTAACATTGTAACTACAGCTTGGATGTTTAAGTCACCAAACCAACAAAAATGTTACACAAAAATGGCAGCCAGTCCCGGGCTGAATGAATTATTTGGTTGGTCACTTGATCTTTGATCATCAGCCATGATTGGCCAATTAGAATCCTCAACCCACAAACATCTGTAATACTCGCCTCACACTGACTAAATAAATATGGTTTCTTCTTTCCAGCTGTCTGTTGTGGACTTAACCACTGTAGGGCCTCTATAGCTGGATCTGTCCTATACTGTACACATATCACACAACTGAAATATTGATTGATTGATTGATTGAATGAATGGAGGTTAACATCACTTTTAACAGTATTTCGGTTATATCGCGGCGACTGGAGCACCTGACAATGAATTCCCGGTATTTTTCACACCAGTACTACCACTACATCCTTTCCTAGCCTCCAGTGCTATCACACTTAGGTTTACGATTATCCATCCATTGATGAGAAACAAATCTTGGAAAGAAAATGTGCCACCGCAGGCAAAACTGAAATACAATAGCCAATCTGAGTTCAAAAGTTTATATCTCATGTTTAACCCTTTCCTGTTCAATCACTTTTTTTACATCACTGTGAGTTTAGAATTGGAAAAATATTGAACAAAAAGAAGAAATTGCTTTTAACAAGCAAGTTCTTCTTTTTTCACAATATTTTCAAACACACACAAACTTAAAATCCATCCAATGAGATTGTGAGATACATTCATGGGTATTTAACTTTCTCTCATTAACTAGCTTTGTTTTATTATGGAAAATAATTCACATTCTTATGTTACAGATGTTTAGAATCACCTGTTAATCCATGCGCACACAATCTCCCTTTTTTATGCCCCTCAAGAAAAGAGTTTGAGAAAATAATAATCACACTGTTTTCTACCCAAAATGACAGACATATTTATAATTCAATCGACTTTAATTGTTGTTTGCAACTTCTTTTAATTTGGACCAGTTTAAAATTTTGTTGTTTGGTAATGGGTTAAAAGATGCCATCATGATGTCGTATAGGTACACATTTTAGCAGTATTTTTCCGTTCTGTTGTTCAAAAAAAGGGTTTAGAAACTAAGATTGTTTTGCAAAACACTGTGCACATATAACACCCTTTTTTGAAAAATGTGACCTTGAGAAGTGACCTTGAACTTGATGGGTGACCTCAATCTTACAACCAAGTGTTGCCTATCAATTCAAGGAATCTACATCCCAAAAATGAGCTATATATCTTCAATGATGTTTGAATAACAGTAAGATGTTAAGTTATTACGACAGGTTTCAAAACCTTGATAAGTCACCTTCACCTTGAAGGATGACCCTTATCCTAAAACAAACTGATGCCTATCAATGCAAGGAACTTATATCCAAAATATGAGACATTTATCTGCAAAGGCGCATAAGAGTAAAATGCTAAATTTTGCATTAAGTTAACAACCAACAGACAGACAAACAGACAGACTGACAGACTTCAGGAAAGACAACCTGATCTCACTGGAAAAAATTGATTGATTGATTGAATGGGGTTTAACGCCGCTTTTAACAGTATTTCAGTCATATCGCGGCGGCTGGAGCACCTAACAGTGGATTCCTGGTATTTCTCACACCAGTACTACCACTACATCCTTTCCTAGCCTCCAGCTGCTATCCCACTTAGGTTTACGATTATCCGCCCATTGGTGAGAGACAATTGTAGGAAAGAATATTTGCCGCCGCCGGGGATCGAACCCATGACACCCATGATTGAAGATTAGGAGTCTGGCGCGCTACCGACTGCGCTATGGCGGCGGCCCTGGAAAAAATTAAATTTTCTATTCTATACTTGGTTAATCCATTACCTGACGGCAAAATTTTAGACAAATATAAAGAAGCTGCAGACCTCAATTCAATGTTTATGAAATTTTAGATTTTTTCAACTCTCTGAGAAGAAAACATTGTGTATATGAAGAAATTGCTTTTTGCAAGCAATTTCTTCATTTCATACAATGTTTTCCAAATTGCTTTTCTTGAGGAGTGTCAAAAAGTTGTGGGAATGGGTTAAGATCTAAAAAAAAATAACATAAAAAATCCTATACACACCTTTGATCTTTAGAATCGGGCAGATTTATTTCTAACTTGGCTCCAAAAGGTCCAACATTTTCCCCTAGACTGTACACAAGTTCCCCACCATTACTATCCGTTACTGATACAATAGTCATCTGTCTTGTATCCAACACCTGTGGAGATTCAAAAATCATTTAACCCATTTAACAAATTCCCACACAGTCCCTCCTTTTTATACGTCTAAAAAAAGTTCCGACTAAAATTTGAGATGACACTTTTTCCCAGTTGCCAACAAAATTGCTGTGTCTGCCAAAGTGGAAATATTCTAAAATCAGAAGATTTATTTGTGCCATCCCAAACTTCCAATAGAACATTTAATTAACCCATTACCATGTGAGAAAATTTTAGACTGGTCCAAACTGAAAGAAGTTGCAGACAATTTCACAAAATCACAGACTTTTCAATAGTTAGGAAGCGAGCAATGTGGGAAAAGAGAAATACTGATATCTCATAACTGACTTTTGCTCCCTTTCAAACTTTCAAACATTGCTGACTTTTGAGGTTTCATTATTATTAGTCCATGTTTGAGAAAAGAAAGAATTATTATTTCAGCCATTCCCACTACATGACGCCTTTTAACGCCTCTCAAGAAAACTGATTGGTTAAATTCTACCCAGAAAAATAAAAATATCTAAAATTGCATAAACTTGAAATTGTCATCTGCAGCTCCTATCATTTTGGACCAGTCTAAAGTTTTGTCCTCTGGTAAAGGGTTAATTTAGAAAAAGAAAAAAAATCTGCTCACTATTAAAATTTTGTGCTTTGTAATAAATCAAAATTAAGCTATCCAGCTCTTAATAAATCTGTACATAGAGTAGGAAATGTTTCCATATGATAGTGTGAAATGTTTCCGTGTGATAATTTGTATGATTAAATCACAGGTAGGAAATAATTTACATGATCTATGTATACATTTGAAATGCGTCATTTGAATCACGGTAAAGTACATAGAGGTATACTTACCAATTTCGATGTTCCATCTTTTACACGTTTGATATGCAAATTGACATGGCCAGCCAAGATCTTCTGTTCAAAGTTTACATCAAGGTCAAGATCAATGTGTGTGACAACGACTTCCTCCGAATTCGAAAAAGATGTAGGGTCATTTATACTTAAAGCCATTTCTGTAAATGGAAAAATACATGTATCAGGGAATTATTCTTCACTTCAAGTTCAATCTGCAATGTGCCGGTTTCACGAGAGGTAATTTGCAAACCTCCAGAGAGAAATGGTGACTATTCTTAGTTACATATGGACACAGTAGACCAATTTAGGGTTGAGGAACCTATTCTCTGAAAGGATTAGCTTTCTCTACGAGCTCCGCATGTTACACATGCTTGCATTTGGCGCATCACCACTGTCCATCAAAAAATTGATTGACCAACCAAATTTACATATCACTGGCCCCGCTCACTTACTCCTTAGCCCCCCCCCCCCCCCCAGGGGTGGAATTCCCATACCCGACTTGTCCGACCTGGGCTTTTCTTCCTGCGGACAAGTAAATTCCTTAGGCCCCCCCAGAGGTGTGGAATTCCCATGCCGACTTGTCCGACCTGGGCTTTTCTTCCTGTGGACAAGTAAATTCTTTTAGGCTACTTGTCCATGGACAAGTAAATACCAGCACAAATCTTGGAATAGTACCTAATAGTCCCAATAGATATTAGAGTTTGATTAGCATCATATTTGTATCTAAGGGTAGAAAACATCGTTTTAATGAAGAAATGCTGATTTCAGCATTTTCTTCTGTAAAAACAATGTTTTTTCCAAAATTTGTCTATTCTCTTATTTTTGGACAAGTCCATTCTCACCCCAGACAAGTAGAAAATCGCATTTTACTTGTCCAGGGACAAGTGGACCCCCCCTTAACTCCAACAGGAAGTGCCGCTTCGATTTTTTGACAGCATTATTTGCAAAATTTATGGCCAGTAGCATGTAACAAAAAAGTGAAATGGTTGGTTGATGACCTAGATGTTGTAACTACAGCTTGAATAAGCAGTTGTTACGATATTTAAGTCGCAAAACCAACAAAAAAGGTTTATAAAAATGGACGCCAATGTTGGAGTTGAAAAGCTCAAATCGGGGCTGTTAAAATAATTTAATTGGTCGGCTCATTCCTTGATTGACAGCCGCGATTGGTCAATTGTTCATTCATACCATAGGTGAATGATTGACTCTGACATTAATGTCAAGCTCTTTTGTTGGTTTGGCGACCTAACTCATTACCAGACGAAATAATTTTGGACTGGTCCAAATTCAAAGAATTTGCAGATGACAATTTGAGGCTAAAGAAATTTTAAAAAGCTTTGTCCTTTTTGGAAGAAAAAAATGTAGATAGTAAAGAAATTGCCTGTAATAAGCAATTTCTTCATTGTCCACATTGTTTTCCCAAGCTACTTCTCTTCTGGTGTCAAAAAGCATTATTGGTTAAATTCCATACTACTTGCTTATTCAAGCTATAGCTACAACTATTAGGCCACCAACTAACATTTTGTTTTTAATCCCTAACCATTTTTTACAAAATACATGTAATGTCACTTAACCTATTCCCGCACAATGACGCATTTGGATGCCCTCAAGATGAATGATTGGGAAAAAAGTAAAGTAAATTCAATAAGAACATTGTAGTTTGAAAGAAAAACAGTTGTAACAAAATTTGTTACAAAAATTGCTCAGTTTGTGCGTGCATACACTTGTCATAGAGATCCAAATGCAGTCTCCTATGATTGAGCCCCTTGGTAATGTGTTGCGATATCATAGCCCTCTTTCTGATAATCTGCTGGTGAAATTATCAGAAAGAGGGGGCTACGATATTCCAGCTACTTGGTAATATACATCTAAGGATCAATGTCACACTTGCTGCATTGGTGAAAAGACTTTAATATGCATATTAATTTTATTCCATCACCTTAACCACATTTCTTTTTGTCTATCTATCTATCTATCTATCTATCTATATATACTGCCAAACTCCCCTTTCGGGTATTACTGGCATTTCAAGAAACGTCTACATGACAACAGCATTTGCAAGAGATTTGTTTGTTTGTTTGAATGGGGTTTTACGCCGCTTTCAACAATCTTTCAGTTATATCGCGGCGGCTGAAGCAGGGCTCCCCCTCAGAAATTTTATTCTTGCGCCATTAAAATCGCCAATGGCAAAAATTTGGGGCCACTTGGTGCCAATAGGAGACAAAAGTGGAGCCAGTATGAATAAGTGAATGAAAGAAATCTACTATATTTCAAACTAATAACCTGTTATCTACATATACTATGTTGAATTAATTGGTAATGGGTTAAAAGGTGCAAAACGAGAGAATGGTCATTTGAAAATAAAAAGCCAAGAGCACCTCTCTGCTGGACTACAGCCCAAATATTTGGTTACCCACAGTACTTTGATTGCTAATGACCACAGTACTTTTATTACTAATGTCCGATATTTCTCGGAAATTCACTTGACTTTGTTACTTACATCATCAATAGAAAAGCAAAATGTTGTCTTTGCTTTTTATTAGGAACTCTTATGAATCTCAAAAAGTGATGGCGGAATAAACATCATCAATTCTTTAGCACAAGCAATGTGTGTACATGATGGTTCCCGGCAGGGTGCTTGGAAAACCCCAATAACTCGAGTGATGTAAGAATCAATTAGGTCAGCGATGCATAACTAATCTGTCTTGATTGACATGGATATGCAATGGATATTAATAGTTGCGTGTCTCCCAAACAAAAGAAGCAGATGTGTGAATGATAAAGTTGTGTGTAGGTAATCGTTGACTTATTTTGAAAGTTGTTGCCAGTAAAATCACCAGTTCGCCGATTTTGGAGCCAGAATTTTTATTTTGTCGCATTTGGCCCCTTTGGCGATCGGCAGCGGGAGCCCTGGCTGAAGCACCTAACAATGGATTCCTGGTATTTCTCACACCAGTACCGCCATCACATCCTTTCCTAGCCTCCATCTGCTATCCCACATAGGTCTACGATTATCGACCCATTGGTGAGAGACAAATAGTTGGAAAGGATGAGTGCCGCCGTCGGGGATCAAACGCTTTGTTTGAATGGGGTTTTACGCCCCTTTCAACAATCTTTCAGTTATATCGCTGCGGCTGGAGCACCTAACAATGGAATCCTGGTATTTCTCACACCAGTACTACCATTACATCCTTTCATAGCCTCCAGTTGCTATCCTACATAGGTCTACGACTATCGACCCATTGGTGAGAGACAAATAGTCGGAAAGGATGAGTGCCGCCGTCGGGAATTGAACCCGGGACCTCTAGATTGACAGTCCGACGCGCTACCAACTGTGCTATGACGGTGGCTGGGATCAAACGCATTTGCAAGAGAAAACGACACCCAAAATATATTTGTATAGAAGGATAAAAATAATATGTACTGGGTGATGCTAGGGTTTTAGGGGATAATTTGTCTTTAATAGACATATTTTATTCACTGACATTGGTTGACGTTCATTTCTTATAATTTGCACATGGTTAGAATAATACCTACGTGCATGAGACGATCGAATACGGGAGACTGTTCGAATATGGGAAACACTAGAATAATAACAAAAGGGAAAATGTCACTTTTCACCGAGATAAAATATCTATCTATTGATTTCTATGAAAATTTATATAAAAGAATGACTGACTGTAAATGTAACACTGCTGTAGATGTTTCCGTCAACAAATTGAACATGTGACAATGTTCATTTGAGCTCGGAACTAGACGTTTACTTCAAAAATAGACTAGAAATTTTATCTAATGTTCTAGAAATGATTTCTTTACCCCATCTATCGAATTGAGAGTTCGTTATATTTTCCAAGATCACCAAAGGAAACAAGAACGCCGAAAGCGAAGGAAATGAAGAACCACTGAATTGATTTACGCAGGTATCTGTTCACGCGACGATCAAAATAGACACAGAATATTAAAAAGCTACCATTCTAAATTTAACGAGATACAAAAACCGGGAACCAGCATATAACGTGTAAACAAACGGATAATGCACGTGCAAATAAACCAAGTGTAGTTTCTCGTAGAAACAAACGCATTATGTGGAGTACTCTATTTGAATTAATGTGCTAAATTTTGAAAGGCTTGGATGAAGATGGAGTTCATTGATAATCTACATGTATGTGCTAAATTCAGTGAGGGCTAACTTATAAGGATTTCTGAATAATGGCAATCCCAGGAAAAGTAGGTCAGACCATGGACCATCTACAAGAGATCGAGAAAGTTGCTGAAGACATTTTAGCTGACCGCCAACAAATGGTAGATTTAGACAAAAAGAGACAACAGTCCAGAGAAGCCATAAGAAAACTCACCAAGTGTAAAAAATCCCAGAAGCAATGGGTCTGTTTCGGCAATATGTTTCTGAAGCTGCCCACGGACAAAGCAAAACTAACTTTGGAGAAAGATTTTGACAGTCTGGACAACGAAATCGGTGAATTGCGTCAGAATCTGAAACCGAAAGTAAGCAAGCTACGAGACCTAGAAATGAAAGAAGACATCCAAGGCTATAATCTCAACCCTTTGAACAAGGAAGAGCTGAAAATGATCGAGACATTGTAAACTCTTGATGAGTGTGTGTTCACAAATTACCGCAACAGAAACTATTTTAAACTGCTTTTACCACACAACAATATTTTTGGCAGGTCCAAATTGAAAGAAGTTGCAGATGTTTCAATTCCCTTGTAATTTGAAAAATAATGACTAATTTATATATTTTCAATTGTTTTCACTATATGAACATTCATAACCCTATTACCAGAGTCTGGCAGATATCAAAATTTTAGACTGTTCAAAGAAGTTGCAGAATACAATTTCAAGTTAATGCAACCTTAAAACCTTCATCTTTTAGGGCAGAACACATTATAGATGATGAAGAAATTACTTGTATAACAAGCAACAATATCTTCATTTTCTCTAATGCTTTCCAAAGCTATTTTCTCGAGGTCATTTAAAAGCTGGTTTGTGCGAGAATGGATTTAACCTATTCCCACACAATTTTAGTTTTTGAAACCCCACCAGGAAAAGGCATTTGAAAACATTATGGAAAATGAAGAAATTGCTTTGTAACAATCTATTTCTTCATCTACAATGTTTTCTACCCAAATAGTTGAAGTATTTTATTAAATTCAATGAACTATAAACTAGTCATCTGAAATTTCTTTCAATTTGGACCAATCTAAAATTTTGTGTCTTCTTGTTATGGGCTAAGTGTGTACTTTATAAATTGTTTTGTTCTATATATAATCTTTCTATAGGTGTTTTGTGAGGTAATTGCACAATGGTAAATTAGCGTTGAACAATACCTATTCATGCATTGCATGCTATTTACACATTTATGACCCATCACGAGAAAAAAGGACTATCTTGTAAGTGCAGGAAGGATCAACTAATTGATACCAGACATCCAGAATTGATGATTTGATTTGGGTTTAATGTCACTTTTAATAGTATTTCAATCATATTGTGGGGGCTGGAGCACCCAACCAAGGATTCCTAGTATTTCTTACACCAGTACTACCACAAAATCCTTTACGAGCTTCAAGCTGCTCATCCCTATGTTTATCCACCCTTTGTGGGAGGCAAATGTCAGAAAGGATATTCACTGCGGCCCTGGAATCAAACCCGGGACCCCATAATTAGGAGTTCTATGCGCCATGGCCGCAGGTGCTCCAGAATTGACAGATCGCTGACCACGGCCAATGACTATCACAGGAAGGTGCACTCAGATATTAGCCGTTACCAGTTGGCAAAATTTTAGACTGGTCCATAATGAAAGGTGTTGCAGACGACCATTCAAAGTTTATGAGATTTGAAACTTTCTGGGTAGAGAAATAATGTGGAAAAAGAAGAAATTCCCTGTTACAAGCAATTTCTTATTTTACACTATGTTTTCTGAATAGTTTTTCTTGAGGGGCATCAATAAGTCGCTCAATGGACGAAAATGCTTCTCATTATATAATATAACTGTTGACAAGTGTTGGAGTCCAAAGTTCATGTCAGATCCTAATATACGATTTGATTGGTCTAGTTGTTAGAGTTATTTTTTTTTTTTTTTATTGACAGTTTCATACTGCCAATCTGAAGGTAGACCAGCTTTTAGACTTTTGGATCAAGCTGATTTTTAGAATAGAAAATTGTTATTTTAACTCATCATGAATTTATTTTCATTCTATCTATCTCTTGATGGATCCAACCCCCACTTTTTATCCAATAACAAGAAGACCAAATTTCTTATTGGTAACAGTTGAAAGATGCTTAGATGCTTGTATTAGAATTCAAAAATAAGTGTCAAATAGGGTTGAAATTAGTTTGAATGAATGGCTTGCTGCAAGCAATTTCTCTTTTTGTAACAATGATTTTCTGCAATAATTAGGGTAATTCTATTTGCTAATGGCAGTTCCTCAGAATACAATACTTGTGTTAATTGTCAAAATACAATTTCTAATCAACCTCAGCTAGATTTTATTCCCTTTTTAAAAATTCTTTCACAGAGTTCCTGTGTGATCCCTTTTTGTTTGACGGTTCCATTTCTATTTTTCATGATAAATTACAGCATTCCAAACATTTTTCTCATGTCAGGTTTTCAGAAAATGTAAATATGAAAGTAAAAGTTGACTCCAAAACATTTAATTGTTCAGTTATATTTGAATTTTTAGCTCGGCTGTTTTCGAAAACCCAAGGTATTATATCCTTGGTGTTGTTGTTGTTGTCGTCGTCATGCGAAAACTTTGACATTTTGTGATATCTGTGGTTCTACTGAAGGCATTCACTTGAAACTTGGCACACATGTTCACTATCAAAAGAGGAACCCATACTATCAAGGGGGATAACTAGATGCATTATTTGCAAATTATGCCCCTTTTTCGATTTAGATTTTTTATCCACTATCCAGCATCCAACAGCCGAGCATAGGCACAAGTAGGCAGTGCTCTTGTTATTCATTTATGGCTGATCTGGGGACAAAGCCTTCACAGTGAGCTAATCTGGTTGTCCTGTGCCTGCATTCCGACAGTTTGTCCGTCTACAAATTCATTAGCCTAATACTGGATGACAACATTTTGGACTGGTCCAAACTCAAAGAACTTGCTTTTAGCAATATTAGTTGATATCATTTCAAATACATGTATGCCTGTCCTTCTTGGTAGAAAACAATGTGGAAATGCAGAAATTTCTTAATTTCTAACATTGTTTTCCTGAACTATATTATAGGGTGGGATACTATGACAGCACTGATTCCAGGCTAAAGCAATGCTAAGGGTTTTCTCTGGAAATGGCCACACTGAAGCAGGGTTGTGGAATTCACATACTGACTTATCTTACACGACATCTTCTACTTGCCAACAAGTACATTTTTCAAGGGCATTTGTCCGTTGACTTGTAAATACCAGAGCAAATCTTGGAATGGTACAGAACAGATCCTAAAAATGGCTCATTTTACATGCGAAATTTATCATGATTTTCATGATGTTTATAGTGAAGGGTAGAAAATAGTGTGGTTAATGAAGAAAATGCTGGGTTACAACATCTTCCTAAAATAACCCTTTTTCACAAAATTATCTCTAAATTTTTTGTCAATCTCCCAATTAACCCATTCCCACGCAATAACGCTTTTAAACGTCTCTAAATATGAAAGATTTGGAAAACATTCAGGACAATGAAGAAATTGCATGTTACTTTGATTAGAAAAGTGCTGGGGGGGTCCAAATTGGATTACTTGGGGTCATATAAGCAGTACCAAATTATTTCTATGTCATTTTATTTCTTCATAGAAAAGTTATGTACATAATACATATTTGAGATTCAATAACAAATTGAAATGAGCAAAGGATACAAGTCTAATGAAATGTACCTTCAAAGTAATACATTAACCCATTTTTGAACAACAACATTTTAGAGTGGTCCAAATTGGAGTTGCAGATGCCAATTTATAATGTAATGTGAATTTAGACATAGTTACACAATAAAGAAGAAGATATTGTGACAAAAAGAGAAGTTTCTTGTAACAATCAATTTATCCTTTTGTCACATTGTTGTTGTTTTTTCTCAAGAGCATCAAAATAATGGATAGTGTGGTAATAGAAATCTCAATATTTTTTTTCTTTCCAAGCAATTAAGGTAAAAAGCAAACAAGAGCACCTCCTACAGGTGCCTCATGCTCAGTTGCTTGAAAGTAGATAACAAAAAATCCAAGACAAAAGAGGGACATCACAAAAATGTATTTAGAGTTACCTTTCCATTACCACACAAAATTTTAGACAAGTCGAAATCAAAGGAAGTTGCAGACAGCAATTTAAAATTGGTGCAATTTCGAAAATCTTCACCTTTTAGGGTATTAAACATTGTGTACAATGAAATTGCTTGTTACAAGCAATTTCTTCATTGTCCACAATGTTTTCCAAAATGTTTTGCATTACAATGAGGCTATACCAATATCTCAGTTTTAAGTTAACCCCAAAAAACAGTGGCACAAAAATAGCCGAGCAAAAATTCAAACAGGATGAGTGATTCTTTGGATCCTGGGGTTAATTCAAGTTTGAAGTAAATTTCTCTTAAATAACTAGAAATTGTCATAAAGCAGACTAATAACCCCCCCCCACAGCGCATGTCTATATATAAGTGTTATCCTCCAAAGGGTCGTAACAAAAAATTGACTTTTTAATTAAAGGGCCACAAATCAGTCAAAAATCAATGGACCATAATCAAAATAGGATATGCACATGTCTGACTTATAACGAGTCTTTCTGTGAAATTTGAATCAAAGCCATCCAATGGTTGCAGAGATATTTAGCGGACACTATTTTTCACCAAAGGGCCATAATTCTCTCAAAAATCAATGGACCATAATCAAAATATGATATGCACATTTCTGGTTGATACTGATTATATCAGAGAAGTTTGAATAAATCTGTCCAATAGTTGCAGAGAAATTGAGCAGACACGAAAAGGCTACAGACAGACCGACCGACGGCAAGCTGATTCCTATATACCCCCCAAACATAGTTATGGGGGGTATAAGTAACAAGTTTAAGAATCTCATTCCGAAATACCCTCCCATGTATTTTTGAAATACTGCGTAGGTAAATTTATCTGCAAGTCGTAAATTTCGCAAATTCCTGATCTCAGACATGTTGTAGGCATTAAGATTTCCGTATTCAAAAAAAGAAATGTAAAAGAATATAATATAAGGTTGATTATGTGTACGGAAATATTTGTGAGATTTTGAATGCGCAAAATACCTAAAATATTTCAAGTGACACAGTACCAACTCTGAAAGACCAGGACAGGAATCCAGTCCTTTGTCTGCACTGCAAATTTGAGATATCATTTTGTTCCTGTCATTGACATTTACAATTCAATTAAAACACGTTGAAAAGATGATTTAATTACAAATATATTGCACATAAATAAGGAGTTTAATCCCCTAATAAATACAAAATTCAGCAAATGTGTATTTTAGATATTCTATTCACAAAGTATTGCTGAATGTAACCATAGAAACATTTTGTGTGTGTGTGTGATAATGAAGAGGAGCAAAATGTGTTTATTGAACTAAAAGTTCCAAAATGGCTCATTTTTCAGAAGTTTTACCTTGATAGATGACCTTGACTGTCAGATTACAATGACCTAGACAATAACAAATGTCTATAGATGAGAGATAAATGAGCTTTGTTTTTTTCTATAGCTTTTAAAGTAATAAAAGAATGTAACAGGAGTTCATACATCATTTCTCGTAAATTGAAATTTAGCCCATTACCACACAATGATGCTTTATGACACCACTAAAGAAAAACATTTGGGCAAACATCTAAAATGAAGTAATTGCTTATAACAAGCAATTTCTCCATTATACATAATGTTTTCTACCCAGAAGAAAGTTGAAACAATCTTATATTTCATAAGATTTAAATTGTTGTCTGCAACCTCTTTCAATTGGGAACAATCTAAATTTTCTCGTGTGGCAATGGGTTAAAGGTAAGAATCTTACAGGTTAGATAACCATGTGAGAAATCAAGCAATTTCTCCTTTTCCAAAAATGTTTTTCAAAGCCATTTTTCTTCATTGTGTCAAATGAGTAGGCTAAGAAAATGCTGCATGAAGGACTAAAATGTTTTAACCCTTGTCAAGCTGTCGCATTAAATTCAAAGGCTGAAGCAAAGAGAGCATTTATTTTTGCTAATAATTATTTCAGATTATTTTCCTAATAAAAAACCTATTTCAGCTTTGCAGGGACAAGTAGGAGATCTAGACGAACGGGCAGTCTGATCTTTGTTGACCTCCTGCCTAAACATGAATATTCCAGGCTCAGCATGACAAGGGTGAATTCTCTTCAAAAGAATTTGGTAGTCACTTGTCTATTAACCCTAATTCTTTTAACTTATTATTGAAGAACCGTTCCATTGTATTGGCACATTTATAATACTCTGTCTCTGGTTTGTTATACGCTCGACAGTTTGTTATAATTCTGTTCATATCAGCAATAAATAGTCTTTTATGTACATAGTATCTGTTCTTGAGTCTGTCAGCCATTGTTCGTAAATCTGTAAAGAATTAAAAGAATAACAAGATGTGTTTGTGAAACACAATGCCCTAGCCGTACATGAGGGTGGTCTTTTTTGTCGTTTGACCTTGGTATGTGACCTTGACCTTATCACATGACCTTGACCTCAGGAGATGCGTATTATAGAGACGTATCATCATGCCAAATTAAGCATTGTATCTTGAATAGACTGGTAGTAATTGGCAATGTTAAGTTTCTAGGTTAAGTTTTGCGGACAGACTCAATGACGGACAGACAGACAGACCACGGTAAAACAATATGCCCCAGATCTGATGTCTGTTTCAATTATGATTCTTTTCCATGATTCTCTACAGTGTAATTGATGCAGTATTGATGAGTATAATTCTGACGTAATTCATTTCAAAGCAATACATTTAATTAATCATTCATGGTTTTCCATCAAATAATCAGTAGACCCAAGAACAAAGAGGAAATTTTGTAATTGTGAATGGATGGAAGGACAACGGACGATATCTGATCACAATAGCTCACCCAGAGCACTTCGTGCTCAGGTGAGCCAAAAATCTAAAAATTCATAATTTTTAAATTGTTGTCTATCAATCCTCTCAATTTGGACCAGTCTAAAATTTTGTTGTCTGGTAATGGGTTAAGCACTTACCCATGGGATATTTGATGTGATCGTAATAGTCTGGAGCTTCAGTTTTCTCCACAGGCTTTAAGAACGGCCAGGCACTTGCATGGGACTGAAACAGCAAATTACACTAAATTGAGCACTTCATAAAACGACCTTACCTTTCCAATGATAGTTGATATGAGATTTAGAATTTGCTAATGACCAAATCGCAAAATGATCCCAAAACTTGGTGAATGTTGTAAAGAATTTTTCTCTTCTCGAAATAACAGAAACAACACATCCAATATACACATACTCATGCATATTGATGGTCCAGCTCGTAACAATTGTAACTGACTATAAACATATAGGAAGTTACAACCGTTTTGCACTGAACCATCAATATGATCTGTCATCAGGAAAACCTGTTTAGATAACAAAAATAGAATTTTTTTTATTTTTTAAATTTTAGAATTATCTTCCTGATGGATCAAGATTTCTCAATTGATTATCCACCAAAAAAGTGCAAACATCTAAATGATATACTCACTGTTTTCTAGTTTTAATCCTACTTTTGTTCATTTTGCACTGCTCATTGTCATCTCAGCAGGACTCAGGGTTTTCCCTTGACTTTCAAAACAGGGGGTCATTTTGCCACATTATGACCCCTATAAAGTAAGATAAAGAAGGCTGTCTAGCTATTTTTGGGGTCATTTCTGAAAAATGGGAGTCCAAATTCAAAGAAGGAGAGGGTCATGGAAAACCCTGGTGCCAGGACCAAAGACACTAATGATGTCATGTGTAACATGCCCTTTTATGGAATTTGTTTCTTTTCATATTTAAGAAAAATTTTTACAGAATAACCTTTTGATTTTGTGTAAGATCAATATAACTTTCATTAATCGAACAAGACATATTTTCACTAATTGACACCATTTGGGAAAACATAGCTTTTGTTGTTCACTTAATGAAAGAAATATGGATTCTAAGTTGAAACAAACAATTTTTCTCTCTACCTTCTCATTTTAGGGAACCCTATGGGTCCACAGCCTTTGGCCATGAAGGACATTTTGAAAAATAACGGTCGGGTAAAACAGAAAGTCTGATGAAAAGTTGAAATGACTGAAGCAAAACAATATGAAAAAGGTTTCTTTTCATGAGGATAGAGCTCTAAATATTCTAGAATTTTAGTCTGATACAGAAGAAAGTGAAAACATGTACTAAAAGCATGTTTCCGTCAAGATTAGACTTAAAATTAAGATAAAGAATGATCAAGACAAGGTGAGAAAGGGAATCATTTGTATTTGTGAGGGCCATTGCCATATTGGCCCCCACTAGATTGAACACTTATTACAACCAGAGTTTACAGTACAAGCATATGCTAAATCTCAGTATAAAACTTATTATCATTTACTGTCTTGCTTATAACAATTTTGTCCAGTGCCATAAGGCTAGATTCAAACAACCAACTCCAAAATGAATTGGGATGAGTATGTGTGTATTTCCGTTTATTTATTGTCACTACCATAGCACATGCCCATATGAGTGACGCCCCCCAGAAGATGGTTAGTTGTTACGGGGGGGTAGTGCAAGGATACAGGACGAAACTACTGAGAGCTCCGCCTGGTTCTTTAACGTGCTCGGTGGATAGCACCATCAAATGAGGCCTCGGTTTAACGACTCATACGAAAGACAATTAGTTTGTTAGTTAATATGGTCAGCCCGATTAGCTCAGTTGGTAGAGCACTTGACTTCAGTGGAATGAGCAACTAGTGGCTCTGCTTTAATATTGTGGTTGCACTGGTGTGAGACAAGACAGAAAGCCATGGTTAGTAACAATAGCCACCACACAAATACATATACCTGAAATACTGTTGAAAGTGGCCTTTAATCCAACACAATCAATCAACCAACCAAAAGGAATGCTTGGCAATGTCAAGAAGATGCTTCTATTTTACCTCTATTAAAAACTAGGGCATTCAAACAATGGCCTTACGGCCCGTTAAATGTTCACTCACCTTACACTGTTGAATCAAGGTTTTCATGATGTTATGTAACTGTTCTGAATCCATCTCAGGCTCTTTCCTGTAATACACACATCTCTGCGTGACACTTCCAACCATTTCACATGAGCACAAAGTAAAGACTTATATCAGCCTGTGCATCTCACAGTCTGATCAGAGATTTTACTATGTGCTCTGTAGATAGATACTGACTCAAAGTTCCTTCAGATAACTAGCAAATAGTCTACATGTACTGTGTGGCTGTCCTGGCTGCTTGAAATGTGCGCTTAATGATATTAGAAATAGTTGAACATGTCAAACATAGGCTCAAAAACACATTCAATGTCAAACAAAGGTGTAGAAATACGGTCACTACTATTAACCCATTACCATATGGCAAAATTTTAGACTGGTCCAAACGACAACATAAAGTTTTTGAACTTTGAGATTTTTTCAACTTTTTGGATAGAAAACATTGTGTAAAATGAAGAAATTGCTTGCTACAAGCAATTTCTTCATTTAACACAATTTTTTCCAAATGGTTTCCTTGGAGTGGGGGTCAAAAAGCACCATTATGTGGGAACTCCTACATTTCAGTTACAAATTGTGTTGGTTTAGCAACTTAATCATTGTACTTACAGCTTATTCAGGCTGTAGTTACAAGGTTCTGGTCACAAACCAATCCTTTTCTTTGTTACACGTAACTGACCACTTATTTGTTAAAACAACACTGTTTTATATTTAAACCTTGTCATGCTGAATAAAATCCTTTTCAGAATTGTATTAAAATTAAAGGGCTGAAAGCACCGGTAGTACTTGTTGTTCAGTTGGCAATACTTCTTTTAAAAATCATTTCATAACGACTCTGGTTTCAAAAGGACAGACAGGAGATGTAGACTTAGATCAGACTGTCTATACCTCCTGCTAAAATCGGAATATTACAGGTTCAGCATGACACGGGTCAAGTCTAACATCCTGTCGGAAGTCAGTGAGCAGGACCAGCGATCAGAGTCCAGTGAGTATCTACAACATAGTGTTTGAATGACATTTTTAGAATTAATATTTTGAACTTAAAGCTACTTAAAATATCTGGGGCTTTGAAATAGACTGTAACTCATATTGCTAGCAGATCTAGAAAACCTACGTTTTCTCCAGTGGGGGTCGCCACCCACATTCCTGAAGCCCAGGTATACTCTCTATGGGAATCTGTCGTACACCTTCTCTAAAACAGGTTAGACCTGCGTAAACCTTCTGAAACTTTTCCTGCTTCTGTTCAATAATTGTCTTAACAATCTGAAAACAAAATAGTAGCATTCAGAAATATACCAAAGAAAACTGTCCATTGGTTCTTGACACTAGGCTGTTGGGTGCTGGATACAAAACTTGATACTGATACAGGGGCATAATTCTGACATCAATATGTGTACAGTTACCTCTCTTAACATTTTCTTGTCCAATCCCTGTTTTTTTAACATCCCTGATTTTACAATTGAAAAAATATTGTAGAAATAGAAGAATTTGCTTGTAATTTCTTCTTTTTCCACAACGCTTTCTAAATGGCAATTTCTGAATGGTAGTTTTTCAAATTCATTCCACTTTAAATTTTTGTCGACAAAACTTTGAGTTTGGACAAGTCTAAATTTTGCAAAACAGGAAAGGGTTAATGTAGGGGTACTGCTTTGAGAGTGAATATAAATTCCAAATTTCAAATGAATGCATCCAGTAATACAAAAGCTAGTGCAAAATATCAGAATGACCTTTTGAATCATGGAACATAGAAAAGACAATTGCAATGACAAGTCCTCATGAAAGAAGTGTATATCTTTAACTTTTCATTAATTCTTAAGAAGTTCATTATGAATTATTCCCAACCAAAACCTACTAAACTATCAGTGATACAAACAGGGTCAAAATTTAATCAAATATATAAGTTAGTAGTCTTATTGTAAAGGAAGCCCTAATAAGTATTGATAAAACTATAATAATGTCTCATACCTCTTTCTGCATGCGTATAATTTTGGAGAATTCTGTATAACAGATCCTAGAATTGAGTTCACAACCCATCAATGTGGCACCTTCATAGTCTTTGATATAACCTAGATATGCTGATTTGGGTAACTTGATATCTTTGGAAAAACCCTGCAAACGAAACAACAAAATAAACTCACTCTTAACTTTACTAAAAACCATAACAAAACAACAAATAAGGTTTTCTTTCCATGCACTGACTTACATCTACACAAACTAATTTGAGACCAATTTTTGACCCCAAAAAACGGATCATTGCACTCAATGAAAAAGTTGAATGAACACTCCAATACATTTAGATAGGAGGTGAATGCTGAATTTCTGTTGGTTTGGTGGCTTAAACCCTTTAACAACAGCTTATTCAATTTATAGATCCCCCACTAACTGTTTTGCTTAACCCTTGTCATGCTGAACCCGGAATATTCCGGTTTTTGCAGGAGGTATAGATCAAGATCAGCCTGCACATAAGTGCAGTCTGATCATGGTCTACACCTCCTGCTTGTACCTTTCCTGCCAGAGTTGTTTATGAAAATGATTTCTAATGAAAATATTGTTTATTTAACAACACGTTCTACCATTGCTTTCAGCCCTTTGATTTTACAGCATTTCAGTAAAGTAATTTATACAGCATGATAAGGGTTAATGCCATTGATATGTTATAATACAAACTAAGACGAAACCATATCTCAGTCAAATCGCCTTCACAGGGGCTCAGAGGGCAGTGCAAATGATCCATCAACTACTTGACAAATTGTTGTCCCATTGCAAAAAAACTTGCAAATGCCTGTACAGGGTACAGGCCCTTGCAAGCTGTTAGCACAGCCACTTGCAGCTTTTTAGTACTTGGACATTAAAAACGAGCTACAATCATAACTTCAGGTCTAGTGTTTGACTCGTAAACCATAGTTTTACCTTCAAAAACATGAAAATATCAAGGTATATAACAGTCAAAACAGGATTTCATCCTCCATTTTTTAATTAATGTACCTTGTATACTATTGAAAATTGTACTAATTAATTGACAATTTCAAAGCATTACAAGAAAAGGTCAGTTTGGCATGTAAGCCTTCTAATTTTCTTTTTTTTTTTTTTTAAACAAGAACAATATTTCATTCTCAAACTTTGTTTACATGGTATTTGAGAACATAAGCATATCCACAGTGTTTCAGCCAAGATGCGCCCTTGCGGGATTCCTGCAATGGAATAATCATTCCCTCACATTTCCAAACCCACACTCCAAAATTGGCGCAAAAAATTGATTCTGGACCCAAAAATCCATTTTCCCATAAATAATTGCTCCTGGGTAGGAAAGGCTGTGGGACAGTTAGAAAAGGTACAAAACTCTGTGGACAAAAGAAATAAACGGACTGGTTTACATGCAGTAGTAAAAATAAATATTTTTGTCCGAAATTTTATTCTTTCATATGACCGGTCTATATATTTTCCTATTCTCCCCCCCCCCTCCTCCTAATCTGTGCTGAAATGGACCAATGATAAAGAAAGATGAATCTTCAATTGTTAGTTCAGGTATGTACATTTGCATGTACTGACCTTTTAACCCCCCCTCCCCCCCCTGGAAATTGTGACTGGCCCTTATTTAGGACAGGAGGGGACCAAGTGGTCCCCTTTTGAAAAATCCTGGCTGAAACACTGTATTATGCACGATTTCTATAAAAGATCAAGCTTCATGGTAGAACATGAAAAGAGAAGGAGTGCTAAAAGTTTTAGTGTGTAGAGGAATGGGAGAGAGAGAAAGTGGGAGAGGGGGCAGGTGGGCCTTTTTTTAATCATTATTTAATTTAATTTTATCCCTAAAGTTGATAAGCTTATTTGTCCAAAAACATCATTTTCGAAGTTTAATGTATATCCATGATTTCTGTTTTTCTTGTTGTTTTGATCCCAAGAGTTTCAGGGTTAAGGAGTAAATGACTCCCAAATTTCCAATTTAAGCATGTACCTTCCCACTTTATTGTAGCAGTCCAAAACTTGTTCACCAAACTTTTTCTTGTCAACAATACATTATGAGACAATCAGTCAGAAAAGACTAAGGAAGACAGATAAATTTATATGTGCTTAAATTTTGTACAAGGAATGTAACAAGAGCCATGTCTGACATGGCCATCCCACGCCTAAAAAGCTTGATCGTAAACTGAAGCAAGTTAGATTTAGGCACTGCATTTCTTCTCAATGAGTTCAATTTAAGCTATTATACTTTCAGAGATATGCTCAGGACAAATGTAAGTCTTTAAAAAAACAAAGGGCAATAACTCCAAAATTATGCAAGCAAGAGTTGTTGTTCTTGTGCACTGCACTTCTCCTCAATGACATCTATCCACCTATGAAGTTTCAAGTTAATAGCTATTATACTTTCAGAGATATGCTCCCGACAAAATCTTATTCTTTAAAACAACAATGGGCAATAACTCCAAATTTATGCAAGCGAGAGTTGTGGTTCTTGTGCATTGCACTTCACCTCAACGAGTTCTATCCACCTATGAAGTTTCAAGTTTATAGCTATTGTACTTTCAGAGATATACCCCGGGCAAAATCTAAGTCTTTAAAACAACAAAGGCCAATAACTCCAAAATTATTCAAGCAAGAGTTGTGGTTCTTGTGCACTGCACTTCTCCTCAATGAGATCTATTGACCTATGAAGTTTCAAGTTGATAGCAATTATACTTTCAGAGATATGCTCCCGACAAAATCTTATTCTTTAAAACAACAAAGGGCAATAACTCCAAATTTATGCAAGCAAGAGTTGTGGTTCTTGTGCACTGCACTTCTCCTCAATGAGATCTATTGACCTATGAAGTTTCAAGTTGATAGCAATTATACTTTCAGAGATATGCTCCGGACAAGTTTAGTGACAGAAGGACGGAATGAGGGAGGAGACCATTACTATATCCCCTGCGCCGAAACCGCGGGGGATAGAAAATGATCAGTGTTACCTGTTTCTTAAAGTAGCCTATGGCAAATTCATCAGCGAATGTGAGAAAATGTAGAATATTGTGTTTGATGTGATAATCTTTCAAGTGGTTCATTAGATGAGTACCATAACCCTGAAATAATACATTCAATTAAAGATTATGAAGGTTAAATCCAGTCTTTATTTAAGCCACTACCGGACAACAAAATATAAGACAGGTCCACTTGAATAAAATGTACACTTTTTCTGTGAAGAAAACATTGCAAAAACAAACAATGTTTTCTCAATTGCTTCTTTTGAGGGTCATCAAAAAAACGCCATTGTATGGGAATGAGATAATGCTATTTGGTGAATTATCAAGATTTCTCATAGCCCAGTTGGTAGCTCATTGCACTCCTAAACATGGGTCCCAGGTTCAATCATTGGTTGCAGTAAATATCCTTTCTGACATTTGCCTTCCACCAATGGTTTGATAATTGTAAACCAAAGTGGGAGAGCACCTCGAGGCTCAGAAAGGATGTAGTGATAGTACTGGTGGGAGAAATACCAGGAATCCATTGTAAGCGGCTGCAATATGACTGAAATACTGTTAAAAGTGACGATAAAGCCCATTTTAACAAAATCAAGACTTCTCTTTTGATTACCAATTATTGGAAAGTTTACAGATAGACTCACAGTTTTGGGTTGATTTTAGCTTGCCTTTATTCATATTTTCTGCCTAGCATTAATGAGGTACGACAAAAGCAACAGGTCAGTTTGTTCATTTGTCAACATTATGCACATTTGCAAAAGACGTTTTTTTAATTCTGGCTTAAAATATAATCTCTCATTTATGTTTACAAAACAAAATATGATGATTGTCCTTCTACATGTAAATCTTACGATAAATCTTTCCTGTTTGGCACAATAAATTATATTTTTTTTTAGCAGTAGAGTGAAATTATAGCTTTTATAATTAACTCAATGAAAGATTAATTGATGAAGATTCTTCATATCAGTGGAAGATCAATTTATCTTTTAAGTCAAAAAAGGGGAATAATTTGTTCAAAATTGCACTCAGAGTTATCCCCTTGCTTGTATAGATTGCTCTTTTTTAGTGAAGATATATTCTAAGTTTCAAGTGAATGTGTTCAGTAATACAAGAGATATTACAAAATATCAACGTTTCCGGACCATATCATAGATGCAGACGATAAACTGGCTGTAGCAATATCTGGGCTCAATATATCAATTTGTGACACTTTGCACATTTGAAAATCACTCCATGAAAATACTTATTGTCTTAAATGTTAACAGTGTTGTGCCTAGGTCAGAATTTTTGGGGGACACAGGTGTCCCCCTACCTAAATTTCAAGGGGACATTGGGAAATTTTGGGGGACAAACTAAAACAACTAATTCTTACCTGTTATTGATAAATAGTCTAATTTGAATATAATTTTCTGTCCATGCTTGATTCTTTTGCAATAAAGTACACTTTTTCCATAAGTTTTGTCATGGCTTCATCTTTTTCATTGAATGAGCGATCTATAGCAAGGGCCCCCTCATATTTCAAACGCAAAGCTACTACTGCACGTACATGATAAGCCCAATTTTGTTAGGGTACTTGAGCGCATTTTGGTACACCAAGTGTCTGTAGCAAATGGTTTAGATAATTTTAGTTTCGATTCCAAACAGGTCTCGCATTTCTGGCTGTCACCCGATTCTCGCAGCTAAGGAAATTTTGACAACCAATTCTTTTGGAAATTTCGTTCCTTCCGTTTTTTGTCTCTGAGGAAGAAGGAGGTGACTGGGACATTTAGCTGTCTGCATCAGCAGATGTAGACACGGCTGGATCGCAGCTGTCTTTGTTGATTCAACATCGTCTGCTACCTTTCCACATTTTCCTGACATAAAGTCAGTCAAGCGCATCTGTCGTTTAGCCATTTTTAATTTTAGTAACAATTCCAAGACCGGTTCTCGTTACTTTATATTAAAATCGGCTGATTCAAATGGCAAATTGTGGGTCACAGTCAAGTTTTTGTAGGTGCGCGACTGGTTCATAATATTTTACATCAAAATTTGCAGAATCGAAATGGTAAATTTCGGGTCACAGTCAAGTCTTTGAGGGTGCACCGTGTACGTGTAATAATATTCAATGCGTAAATATAATGTCATAACAAATGTAAACGCCAATCGAGTAGGACTTTTTTCGCAGGCATGACGGAATATAAAAGATCGCGGAAATTTGAGCGCGCCCGAAATCCCGCGATGGCTTAGATTTTAGGGGACATCGGGAATAAATTTGCGGGAATCCCGCGATGCCGCGGCCTAGGCACAACACTGTAATATTATGTAAGTAAATTCATACCTTGACTTGTTCATTTGATGTAACAGCACAGAAAACAATCTCTGTAAAGCCCTGTGATGGAAACATTCTAAAACAAATACCTCCTATAACGTTGTTGTCCTTTATTAAGGCCAAACATTTGTGTTTACTGAAACATGAAATAATGAATTTCACTAAAACATTGATGTAACAGAACAGACAACTGTCTGGCATGACATGAGATGAAAACATTTAACTAATTACCAGACATCAAAATTTTAGACTGGACCAAATTTAAAAGAATTGCAGATGACAACTTAAAGTTTATAAAATTTCAAATTTATCAGCTCATTTAGTTGAAAATTTTAGACTGGACCAAATTTAAAAGAATTGCAGATGACAACTTAAAGTTTATAAAATTTCAAATTTATCAGCTCATTTAGTTGAAAGCATTGTGAAAAATGAAAAAATTCTTGATTGTAGCAATTTCTTCATTTCCCACAATGTTTTCCGAATAGTTTTTCTTGGGGTGCACCCAAAAGCATCATTGTGTAGAAATGGTTTTAAAAAATACCTCTAAAACATTGTTCTTCTTTTTGAAGGTAAAACATTTGTGCTTGCTGAGATATAAGAATATAACTGAGAATATAACTATAACTTTGTCAAATAGGTACACAGGCTTGCTACAAACCAAAGCATAACAATTTGTGATTGATTGAATGGGGTTTAATGCCACTTTTAACAGTATTTTAGTCATATCACTGCTGCTGGAGCACCTTACAATGGATTCTGGTATTGCTCATACCAGTACTACCACTACATCTTTTCCTAGCCTCCAGCTGCTATCCAACGATTATCCTCCCATTGGTGAGAGACAAATGTCGAAAAGGATATGCGATGCTGCTGGGGATTGAACCCATGACATCCCATATTTGAAGATTGGGAGTCTGACACACTACCCACTGCACTATGATGGAGGCAAAAGCAACACAAAGCAGTACCAGTGCTAGGCTTTATGTTATAGAAAAGTAGCACACAATTTTTCAGTAGCTATTCTAGGACTTAACCTTTGTCATGCTGAACCCGGAATATTCCTGCTTTGGCAGGAGGTAAAGACCAAGATCATCCTGTGTATAACTTAATATTGGCCCTGAAAGCTAGATCTGCAGTACTTTCAGCCCTTTGATGTTCATGCAAATCAGGAAGAGATTTTATTAAGCACCACATGGGTTAAAATAGCCTAATAATAGGCTTAGTTTAAATACACATGCTTTATAACTTGCTAGCCCAACAAAAACAGAGGAAAGTTACACTTACGGGTCAAACACTAGTCTAGTGATGTACTCTTTTGGCATTCTCGGAAGTTGATGTGAAAACACATTCTGCATACCTGTCAACAGATAATTGATACAATTCGTTATCAAGGAAAACTTGACGCAATGACTTTACTTTATGACGCAAAATTCCAATGTTTTGGTGACATCACAATTGTTTGATTATTGCTATGTCCCTCGACAAAAAGTTTTGGAAAACATTGTGGAAAACAAAGATATTGGTTGTCACTAGCAATTTCTTCATTATCCAAAATGTTTCTAACCTAAAATACAGATTCTAAAATTGACATTGACTAAAACCTGCAACCTAAAACTTTTTTTAAATTTGAGCCAGACTAAACTTTTTGTCATCTAGTAATGCTTTTATGTACAAAAACAGTTGTCACTTATTTTAGTTATTGACTTATTTTTTCATTTTTCGTGAACTAGTACGACAGTTTATTCTAAAATTTGATACAAGAGCACTGCACCGTCTGATCAGCCCTTCACCATGATCTGTACTGATAGATATAGACTCAATTCATCTGTACGCAGTCAGCAAATATTAACCCTTGTAATGCTAAATTATACATCCTCTACAGATTTTCATTATGATCAAAGGACTGAAAGCATTGGAAGCACCAATTTAAGGTAAATATTTCTTTTGAAAATTTATCTTGTAAACAATTCTGGTTTAAAAGGGACAAGCAAGTGGTGTAGACTAAGAGCAGACTGCACAAATGTCTGAGATCAATTTTCTTTTCCAGTTTAAATGAATGATATGATTGGTCACTTGATTTCATGATTGGCGCCTTGTAAATGCAGCCAAATCCTAACTTGATGGTTTAAAGTGTGAAGTAGGTTGGATTGATTAATTGAATGGGGTTTAACACCACTTTAAACAGTATTTCAGTCATATTGCAGTGGCTGGAGCATCAAACCATGGATTCCTGGTATTTCTCACACCAGTACTATCACTACACCCTTTCCAAGTCTCCAGCTGCTAATCCTACCATGGTTTACTATTGTCCACAATTTGGTTTGGAGACAAATATCAGGAAGGATATTTGCCGCCAAGGGAATCTATGTGCTTCCACCTGCACTATGGCCGAAGTCAAAGTAGGTTTTAGGGCTATGAAGAATGTAGCCAACTATAAACTCAGAACTTAAATGTTAATTCTCCACAGTTATAAATGTTTGTTTGTATTTACATTTATTTATCTTCATTACCGTAGCACATGCCCATATGAGCGACGCCCCCAGAGGACGGTTAGTTGTTACGGGGGATAGTGCAAGGATACAAGACGAAACTACTGAGAGCCCCGTCTGGTTCTTTAACGAGCTTGATGGATAGCATTGTCACACGGGACCTCGGTTTAATGTCTCATCCGAAAGAAAATTAGTTAGATAGTTGATATGGTCAGCTCAGGGCTCGAACAGTGATCCTGAGGTTTGCAGACAGTTATAAATACCAACCTATCAACCATATAAGTAGCTGTCTTGATGGTTTACGACTTAACGAGTTTCCAATCACATGGAATTCTATTACTCCTTTCTTTTCCTCATTTCTCGCACTTTCGTCTCTAGAAACATGGGATGGAAACAATGATGTCTGAAATAACACCATGAACTTCATTTATTTACCTTCATCTAATACAGGGGAATCCTGTAAACCCATTACCAGACGGTAAAATTTTAGACCATTCCATATTGAAAGGAGTTGGAGACACAATTTAAAGTTTATGAAATTTTAGGTTTTTTTATAAAACATTGTGTAAAATGAGGAAATTGCTTGTTACAAGCAATTTCTTTATTTAACACAATGCTTTCCAAATCAATTTACATGAGGGGCTCATTGTGTGGGAATGGGTGAAACGCAACACCAATTTGCAAACACCTTTGTTGCAATTAACCTGAAGTTGCTATTAAAAAGAGATTTGCTCTTTAAATTTAATTTTTGTGCATAAAGTAAATTGCAAATAAGGAGTGAGTTGCAATTATCAGGGTTGTCATTTAGAGGATTTCACTGTTTTTGAAAGATAAAAGGTTTTAAAATCTTCACATTGATACCTCATACTGACATCCTTTCATCAGAATTTATTGGATGGAAATAATGATGTCTTACATAAAGACATCAAGAGCTAATTATGATACTATTCTAAGTACCTATACAAATAACTACACATCTTTTTGTCTAATCGAAATCAATTAATCAAAATGTATCTTAACATTTGAATTTTGAAGCATAGCAAACTAGAAATTGTCGCAAAGCGGACTAATACCCGCTTGTCCATATACAAAAGCTATCCGCTAAAGGGCCATAATAAAATGGACTTTTTAATTAAAGGGCCATAAATCAGTCAAAATAAATGGATCATTATCAAAATAAAATATGAACATGTCTGACTTATAAGGAGTCTTTCTGTGATATTTGAATCAAATCTGTCCAATGGTTGCTGAGAAATTGAGCGGATACACTTTTTTACCAAAGGGCCATAACTCCATCAAAAATCATTTGCTCATAACCAAAATAGAATATGAACATCTCTGCTTGATACTGTTTATATC
The DNA here is from genome assembly GCA_946902895.1 of Fragum fragum. Lineage (NCBI taxonomy): Eukaryota > Metazoa > Mollusca > Bivalvia > Cardiida > Cardiidae > Fragum > Fragum fragum. The sequence continues at coordinate 10,631,708 of OX336371.1, forward strand.
AGTGAAGTTTGATTAAAATCTGTCCTAAAGTTGCCAAGAAATTGAGTGGACAAGAAAAAGCTACAGACAGATGGACGGACGGACCCTCTGACCGACAAGCTGACTCCATTATACCCCCTCAAAATAGTTTTGGGGGGTATAATCACAAGACCTATCTTGGTACAAACAATTTATCATTTTGTTTATAAAATTGAATTTATGAAACTGAATGTGGCATGTCACTCAAATAAATTATTATTTGGAGACCTAAGATTATTTGTTTCTGTAAATTTGTTGTATTGTTACTAGGACAAAACAGATTCCACAAAACATTAGGAAGTGTTTAGTCTAGTCCAGCTTTGATCTTGATCTCAAACAATCAAATCAAGTTATTGCACTAAGTGCATTATCTTCAACCAAACCATGCACACATTGTTGTTATTTCTTGACCACACACCTCCTTCATTTATGGGTGTCAGACAAAATTTGGTTCTGAAAACATTGTGAGAAAAGAAGAAATTGCTTTCAATCAAAACACACTTTGAAATGCTGTCTGCAACTTCTCTAACTTTAGAGCAGTATAAATTTTGTCTTCTAAATATAGATTTATTCTTTTAATACTTAAGACAATATCTTAGAGAATGGAGTTTCCCTTACATCTGGTCCCACCATGTCCTTTGGATCTGTTACCGTGGCAACAATTTCCGAGATTATCTCCTCTGGAATGTCCCCTTCTAGTTTGATTTTCTTTGTGTCTTCAAGTTTAACAACTTCTTCAATCTTCCTCTTCTCTCCAACTAGAATTTAAAGGAGCCATCGAAAATAGGTAAAGTCTTTTCAATAGAAATTATTCTAACACTAATAAACCCATTCCCACACAACCAAATTTTAGACTGGTCCAAATTGAAAGAAGTTGCAGACGACAATTCAAAGTTGTTGAAATTTTAAATGTTTTCATCTTTTGGGATAGAAAACATTGTAGAAAAAGAAGAAATTGCATGTAACAAGCACTTTCTTCCTTTTCCTCAATATTTTCTAACCTATTGAATGATTATTTTTCAAATTAAATTCACTATAAAATGTTGTTGGCAACTTCTTTGAATTTGAACAGTTTCTATAAAATTGCAAAATGGGAAAAGGTAAAGACTTGTAAGTGAAGTCTTTTTTACCAACATCATTCGTCATACACATGAAGCTTTTTTGTCTGGCAATCTTAACTTAACTATTCAAGCTGTAGTTATGACATTTATGTTGACAACCAACTATTTTACTTTTTCATATGCTACTGGTCATAAATTTCTAAAACATAGGCTGTTTAATTTTCAAGTGAAACTTCCTGTCAGAGTTCAGTTGGCATAAAACAGCTAAAATTTACCCCTTGTCATACTGAACACTGAATGTTCCAGTTTTGGCAGGAGGTAATCTGATCTTGGTCTACACCTCCTGCTTGCACCTTTCCTGCTAGAGTTGTGTATGAAATTGATTTCTTGAAGAAATATTGATTTTTAATCGACAAGATATATCAGTGCTTTCAGCTCTTTGATTTTACAGCAATTTAGTAAGGTAATTTATACAGCATGACAAGGGGTAAAGGCATGTTTTTATATATCAGATTCCTGAACATACCTGTAGATATCTCATTTCTTGAGGATCTCCTGACTGGTATATTTCCTGCAGGAGTTGAAGTGTCATTGTTTGTGGATGACAGTGCACCGGTCATTGTAAACCTACTCAGCCCACTAACACCTGTACCAACAGCGTTCTCGCCTTGAATAAAAGAGAATGGAACTAGCTTGTCACGTAATAAGTTGAAATACCACATACTGATAAATTGGTTCACAGAAACAGGTTTTTATTCCAGGGGGGATATAACTTCTTCCACTAGGGGGGGAGGGGGGTGTCAAAATTACCTCTTGAAAACCTTAAATTTTAGGATTTCAACTGAAGATGTAAGAATAGCTTGCAATTTAAATAATTTGTATTTTGTTTTCAGAGAGAAAAGAATAAAGGATAAACAAAAACATTTATTTTGCAATTGTTTGATGAAATTTATTTTCAAATTCAGAGAGAAAGGTATAACCAAAACATTTACTTTGCAATGGTTTGATGAAATTTATAACTTTTGACAAAAGAAGATTCTCTCTCAAAACTTATTTTCCTTCCACCCTGACTTTGCAGACAGAGCAGGTCAACCAGAGTTTAAAATTCTGGTTTAACCCTTTCGTATTTGCAAAATTTTAGACCTATCCAAATTCAAAGATTTTACAGTCGACTATTTAAAGTGGGTATAATATGAAAAATAACCATCCAGTTGCGTAGAAAATATTGATGAAAAAAGAAGAAAATGCTTGTTACAAGCAATTTCTTCTTTTTCTACAATGTTTTCTCAAATATAAAATCACAGTAATGCAAAATCCCGGGTTTGTGCAGTAAAGGGTTAAAGCCTTATGGTAACCAGTTTTCCATTTTTCAAACACCAATCTATTGATTTAACTCCTTTTAACCCTTGTCATGCTGAACCCAGAATATTCTTGCTTTGGCAGGAGGTATAGACAAATATCAGCTTGTCTGATCTTAGTCTTCACCATCTGATTGTCCCTTTTAAACCACGAATGTTAATACGATAAATTTTCTGTAGTGGATTTATAATTCAGAATGACAAGGGTTAATAGTCTATCTATCTAAAATTGAATACTCCTTTTAACCCTTGTCATGCTGAACCCCGGAATATTCCGGTTTTGGCAGGAGATGTAGACCAAGATCAGCCTGCACATTAGTACAGTCTGATCTTGGTACACACCCCCTGCTTGTACTTTTCCCGCAAGAGTTGTTTATGAAATTGATTTCTAAAAGAAATATTAATTTTTGAACAAGTTCTATCAGTGCTTTCAGCACTTTGATTTTACAGTGATTCAGTAAGGTAATTTATACAGCATGACAAGGGTTAATACGTCAATCTTTTTTAAAACTGAACAAATCATTCTAACATGTCTATCTTCTTTTAAAAATTGAATAAATCCTTTCAATATGTCAGTGTCTATCTTTTTTTAAATTAAATAACTCCTTTCAATATGTCTATATTTTTTATAATTGAATAACTCCCTTCATTATGTCTATTTTACATTCTTTTCATACTCAGGGAGTGTATATTCAATATATACATACCAGTTGAGGGACTACTTGGTACACTTGCTTGAGAGAACTCCACATCCCAGATTGGAGATGTCTCACTGTAAACCTCCTCTTCTAACATTGTTAAGAACCTGTAAGTTTATATTTTGGATATTACAATATTGACAAGATTCCTGAATATGAATAAAAATCATTACACAAGGTTAATTAGAAATTTGATGGCAATCTAAAATCTAATAAAGTCTGCAAGTCTACAACTTACGGATCCCAGTTGTCAATCACAGAACGAATAGACCAATCAAATCTTTCATCTAGACTAGAATTGTAATTTAAACTCAAATTTTTGTCAAGTATTTCTGTTGGTTTGATGACTGAAACATCGTAAGTACAATGCGTAGGTAGCCAACCATCCATTTTACTTTTTTTTACATGCTACCGACCAAATAATTTGCAAAATAATTCTTGTTGCCATCTGTCAGAGTTGGATTGGCAGTAGCTGCGATATCATAGCCCTCTTTCTAATAATATGCTGGCTAGGGCTACGACTCCCCCCTTTTTTTCCCTCTGTTGCAAGTCCTAATATTGTATGTTTTGTGATAATCGACTTTTTACCAATCAATTCAATACATACGTTAATATTATGGACAAATGCTATCAAAATACTAAGAATATCAATTGTATCAATAATTTAATACTGGTTTCTTTTCAGTTTGTAAAAAATTCCTACGTTTGGCAGCCATGACATTTGGTCGGTCATGTGATCTATTAATACATCATGTTGTCAAAACAGGTGCTCATTATAAATCATAGTATCATTTTTACCTACCATCGATAAAATTTTACCATCAAAGTAACTGTATCGTCAATATTTTTGTTTTTTCTATCTAATTCACTTAACACTTGAATTACTTTCATACAACTTTGTTCTTATTTTCTTTCAGAACTGTCCAGTTTTCAAAAAATACTATGTCTTCCAAATATGGTGACTTTAATTTTCTTTCCATTAACCTAAATTTTTGTCATCTATTAATGGGTTAAATGAGTTTACCTTGGAAAGTGTGTTAGGACCAATGTTCTTTTTTCTGCTGGCATTCTGTCCTTCTCCGCCCTAAATTTATCCAGCAATTGTCTCCTCATGGTTTGGAAGACAGACTTCAGTAAGGTACGTCCAAATATCAATGTGGTCTCGTATCTCGGTAATGTATCACAGAAAGCTGGGACATGGCAGTAACATAACCATCTAGAAATTGGAATTACATTAAAACTTATTATTCTGTTACCTACCATAAATACTGCCTAATAAAGGAGGGTATGTTAAGCTTGTTGATATCAGGTCACATGGTCATGAGATTAGCTTCATCATGTCACTTGTTCATGTGATCTACCAGACCTACTTTTGCAAAACAATAAATATTCAAATAATCAGTTGGAATTTATGTCCAAATAAAAACATTATACCCGACTCTCAATTTTCATTGGTCGAATTACAAATCGATGATGTAGTACATGATGCAGGCATCGTTTAGTACATGGAAACATACACACTTGTAACTTCAGAAGGGCGGGATTTAAAACATTATCTAAGACGATTTAGTTATCTGAAATTGAGTGAGAAGACTTTTTGAGATTGCAGCTAGGTATCTTATCCAAATCTTTGTCCATCTTGTGATATTTGATAAGGATGGCATCGACTTTGGGTTTGTGTTGTGGCTGCGTAACAACGAACTTGCCAGAAAATCTTCTGACACTTTCGTTGAGTAATCAACAAGAAAATAAATCTAGGCATATCATTTTTGATAACCAAGCTAGGTCTTTGTTGTTTAAGGCTTAAGTTTTAGTTGTTTTTGATAATTTTGTCTTTTTCGGGCCTTGTAAATAAAATTTTGCGACTTCTTTCAAATGTCAACCCCTACATCCCACCCCTCGGTAAAAATCATCATGTACGGTAAAGGGAGGTTAACTTACATTTAATATAGAAAAGTTCATTGGGCTCGGCTTCAGATTTATCCTGTTTGCCTTTGGTTCACCAGATAAATTCCTACGCCTTGACCGATAAACTTTTCCATATCAAGACACCAACCATCTATTCTCTATAACTAATGAATATCAATTATCCTTAAGCAAATCATATTTCTTCTATGCCACAGTTGCAGAAAGAGGTGGTAGTGTTGATTTCAATTTTCAAATGTTCAAAATACAATGTTTTTGTCCTCATTGGTAGGTCTTCAGACAATTCAGATGAGAGCCAACTACATCAGGTTTATTGAATTGTAGAGGACCACAGGGAAAACTGGCTAAACCCAATTGTGTTGCCTCATTAAATAAAGACTTTAGTATAATCATTATTATCATCATTATTGTCATTTCACAATACAATCAATCTGTCTCGAGTGAACAACTTTATCAAGCAATGACTTTCATTCAGAAAACATGAAATTTTGTCTCCAAAAGCAAAAGCTCTTAACCCATTCCAACACATTGTTTTCTCAAGTATAATATTCCAGGGACGAAACCACAGGTATTGTACAAAAAGATAGTAAAGAAATGGTTAAACAGTCTATGTATTTGCTTATGTTATTTGAACTAATGAGACCATTTTCTTTCCTGTTTAGCAAAATTTTAGACCTGTCCAATTTCAAAGGTTTTGCAGACAAAAAGTTAAAGTGGGTTTAATTTGAAAAATAACTATTCAGTTGGTAGAAAAAAAATGTGGAAAAAGAAGAAACTGCTTGTTAAAAGTAATTTCCTCTTTTTCTACTATTTCTTTCTCAATTTTAAATTCACAAGGGACATAAAAGCCAGGGAATGGACAGGAAAGGTTTAAATAAGACATAAATAAGTGAGAACTAGGCAAAAACTTTATAAATATAATTAAATCCACCCTTCTTAAATGTCTTAACCCTTTCCTGTTTTGTGATATTTTAGGCTGGTCCAACTTGAAAGGTTTTGCAGACGACAATTTTAAGTTGAACTTATTTGAAATATAATCAGTCAGAAGGGTAGAAAACATTATGGAAAAAGAAGAATTTCTTCCTTTTCCACAATGTTTTCTCAAGTATAAAATGACAGGGATGTAAAAACCAGGGTTTAAACAGGAAAGGGTTAAAAATGTATATGACCATTGTGTTCAGCTACCACTGTTTGGTGGTTCCTTGGGTGGTCTTTTTATACAAGTTTACTGAATTTGTGTATAAATCTCTTCCACAGTCCATACTTGTAGGACATCAGAACACTTTCTCTTTCTTATTAGTTTCAGTTAATTATCCATGAACAATGTAGGAAGAAAATTATCGAACACCAACAAAAGCTTTAGTGGTCTGTGCCAATCTGAATAGACATTGAATAGATATTGGTTGTCCTAGGACAACTGTTGGCGAGCCTGCAAAGTTTTGTAGGTATCATGCTCCAGATAAACACAATTTTGGTGTTTGACCTTGAGCTTTGACCTTGAACTTGAAGCTATCAAAAAAATTCTTTCAAATGGCACATCTACTTATGATGAAAAATAATTGTGCCATGTTATTTTGAAATCCATCCATAAATGTAGGACAAATTCAGAGTGACACATATGTCTCGCTCACCACAAGTGGGCTCTGAAAAATTATAGCATGCTTTTTGATTTATTTACATTTTCAGCTTTGTTAAGGATAGTATAACAAACTGTCATCCTCAATGACTTCTAATTATTTAGCCAACGTTGACAAATAAGAACACTTTAAAATCCCTCAAATTCTATTGGATAAGCCTAGACACTAAGTTAAACTGAAGGATGCAGAATTAAGACTCAAGCTACAAAGTAGCCTATCAACTCTGATATATCATGCCAAGTTTGGTTAGCTCAGTCAGTAGCGCACTATATTATCAATCCTTAAAAGGTGGGTAAGAACCCTGGCTTGGCCAAGATTCGTTCTGACATTTGACAAAAAGTCATCACAATTGCATCCCTTGCCACTCCCCAATGGGTCGAAATGATAAGGAGTGTCCCTAAGTGGGATGAGCAGTTGGTGAATTGATGGCTGTGGTTGTAAAGATAGGAGACAATGGATAGGTGCACAGACCATTGCAATATAATATAATTGAAATACTGTTACAAGTGGCATTAAAACCCTACAAAATCCATCAATCTTATCTCTTATGATTTATCTCTAGAAAATTATCTTTCTTTATAAAGAACAAGAATATGAAAATTACGAAAGACTTTGCAGCTTTCAACCTACCTAGTGTAATTTACTTTATAAGGTGCAATATCTTCTGAGCCTGCATGTTGTTGTCGACTAGTTGGTGTTTCCAGTTTCCAATGGTTCAAACAGTGTAAAAACATCTTGGCCAAGTCATACATCGTCTGCCATTCTCTCTGGGCCAAGTGACCAAATTTATACAACACGAAATTAGTGACACCCTGTATAAGAGGTATAAATCTGATAAAGTCATTGTTCCAAGAATTCACTTGTCCACTCTTTCGTACCAGTATAAATAAATGACAAAATTGATAGATCAATCCACATATATTCAAACTACAAGTTAATTTTGAACTCTGACATTGACAGACATTTACGTAAGGTACTTTTGTTGGTTTACCAACTTAAATGTCATAACTACAGCCGTTTAAGCTGTAGTTAAAATGTTTATGTGACCATTCAACCTTTTTTTTTTTTTTTTCGTTACATGTTACTGGCCATATATTTTGTAAAATAACCCTTTTTTTTCAAATTTGAACTCCCTGATATTCAGCAGGTCCAGCAATAGGTCAATTCGGAAAGCCAAGTGAGTTTTACCTCTCTAACTAAAAGGACAAGTGCAAAGTGGAAGGATATGAAAGGGATTTTGAAATTCTGTTGACCTCTTAAACATTTCAAAGTAATACAAGAGGCCCAGTGGGCCTTAACGGTCACCTGAGTAAAAGAGCACCAAGACAAGTGATTTTGTTTGAAAGAATTAGAAAAAGGTTTGGTTGAAATCCCCTCAGTAGTTCTTGAGAAGAAGATGAAAATGTTTAAAAGTTACCAAAAATGACCCCCTTTTGGTCCCCATTTTAGGCACCCCTGACCTCCAGCCTTTTAATTTTCACAAATCCGAATAACCATTACCAAATGATGCTTTTCACCAAGTTTGTTTGAAATTGGCTTTGTACTTCATCAGAAGAAGATGAAAATGTGAATTTTATAACACGATGAACTTTGACCTCTGGGTGTGGCCCCATACATGACCCCAGGGGCATGAATTTCACAATTTATAATATACCTGTCCTAGTTTTCATGCACACAAAATATTTAAGCTCTGGTATTAACGGTTTATTAGAAGAAGATTTTTAAAGAAGTACCTAAAATTACCCCTTTTTGGCCCCTATTTGGGCCCCTATGACCCCCAGAACCCCTATTTTCACAAACTTGAATTGGCATCCCCCAATGATGCTTTCTACCAAGTTTGGTTGAAATCTGCCCAGTAGTTCTTGAGAAGAAGATGAAATATTTAAAAGTTACCAAAAATTACCCCCTTTTGGTCCCCATTTTAGGGACCCCTGACCTCCAGCCTTTTAATTTTCACAAATCCGAATAACCATTACCAAATGATGCATTTCACCAAGTTTGTTTGAAATTGGCTTTGTACTTCATCAGAAGAAGATGAAAATGTGAATTTTTTAACACGATGAACTTTCACCTCTGGGTGTGGCCCCATACATGACCCCAGGGGCATGAATTTCACAATTTATAATATACCTGTCCTAGTTTTCATGCACACAAAATATTTAAGCTCTGGTATTTACGGTTTATTAGAAGAAGATTTTTAAAGAAGTACCAAAAATTACCCCTTTTTGGCCCCTATTTGGGCCCCTATGACCCCCAGAACCCCTATTTTCACAAACTTGAATTGGCATCCCCCAATGATGCTTTCTACCAAGTTTGGTTGAAATCTGCCCAGTAGTTCTTGAGAAGAAGATGAAATATTTAAAAGTTACCAAAAATTACCTCCTTTTGGTCCCCATTTTAGGGCCCCCTGACCCCACAGCCTTTTTATTTTCACAAATCCGAATAACCATTACCAAATGATGCATTTCACCAAGTTTGTTTGAAATTGGCTTTGTACTTCATCAGAAGAAGATGAAAATGTGAATTTTTTAACACGATGAACTTTCACCTCTGGGTGTGGCCCCATACATGACCCCAGGGGCATGAATTTCACAATTTATAATATACCTGTCCTAGTTTTCATGCACACAAAATATTTAAGCTCTGGCATTAACGGTTTATTAGAAGAAGATTTTTAAAGAAGTACCAAAAATTACCCCTTTTTGGCCCCTATTTGGGCCCCTATGACCCCCAGAACCCCTATTTTCACAAACTTGAATTGGCATCCCCCAATGATGCTTTCTACCAAGTTTGGTTGAAATCTGCCCAGTAGTTCTTGAGAAGAAGATGAAAATGTTTAAAAGTTAACGGACGACGGACGACGACGGACAAACGATGATTGCAATAGGTCACCATGACCATTCGGTCAGGTGACCTAAAAATCCTTTTCAACTCATAAAGTACAGATCAGACTTTTCAAGTTAAACTTTGAGGTAGTCTGGTAGTCACTTAGAAGTTCTAATAAGATAACTGCATGTCACGAGCAATTACTTCCTTTTCCCACAATGTTTCCAACTTACTAGATATTACTATTCAATTTAAAATCGCTTTTGAAATTTGTCTACAAATTCTTCCATATTAGACTAAACAATTACCAGATGACAAGCTTTAAGACTGGTCCAAATTCAAAGATGCGGCAGACAAATGATGAAGTTTGTAAAATAGTTATCTTATGGGGTAGAAAAACATTGTTTCAAGCAATTTCTTCTTCTTCCACAATATTTAATGAGCTCATTTCATGGGGGACGTAAATAAATGTGATTGCAGGGGAATTCTGACAAAAAACATAGATGTAGGTATTATTACAAACCTTTGCAATGCTTGGTTTTTCAAATGGTGGATTCCCCAGCGGGCCTTCTATCGTTGGATTATTTTGATTCAATATACACTTTCTGAGTAACTGAAATAGAAACAGATAACCTACGCTGAAAAATGAATAAGAAATTCATACAAAGATTTTTGGTTCAAACCCTTGTTTTTTTGGTTTTAACCTATTTGCAAATGACAAAACTTTCTAAATTGGACTTATTGCAAGAAGTTGCTAACAGCCACATGCAGAATTTCAGTCATATTGCTACAGCTGGAGTACCTTATCATGGATTTCCTGGTATTTCTCATAATATTACTACCACCACATCCTTCCATAAAAAAGATGAAGTATATTATTCAAGAACAACTCCCTCTCCTCCCCCCCCCCCCCCAAAAAAAAATTGTTTAATTATTTGAAATGCCTATCAGTAAACAAGTTTAAAAAAACACTTTTAATAACATTTTTTATTTGAAGTCATAATATTATCATGATGTTACCAGAATTTAAAGCTGCACATTGCCACCATGCCTTAAAAATTTATGGGAAGAACATTGCATCCAAGTTTAACCTATTCCCACACAATAACCATCAAGAAAAAAGCATTGTAAATCATCATGGAAAATGAAGAAATTGCTTGTATCAACTATTTCTTCATTATCCACAATGTTGTCTATTCAAAAATGTTTTCAAAAGCCTTTCCTTAAAGGTAGGTATCTTTGTTTTTTACAAGTCACAGATTTAAATTATTCTTATTCCCTTTCATGCACTATTCTAATGAAATATTCTGAAAAGTAGTTTTGTGAAATCAGGTTGTTTATATTAATAAAGAGGGGTATTTCCCTAATAGCCTTCGTAGGCTGTCAATCTATTTTTATATTAAGCTGAGACAGTTGCAATGAATATTGGGTCATTCATGTGTTGCTTATTACCGTTGGCATCTCGCAATCAGTTTGAATTTGCTCATACATGTGTCATTGTTATGTCATCAGGAGTTATGTGCACTTGCCGGTCTTCAATTCTGTAAATTTCAGTCCAAAACTGTTGTACGCGTTAATACAAATATAGACACTTACCCTAGTTTTGTGCTAACCGTTTTAAGTGATATAATTTAGGATGTTAGGACGCTGTCAATTTCTAACCTTCAGATGACTTTGGGTCAAATGCAAATGAGGTCATGAAGTGTTGACAACCGAATTCCATGTTATCTTAAAATAACCTAGAATTCCACTGAGTCTATCCTATGTAACCACAAAAAACCACTTCAAGCATAACAGATTATCGCAAAGATAATGTCTGTCTCAAATCTAAGTATTATATGTTCGTTTGAGCGTAAATTTTGGCAATTGGCAAATTTTTCTTATCTTAGTTTCAGAAACATTGCTACCTTCCTTTAAAGGGGGTTTAGATAAAGTGGCATTATTTCGGAAATTGTTAAAAAAAAGTTTGAGAAAACAATGTGGAAAATAAAGAAAGTGCTTGTTAAAAGCCTTTTCTTCATTTTCAATAATGTTGTCTACAAAAAAAATGCAGAAAAATTTAAAATTCTATCAAATTCTCATCATCTGCAACTTCTCTCAAAATGAACCAGTTTAATTTATTTGTCTAGTATGGGTTAACCCATTCCAACACAGCAAAATTTTAGACTGGTCCAAATTGAAAGAAGCTGCAGACGACAATTTAAAGTTAATGGAATTTTGAACTTTTTCTTCGTTTTGGATAGAAAACATTGTGGATAATGAAGAAATTGCTTGAAACAAGCAATTTCTTCATTTTCCACAATGTTTTCAAAAGCTATTTTCTTGAGGGGCGTAAAAAGGAGGGATTGAGTTGGAACGGGTTAAAGCCTCTCACCTTGAAAAGATAGAAATACACTTGTTTTGTTTCTGCATCTTCTTCCTTATGTACACACATGAACAAGTTTTCCACGTCAACAACAATGCGGAGTAGTCTATTTAATTCTTCCTCGGCTGTGGATTCTAAGTGGGTCACATGTTGTTCTGAAAGAGATAACATCTGATAAATCTGAGTTGAAAACATCCTGATTAATACTTTAACACAGAAAACGAAATATTAGAATTGTCCAAATCAAAAGAGATTTCAGACTTTAAATCGTGCAAATTGAAAGGATTGATTGGTTGATAGGGGCTAAACGCCACTTTTAACGGTATTTCAGTCATATTGAGGCTGCTGGAGCCCCTTAAAATGGATTCCTGGTATTTATCACACCAGGACTACCACTACATCTTTTCCTAGCCTCCAGCTGCTATCCCACTAAGGTTTATGATTATCCACCCATTGGTGAGAGACGAAAGTCTGAGAGGATATATGCTGCCGCCAAGGATCGAACCCATGACATCCCATGACCGAAGATTGAGAGTCTGAAGTGCTACCGACTACACTGTGACTGCGGCTGCAACTTGAAAGGATAGAAGAGCTTGTGAGAAAAGGATAACATGCTTGTTATATATTTCCCCTCCGTTTAAACAATTCCCACTCAGTGATGCTTTTAGATGCCCCAAAGAAAAAAACAAACTTTGGAAAACATTGTGGAACATGGAGAAAGTGCTTGTCTCAAGCAATTTCTTCATTAGCCCCAATGTTTTCTATCCAAAAAGTGAAAAAAATCCAAAATTTCATAACTTTCAAATTGTCTTCTGCAACAACTTTCAATTTGGACTGGTCTAAAATTTTGACGTCTGGTAATGGGTTAAGTGTGTCAAAATGTGGGATTGTGAGCAAATGTGGATAGTCCTTTCTTGAACTGAGAATCAATGATTGTTATGGTTTACACTATTTGAAACAAGATTAAAGAAATATTGTAGAAATGGGTGAAATTCAAAAAGTTTCAAACCAAAATCTCCCTATCCACAATGATTTCTATCACATCCAATCCCTTTCATTTATTCAAATCCAATTTGATCCATCACAAACACCAAACAATAAAGTCTTATACAAGTTTAACATGAAAAAAAAATGCAGGAGACATTTCATAAGTATGAAAGGAATAGTATCTGAAATAATACACATTGATGCCTGTATCAGTTATCAATTAGACCATTTCCACACAACTAAACTTTAGACTGGTCCAAATTCAAAGAAAGTGCAGAAGACAAATTTTTTGAGGTCAAAAACATTGTTTACAATGAAGAAATTACATGTAACAAGCAAATTCTTCATTTACCACAATGATTTTCAAAGCTTTTTTCTTGAGAGGATTGAAAAAAAAGAATTGAGTGGGAATAGGTTAATGAACGGTCAAGTTTTCTTAATTTCCCAAGATGTTTTCCCAAATCAAATTTGTTTCTTAAAGTAATATCATGTTTTGAAAGGACATGAATCTCCACTACAAGCTACCTAGCATATGTGAGCAACTTCTACATGGGTCTGTTAGATTGGCTAAAGGTTGTGAGACATCTATACGAGGTGGTGTAGGTGGTGGGTTTGGATTCTTCCAGCCATTGCACTTGCATCCATCAGTCTGAAAAAGTTGTAAATTATCAGCAAAATAAACAGGGTGCCAGATAGAGGTAATTAACTTTCAAAACACGATGCTTTAAAATTTGTCAACCAAACACTGTGTTGTCGGAACTCATTTGAAATATTAAGATATAAACATAAATTGTTGCAGATTGAATTCAATCAAAACATGCTGGACTTTGTTAAATAAAATTAGCAAAGCCAATATTTGCTGAAAATATTTTTACTATACTACAGCATGGATTATCAAATAAATGTGTCCCCTGCAGCGGAAATCAGTATCGCCGGAGTTTATGAACCCACAAGGGAACGATTTCGAAACAAGACTTGTCCAGAGTTACCTACCTTGCAAGAAGAATAGACTGCCAACTTCTCGAGTTTTTTCTCCCTTGTGTAGTTTCTTACTAATGCTTTCTTCTGTGCAATTCTTTGCAGGTTGTTTGGTCTACTCATTTCGCCAGTCGTTCCTGCATTCGTTGGCGTCTGCTTGGGAATAGCGGTACCATTTTGTATGGAGTTTCCGGACTGCGTTTCACTCTCCGCCATCTTGAAATTTTACTAGCGCACAATACGGTTTCGTTCTTAAAATGAATTCTCCGACCGTTGACGCTGTTTTGAAATTCCTTGATGGGCGATTGACATTCTCGTCCCTGATTTAGGTTATTTACCTGGTGCAACCGAGCAATAAAAGTTGGAATATTTTGATACATTTAATCACAGATCCTAAATACAGTTAATCACAAATCCTAAGCTACAATAGAGCGGACTCCATTTTAACAAAATCAAATAATTCATGATTAAGTTGAGCACACTCCTTTCTAACAAAATCTAATAATTCATGATTAAGTTTAAGACAAAAGATGTTTACAACTGGCGAATGAATAAGAGAAATAAATATTCAAAAAGAAGTTATAAAACAACCTTGAAATTAAGGATACTAAGAGCGATTCACTAGTATTGGCTTCCCCGCCGTGACTAGAAATATGTTTCTGATTTGCTGCAAAAATGCGCACATCAGATCAGTGGAATTATTCTTAAAGGCCAACAATCAAATTTCAAGAGTTACCACGAAGACTCTAAAAACTTCACATTTTTACATCATAAAGACATAATTTCATCAAAATTCGAAAAGTTTCATTTCTTATACTGGGCGGGGAATAAAATTGGCTATGCCAAAATTTCGAGAGCTAAATTGGAAATCTTGACGGAAAACATTTAAACCTTGAAGAGACGCGCCGTCAAATAAGTCATAATTAAGTTATACATGTATATATATATATATATATACAGTTATATTTCATGCTAGAATGTTGAATTGATTTGTTTGTTTGTTTGAATGGGGTTTTACGCCGCTTTCAACAATCTTTCAGTTATATCGCGGCGGTTGGAGCACCTAACAATGAATTCCTGGTATTTCTCACACCAGTACCACCATCACATCCTTTCCTAGCCTCCAGCTGCTATCCCATATTGTCTACGATTATCGACCCATTGGTGGCGGGAGACAAATAGTCGGAAAGGATGAGTGCCGCCGTCGGGGATCGAACCCGAGACCTCTAGATTGACAGTCCGACGATGTTGAATTGAAAGAAAAACAATGGAATTAATTAATTCCTGTTCAATCCCATGTTTTTACGTCTCTGTGTTTTTATCTTGAGAAAACATTGTGAAAAAAGAAGAATTTGCTTGTAACAAGCAATTTCTTCTTTTTCACAATATTTTCTGCCCTACTTAATGATTTTTTTTTAAATAAAACCGATATTAAATTGTCGTCTGTAATCCTTTAAATTTGGACAGGTCTAGAATTTCAACGACCCGAATATTAGCTACATTCAGCAAATCTAACGAGATCGAAAAGTTTCGATTCCGACCATGCTGCACAGTTTGGACACGCAGAGTCCCTTATCGTATAGCAGTTTTTTTTTTTTTTTTTTTTTTTTTTTTTGTTTGTTTTTTTTTTTTATCATAATATTTGATCCGGCGTTCATGAATACCTTCCAAGATGAATCTTCATTTTTTTTTATTTTATTTATTTATTTTTTTTTTTTTTTTTTTTCAAATTTTAGAATAAAATATTTTTCTCGGCATTGAAAAAAAATGGAGAAAAGCTGTCACGATAGCTTAAAAACTGACCAAGTTACCTGAACCTAATTAACAGTCGACAAAATTAATGACTGCTCAAATTCAAAGAAGCTGCAGTCAACAAAATTTGTTTTTTTTTTGTGTATGTGTGTGTGTGTGTGTGTTTTTTTTTTTTTATTTTTTTATTTTTATTTTTTTATTTTTTTTTTTTTAGGGGGGGGGGAGGGTAGAAAACATTGTTGATAGTGAAGAAATTGCTTTCTTCATTTTCCTAAATGTTTTCCAAAGTTTTTCGCTTAATGGGTACAGCAATAATCAGACAATTGACCAATTGCTGACCAACTGACCAACCAATTGCCCGCCAACTGAGTACATAGACAACGCCCATTAACCCCGACAGGATTTCCCGCTTCGATTTCTTAACAGAGTTATTTTGCAAATTGATGGCAAGAAGCATGCAGCAAAAAGTAAAATTGTTGGTTGTTGACCTAAACGTCAAACTACACTTTAAATAAGATGTACTTACGACGTTTAAGCCGCCAGATCAACGAAAAAGGTCACAAAAACAGCGGCCAATGTCGGAGTTGAAAAGCCCAGGTCTTGGCTGAATAAATGATTTGATTGGTCGGTTGATTCGTTGATTGACAGTCGCGATTTGTCAATTCTGACGTCATCAAAATATCGGAATTTTCCAACTTGCATGAAAGGAAATTATTGAAAAGAAAAAAGTAGGTTTGTTCTATGCGAATGTTATTATTGTTTTACAGGAATAATGGTATCATAAACTTGGCCTTTTACTTTTTTCATAGGATCCACATTTTATTTCAACCCTTAAGGAAAATTGTGGCATAATAAGAAATTGTATCTTCTTTGTTCCCCATGTGCTCTAATACGGTTACATGTATTTATAAGTGCCTACGCTTCGATATGGCGTGTGCGACTTCTTTCAAATTAAACCAGTCTAAATGTTTGTCAGTGTGTAGGTAAAGATAAATATTGTTTTACGGAGACAAAGTGCCATTGATCTGGCCTTTAATGACATCCGGTTAGGAAACTGGGAACTCTGTCATCAAGGCTGCGGTATCGATCTATATCTGAGAATGCCAAGACGAACCCGGCGACTACATTATCACAAACCCGGCAAAACCTTGATAAAATTGATAATAATATGTGACCCCTCACGTAAAAAGGTAGGATCCAAGGATACAATCACACACACACTCACAGAGAGAGAGAGAGAGAGAGGGGGGGCACGTGCGCGTGCGCGCGCACGCAGAAAAAAACCCTATTCCTGTACAAACCCGGGATTTTACGTCACTGTGATTTTATAAATTATTGTTGAAAAGAAGAAATTGCTTGTTACATTTCTTCTTTTTCCCACAATATTTTTTACCACATACAGGATGGTTTCATTTCAAATTCCATCCAATTTTCATTGTCGTCTGCAACCCCTTTCGATTTGGATCCGTCTAAAACTTCAATAAAACGGTGAAGGGTTAAACTAGGACCAAGTCTGTCTGAAAAGGTGTCGGTCCACAGGAAGCGTTTCTAGAGAGAGGTCGGGGGAACGAGGGGTCTTACCCGGAAAGATTTCACGAAAGGGGAATGGGAGAAGGCGGGGTAGCTAAGGAAAAGCAGGGACTACCTTGTAGTATAATGTTTCTGTTACAATTGAGAGATAGATATAGAGAGAGAGGGAGAGAGAGAGAGAGAGAGAGAGAGAGAGAGAAGAGAGAGAGAGAGAGAGAGAGAGAGAGAGAGAGAGAGAGAGAGAGAGAGAGAGAGAGAGAGAGAGAGAGAGAGAATGAGCAACCCCGTGCACGCACGGACTAAATTTCACGTATGACATATAGTGAACGCTTTGAAAATGTTTTTTTTTTTTTCGAAACAATTGACAATTGTGTAAATTATGATCAGTGCCATATACCCACTGTAGTTTGTTGCAACCCTCTTACAGGCTACTTGTCGGCTTTAAATAAGGTTTTTAACCCATTTCCACTCAATGGCACTTTTAGACGCCCCCAAGAAAAAAGGCATTGGAAAACATTGTGGAAAATGAAGACATTGCTTATTACAAGCAATTTCTTCATTGCCCACAATGTTGTCTCCCCACAGAGTAAAAAAATAAAAAAATACAAAATTTTATAAGCTTTAAACTGTCGTCTGCAACACCTTTCAATTTGGACTAGTCTAAAATTTTGCTGACTG
This sequence comes from Fragum fragum, assembly GCA_946902895.1. Lineage (NCBI taxonomy): Eukaryota > Metazoa > Mollusca > Bivalvia > Cardiida > Cardiidae > Fragum > Fragum fragum. The sequence continues at coordinate 10,649,522 of OX336371.1, forward strand.
AGTAATGAGTTAAACCATATATTGAGTTTTGAAAGTCCCCGGCCATAGTGCAGTTGGTAGTGCGTCGAACTCCTGATCATTTGGTCGAGGGTTCGATCCCCGGTCGCGGCAAATATTCTTACCGACATCCCACTAATCGGTAAAGGAAAATCGGAAACCTAAGTGGAATGAGCAGCTGGATGCTCAGAAAAGATGTTGTGATAGTACCAGGAATCCATGGTTAGGTGCCACAAACTCCGCATTATGACTGGATTATTGTCTAAAATGGCGTTAGACCCCATTAAAACAAACAGGCGAAGCCCTAAAACTCGCACATTTAAGAATTGAAATAAAATATTTCCCCTGCAAAATTTCTTACGGGAAGCTGACGCAATCTAATTGTAATATACGGGATCCCTGTTTAATGTAATAGAGCGAGTCCCCAGAGGGTTGGTTTGATATCTGTTTAATTTATTGTCTTGTTCGTGCATTTTGTCTTGGAAGATAAATATTACAGCACAGCGAGACCTTTATCCCACTTTCTATTATTTTGAATTGTTAACCCTTGGCATGCTGAACCCGGAATATATCCTGTTTTGGCAGGAGGCATAGACAAATATCAGCCTGTACATACGTGCAAAGCCAAAGATGTTTGAATAATCAATTTTCAAATGAAATACTGACCCTTGTGTTGTCAGTCCTTTGATTTTAAAGCATTAATGTGTAGGATTTTAATTCAGCATGACAGGGGTTAAGAGTAGGAATGTATAATCGAAAATACATAAGCAATTGGTGATAGAATTTTTTATCGGGCATCATGCTCAGCCTTTGACCTTGACCTTTGACCTACTTTTGAATTTAACTGATTTAACTAAGTCCCAAACAATAACGCTTTTCGGGCGCCCCATTCACAAGAAACCCCTTAATCACAAGCAATTTCTTCCCTAAAAATTGTGAAGAATGAAGAAACCGCTTGTCACTAGCAATTTCTTCATTATCCACAATCTTCTCAATTCCACTCCCATCCCAACGAAAAAAAATCAAAATTTCAATTTGGACCATCCTAAAAATAAATTGCATTTGGTAATGAATTGATATTTTTTTCTATTTTATTTTTATTTTATTTTTAGGACTGTAAGAAATCAAAATTAATTGTTAGAATGAGGAGTCCTTTCATCTCGCACCATATAAACCCATTCCCATACAATGCCGCTTTCTTGCATCCTTCAAGAAGTCAGTTGTGAAAACATTGTCCAAAATGAAAGAATTGCTTGCAACAAACAATTTCTTCATTTGTTCACCCAGAAAGTTAAACAAATCTAAAATTTTATACACTTTAAAATTTTGTCTGCAACTCAGTCAAGTCATTTAGGACCAGTCTACGATATTGCCGTCTGATAATGAGTTAAGCCTTTGGCTATGTCTTTTACCTTTGATCACTTTTTAAAAAATGCATTCTTAAGTCTAGAATATCGTGGTGCCAAAAGTAATTTATGAAATGCGCTTACATTTCGTTTCATTTCTGAAATTTTGACTTTTTAAACTCCGAATACTCAGGGCAAACGGTGACTGATTTTGTATCTATAGCATTTATCACAACATTGGACGCATATCCGCATATATTATAAAGTTTGTCTTAGCGCATTACTTTTCCGAGCAATTGAATTTCAATTAGTCTTTCATTTGTTGCACAGAAAGTGCCATCGGAGTGATACAGGCCATCTTGGACCTCTTGTTAGAAAAAATCCTCTTCATTTCCCATAATTTAATTGGTATAATAAAGGCGTGTGTCATAAGAGGATACGAAATAATCCAAAATATTACAGCGAGTTTGAGACCGTTTTACGGAACTACCTTGTGTGCAGTGATATATTACAAAAAAACAGTGATCAGGACTTTTCTACTTTGTTTGAAGTGATACAAAAAATAGTGATCCAGACTTTTCAGATGAAACTGAAATAAGAATATTAAAGCGTGAATTAATTGAACGAAATTCCAATTTTAATTAGAAACCAATTGGCAATTTCCTTACATATCGTATCTTTAAACCCATTTTCAAAAGTTATGTCAAATTGACCGATCAGGGCTGTCAGTCAAAGTATCAATAGGCCAATCAATTTTAATTTATTTAGTCAGGAAATAAACTTTTAAACCTCAATATTGACCGAAATTTATGTATAGAATTTTTGTTATTCAAGCTGCAGCTACGACGTTTAGGTCGCCAACCAACCATTAATCATTATTATTATTTTTTTTTTTTTTTTTTTTTGTTATTCGCCATAAATTTTGTAAAATAGTGCTATTTAACATCTAAGTCGAGCTTCCTGTGGGAGATCATTGGGCGTGGCCAACCATCCGTCTGTTGTTATCATCATCATTATTCTTGTAACTACCATTACTTGCAACAGTATAACAGATACGGTCCAAAGAGTATGCTTGAATATATATATGTTTATTTTTTTTCTCCAAAATTCGACACAAAATAGTTTGGTGTCTTTCTCGAGAGGTAGAGCGCCGGCTACCCGATCAAGAGGTCCCGAGTTCGATTCCAGAAGCGGCCATCGATCTTGGTTCATTGTCATTGTCCCACATAATCGGCGAAATTATTGTTGCTTTCCCCAGGAAGCGGAATCGAGAGGGATTATTCTAAATTGAATAACTTATTTCCCAATTGATGTAGAATAGATAGGTTTAAATTAACCAATTCCCAAACAAGGACGCCTTTCGACACCCCTCTAGAAAAATACTTTGGAAAAACATTGTGGAAAATGAAGAAATTGCTTGTTTAAAGCAATTTCTTCATTATCCACATTGTTTTTTTATAACCCAAAATACAAAGATTTCTAAAATTTATTTACGTAAAGATTGTTGCCTGCGACTTCTTTTAAATTTAGATTGGTCTAAAATATTGTCGTCTTGTAACGGGTCAAACCTCAAAATATAATTCATCAAAAGGAAAAACTAGACCCGTAAAAAAGTTTCTGGTAGAAACAAAACGTTCCACCACACAAATATTGACTTGCTACAAACAGCCGAACCTATTTTTTCTCCAGCGATTTCGTTGTTCCCTTCCATGGAATTGAACTATTGATCAAACTCCGAGTGATGGAGAATGTCTGCAGAGAAAACAGTTTGTGAGAAAATCGCTTCTATCAAAACTCTGTGATGTTATAGGAATTATATCGAAGGGGGAAGGCTTTCAGTGGTTTCTATGGCCGTGTATGGATTTTTCGGGATAGGTGTATGGTTTCTTATCTATCCTGCCCTAATAAGGCAGTGTGAGTACATATACGGGAGGATTAACAAATACGTGTTAATCCATTCTCACACATCAAAATATTAGACTGGTCCAAATTCAAAGAAGGTGCAGACGACAATTTCAAGTTGATGGAATTTTAATTTTTTTCGTCTTTTTGGATAGAAAACATTGTGGATAATGAAGAAATTGCTTGATACAAGCAATTTCTTCTTTTTCCACAATGTTTTCCAAAGATGTTTCCTTGAGGGGCGTAAAAGGAGAGATGATGTGGGAATGGGTTAAAGATTACGTGATACGTTTTTAATAGAATGTCCAAAAGGGTGTTCGTGGTTCATATTGTGAGTTTTATAGCAGCCGGAAAGCGACGATTCAACAAAGAATCGGAATTTAATGAAACATGGTGAGAAAAGGAGAAATTGCTTGTTTACAAGCAATTTCTCCTTTTCTCACAATGTTTTCTACCCAATATTACTTATTTATCAATTCAATTGCAATTTGAAATATCGTCTGCAGCTTCTTTGAATTTTTGGACTAATCCAAAATTTAGTCGTTTAATAATGGGTGGAACCATAGTAACAGACAATAAGGAAAATCACTTTTAAAAGGACTGATTCCTGACTTTCTACTGGAATAAAATGCTGTCTCTAGAACTTCTTATACTATAGTTAAGGTTCTAGGATGGATACAGTGTCCTTATCTATTGAACTATTGTTACCCGTGTTTTGTACTGGGTCGTTAATTACGGTGATTATTAAACGTATTGGGAATAACGTCAATAGCTGTTCATAGTTGCACGAAAGGTGAGTTGCGTTTTTCTTACTTTTTTTTCTTCTTCCTTTTTTTATCCCCCCTCCTCTCTTTTTTTTTTTTTTTTTCATCTTATGTTGTTTTCATGTGTTTGTTTTTGTGTTTTTGTGCTGTTGTTTTTTTCAGCAAAGTACAAAATGTTGTCTAATTTTGTTCTAATGTTTTAACCAATTCTCACACAATCCTTCTTTTTTACAAAATTTTGGAAAAAAACATTGGAAAGCTATGTAGAAAATTTAGAAATTGCTTGTAACAAGCAATTTCTTCGTTTCCGACAATGTTTTCTACCACTAAAGACAAATATTTTTTTAATTCAAATTTCAATTATGTACTTGAAATTGTCGTCATGAAATTCTTTCAATTTGGACCAGCCAAAAATTTTCTCGTGTGGAAATGGGTTTGAAATGGTACGTACCCAAAACAAAATTATCCCTACCATTTCGGTTGGCCATATGGCGGTTAATCATTAATTTACCCGTGTCACTCTGAACCCAGAATATTTCTGCTTTAGCAGGTTGTAAAGACTAAGATCCACCTGCACATATATGCAATCTGATCTTAGGCGTTACCACCTATTTGGTGTTTCAACCCTTTTCTTTTCCGCAAAATTTTAGACCTATCCAACTTGAAAGGTTTCGCAGACGAAAATTTAATTTGGATTTAATTTGAAAAATAACCACTTAGTGGGGTAGAAAATATTGTGGAAAGAGAGGAAATTGCTTGTGACAAGCAAATCCATTACGGTTTGCCTTATAACGGACCTAAAACTTGAAATAATAAAGCGGAATAGTCAAAGACGGCAGCAGCTGTTAAGTCACGTCGAAAGGCTAGTGGTTCCTGTAGTTACCCTTTTTGGCCCCCATCGGTTATTTTGGGGATCTCAAATGTCACTTCTATATGATAAGCCGACTGCGAATATCGACGGTGTTCTACTAGAACAAGCTGTAGTTAAGAGGTTTTGGTAGAACACGGCTTAGATATTAACAATGGTCACGAGACAAAAAGCTTTAAAAGGTTGTATTTAAGACGTTTAAGCCGCCAAACCAACAAATAAGGGGTAACAAAAATGGCGGCAATTGCAGGAACTTAAAACTCATTAATGATCTACATGATGGTTTCATTGGTCGACTGGTTATTTGATTGACAATCGCGATTGCTCCATTACGTCGTCATCAAATTTTGGGTTTTTCTAACGCCAACAAGTAAAGTCTTTTAGCCAAGTTTTTTTTTAATAACGAATCGTGAAATGCTACGTAATCAAGCTTTACCGGATCTAGACTGTTGCAATTTTGTTGTGATACTAAATGTGGATGGTGAGTGTGTAAAATACCGTTAATACATGTACAGTTTTGTGACAGCTGTAGTTATGGCATTTTTGTCTTCAACGGACTATATAATCTGCACACGAAACCCGTAACTCGAATCAAGGTATCAATCGAGAATATCGTTCAATAAATATTTTAAAAATGATATCAGATTTAGCAGAGGTCTATTTGATTGATTTATACAATACGATGGAATAACCACCCAATATAGCAAATCTATCTAACACACAAAAAGTTTGGACACTTGTCAGACTGCTAACACAGAACAATGTCGATTCTCTCCCATGTTTCTAGATGGGCTTTTTTGCGTGACGGAACTGCGTGACAGGGTGACGGCCATTACGACCTAGCCTGGATATGGCAGTATGGGTGAATTTGAAAGGTTTCTAATGTCATGTTTTGACTTTTTGTTATTGAAATACAAATGTATGCGCCTTTTCGTGACAGTTTTACATTATCAAAGTTGTGCAAATTGAAGACTCAGATCAGCCTGTGCTTCCGCACAGTCTAATCAGAGTCTTCACTATACATTCTGTAGATAGCTACAAACTTAGTTTTTTATAGGCGATCAGGGAATGTTCTACACGCAACGGGAGGCTGTTCGGGCTGCTGAGCGTCTACATTCCAGGCAGATATAAAGTGTTGGTAATGTGATGTTTAATATTTCGGCATATTTTTCTCCCCCCCCCAACAGATCAACAATACAATTACGCTGCCATATCATTAGGTAAAATACATTAAGCAAGCAAGAAAACAAATTAACAAGCAAGCAAGCAAACAAACAAACAAAAAGAAATCTCAAACAACAACAACCACCCGCGTGTAACATGTCGATAGAAAGCACCATTGCAATAGTTATAGTAATAATCTGTACCGTTTTGTACAGTTAAAAAGCGGGAAAACAAATGTCATCTGATAACGGCATTGATCGTATTGCCTAACGGAAATCAATGTTGGAGTTCAAAGTTCACTTCCGGTCTAGATGAGTGAGTTGAGAAGTCGTTTGATACTTCGAATGACAATCACGATCGGTCAACAAGGGTGGCCACAGAAGAGTTGGTCATAATTAACAGTTCTGTGGTTTCATGTTTTGGGTTTGTCTGAGTATTAGATTTAAGAAAAAACAAACAAACAAAACAAAACAATAAACCCAAACAAATCAAATCAAAACAAATAAACAACCCCCCCAAAAAAAACAATATCAATATTTTGTGCTTTAATATTTTTTTTCACAATGAACAAAATTTAAGAATTATATTTGAACACCGTATATAATAACAGATTATACAGTCTAAAAGGGTCCTGATCTTTTAACCCATTCCAACACATGTTTTAGGCTGGTCCAAATTGAAAGAAGTTGCAGACGACTTCGATTTTTGGGTTGTATAAAGCATCGTGGAAAATGAAGAAATTGCTTGATAAAAGCAATTTCTTCATTTTGCACACTGTTTTCCAAAGCTTTTTTCTTGAAGGACGTAAAAATGAGGGATTGTGTGGGAATAGTTTAAGGGCGGGTGTCTTTGCCTAAGGGCGAGTAAAAATCTATCGTAACTACAGGCAGGGATATGGAAATGAGGGTTCTCCCCACTTAACCTCGGACAAGAAAGACACGATTTTCTACCTGTCCAAAACTAAAATGAACTTGTCCGCAAAAACAGGGATGACTTTCAGTTTGAAAAATCGCGGTAGAAAATGCAGGAACCCAGCATTTTCGCCATAAACAGCACTCTTTTCTTCTCTTTAATATTAACGATATGATGATTTTCCAATATATACCCTGTTCCAAAAGAAAGTGTGCCCTTTTATATTTAGATTTTTTTCAGCATCCAGATAACGTACAAATACTTTTGATACACCATTGATAATTTGTAAAATTATTCGCATGTTATTAAAAGTACAGGGTTAAGTGGGATAAATATGATTTACACGATTCGCACGTGTAGCACTTCTTAAGTATACATGCAACGCAAAACTTGTATTGGGGAAATCTTGTTTGCCTCACATAACGAAAAAATCGCATTTGCCTTTAATTTCGTTGAAAATTAAATATGCCTAGATTAAGTGAAAATCAGTGCATATACAAGCGTTGATGATGCTTGCTCGTGGTGATAGCGTAACAAACGTAGGTGGATTTTTAGAATGTCACAGAAACACAATTATTCGTCTAAGAAATCGCTTTCAACAAACAGGTGGTGTAGCCGATCAACGTACACCCGGTCGACCGACATCAGCCACTGGTCGAGGTGATGGATTCATCACCTTTACGCACTTTCGTAGTCGGTTCCCACAGGCCTATCGAAGCACTAGACAGTACGGTAATAGTCGCAAAACTGTGTTGTGTCGTTTAGGGCAAGCCAGAGCTACCATTCACCCAAGGAGACCGTATGTTGGACTGGTATTATTTAAAGTGCGTCACAGTTTGTGTGTACTTTTGCAACTTTGATTTTCATACCATCATCACTTAAATTTAAGAAAAAAGCACAAAAAAAAAAAAAAAAAAAAAAAACTCTAAACGCTCTTTTTGTCAAAATCTAAAAGGTTGGATACTTTCTTGAAACTTTACATTATAATTTTATACCAAGCATTATTATCTTCAGTGAAATATGAAAAGAGAAATAAAACAAAATTAAGTGCACACTTTTTTTGGAATTGAGTATATAAAGAGTTATCTTTGAGATATATTTTCTACCATTCCATGATATCCCTGGTGTTAATTTGTCTATGGCCAAATGGCCTTGGAAAAAAATATCAGCAAGTAGAAAATCGGACATGGGAACTCCATAACATTGTTTACAGGACTAGTCGTTTTAAAGATGACAATAATGAAATTACAAATGATGATGAATAAATAAATAGATTAAAATAGAAATAAATGAAAAATAAATAAGTAAATAAATCAACCTGCGTTATTCCTACTAAAGCACGATTCGAGACAGCTGCCGCCGATATTGAAATTTTAAAACTAGTTTCGCACGTTTTTACTTAATATACAGTCTATCTTGCTCAAGCGACCACCTCTATAAGCCGACTACTTTCATGTAGCGACCTTTTTCATGTAGCGACCATTTTCTTGTAGCGACCACTTTCATGTAGCGACCTTTTTCATGTAGCGACCATTTTCATGTAGCGACCACTTTCATGTAGCGACCACACCAGATGGCCTGTTTTCAAAATCAAAAGCTCACACAAAGAATTGGTCGTATTGGCTAAAAACATATCATTCCTAAATCCAATGTTGTTGGAACGCATTAGAATCGTCTCTCTGAGACGATTTTAATGAGTCCAAAAACATAGGATTAAGTGTGAATTCTATGATAGTTATAATTTATCTATACAATTGAAACAATTCTTCATATATTTCCCAAAATGTGTTTTAACCCTTGGCATTGTGAACCCGGAATATTCCTGATTTGGTAGGGGGTATAGACAGAGATCAGCCTGAACATAAGTGTAGTCTGATCTTATTCTACACCCCCTGCTTCTCTCTTTTAAGCCATAGTTGGTCATGAAATAAATTGTTAAGCAATATATTAAGCTGCAATTAGTTAATTCAGAGCTGTCAGCCCTTTGAAATAAATTCAAATCTGTAGAGTAGTTAATTCAGCATGACAAGAGTTAAGCGACCATTCTCTTGCCGCTTAATACAAGATAAACTGCATTTTACTTTTCTGTTACGCTCTTAAAAACTCCCCAGCCGCCGTCATAGCGCAGTTGGTAGCGCGTCGGACTGTCAATCAAGAGGTCCCGGGTTCGATCCCCGACGGCGGCACTCATCCTTTCCGACTATTTGTCTCCCACCAATGGGTCGATAATCGTAGACCTATGTGGGATAGCAGCTGGAGGCTAGGAAGGGATGTGATGGCGGAACTGGTGTGAGAATTACCAGGAATCCATTGTTAGGTGCTTCAGCCGCCGCGATATAAGTGAAAGATTGTTGAAAGCGGCGTAAAACCCATTCAAACAAACAAAACTTAAAAACTCTCCAATGGTGGACATTTTGTTGTAGGAAAATAGGTTTTGTTTGAACGCGCTTGGTGAGAGACAAATAGTTGGAAAGGATGAGTGCGGCCGTCGGGGATTGAACCCGAGACCTCTAGATTGATAGTCCGACGCGATACCAACTGCGCTATGACGGCGGCTATATAAGAAAATAGGACTATTATTTTCAGGAAATTAAATGCCAAATGGATAATGAAAATATAATAAATACATAAAAAGGACATGATAAAATAACAATGAGACTACGTCCAGCACTGAACTTTTTGTCCTTGATCTGACTTTGCACCGAAACTCATTCAACGGTCTTCGCTTTGGAGAAGTTAGTCCGAATTATAAATGGCTTAAATCAAAAGTCGTAACTGCCTATACAAAATATAAGCACTTACAAACTTTTTGGAATAAGTCATTTGTCGACAGACGGAGCAAAGAATTCTGTTGATTAACCGCGGATGGCAACGTTAATCTCTGTATAATTGTAAATGGAAAGGAACTAATTAGATAATAAGACATCTAGGTCGTTGGCTTCGAGTACGAAAAAGCCGCCGTCATAGCGCAGTCGGTAGCGCACCAGACTCCTAATCTTCAATAATTTGAGGTCATAGGTTCGATCCCCGGCGGCGGCACACATTCTTCCCGACATTTGTCTCTCACCAATGGGTGTATAATCGTAAACCTAAATGGGATAGCAGCTGGAGGCTAGGAAAGGATGTAGTGGTAGTAGTGGTGTGAGAAATACCAGGAATCCTTTGTTAGGTGCTTCAGCCGTCGCGATATGACTGAAATACTGTTAAAAGCGGCGTTAAACCCCATTCAATCAATCAATCGAGTACGAAATAAGGACCTACGGTTAACTTCGTCTTGTCGCATCATTAGCGGCAAAGATTCTTATTACCGAAAAGATGATCTCAATTCTCCTTCGCTCGTGAAGTATATAGGGAATATTACAATAGGGCCTTTTTCTATTTGTTGTAATCGCGTTCGAGAATCGTGTGTAGGTATTTTTATTGGATGAGAACGACAATTTTGTTTTATAAAATGTGATTTGGAATTCAAATGCAAAACTTCGATTACCCCTTTAATCCATTCCCACACAACAAAATTTTAGACTGGTCCAAATTGAAAGATGCTGCAGACGACAATTTTAAGTTGATGGAATTTCATTTACTTTTTTTCGTCTTTTTGTATAGAAAACTTTGTGGATAATGAAGAAATTGCTTGCTACAAGCAATTTCTTCAATTTCCACAATGTTTTCACAAAGATTTTTTTCTTAGTGGGCGTAAAAAGGAGGATTTGTGTAGGAATGGGTTAAAAAAGAGGATTATTTCTAAAATGGTTAACTCTTTCGGAGTAAAACCCGTCTCGCTAACAAGTACAGGAGAGAAAATTAATTAGTGGTGATTAGAGAGAGAGTCAGAAAATATCGATACTGTCACGAAACCTTGGTAACGACAACCTGCGTTATTGGTTTTATTTCCATACCTTCGATTATGTCAACCTGTTACCAGCCAACTCCACATTTGACACAACAAAAGAAAAATACCTCAGAAAGCATTGTGGGAAAGGGAAAATTGCTTTTCTATTTATATAATACGAATGTTCTATGACGATGTAAAACGTAGTACACAATTCTCAATCAAAGGACTGAAAGTCCTGAGAGCGGTTTTGCTGCCTTATTAGTAACCGCGCTCAATAATGCGGACATGTATCATCAAGATGAGTAAATAAATCGTACACCTAAATGGGATGAGCAGCTGGATGCTCGATAAGGGTGTAGTTGTAATACTGGTGTGATAACTACCAGGAATCAATTGTTAGGAGCTCCAGCCGCTCGATATAACTGAAATACTATTAAAAGTTGCGTTAAACCCCCATTCAATTAATCATGGCCCTTTTACTGTTTACCGAAATCGCTTTTCTGATTTAATCACAACGTTTTCTTCAATATTATTTCATCAGTGCGTGAAAATTTGCGGGTGTGTGGTAAAAGGTTAAATGATAAAAGTTAAAGGAATCAAAGCTAACATTCAACTCTTTATGCTTTTAGCATATTATCATTACAATTGAAGTGCAGTACTACATGTTCGTTTCAAAGATATAGTCGAATTTGAGGTAAAAGGTGTTGTATTCGGTGGGACATAGGCGCTTGAATCGCGACTATAACATGTAGCATATACTGCGTATACGGGGTGTAAATTTGCTCAGTCCTCCCAGGTCAAAACTTACAGGCAAGGTTAGGAGTTTGTTTACATGTATTCGCCTACTCCACTTACCACTGACCTAGATTCTATCTTGAAACGCGAGGAGATAATTTCTCTCATTTAGACAGTTCATTAGACAATTTACTATGGATATATTTAGTCGAAGTTTTACACCATTTTCCTTGATATTCATGGCTAAAAGGAGGCTGTTGGCATTCAACAAGTAAGTTGTTTTCTTCATCAGCGATGAAACGAGATGGATGCGATCACATAGATGTTCACTTCAAGTTTATGAGCATGCGTGGAAATGATTGGAAATTTCGTGAAAACTTGTTTCCGGTTGATCGATGTGAAATACCGGTTTTGTCCTACAAAACCGCTAAAAAGTGGGACAAACAATTCTGAATATCTGGTCTTAGAAATAGCTTTAGTTTGAATAAAACCAGAAGAAGCAAATTGATTCTCTTTTCGATTCCGGTTTCCATATCTGTTATACTTAACAAATGATTGGACATTTTTTGCTTGTCCAGGCTACCTTTTGGAAAGCGAGGCGCGTGCGCAAAGGTTGTTTCTAATTTTAGTGACACATTTCCTAGACGATCGCTGCTGTACAAACATTTTGTATATTTTGTAGGGGATTTGTGACTATGTTCTTTGTATAATTCACCGACTATATAATGCGTCACTTGCGTCTACGCTCTCATATAACTGGTTAAGAAATCAAAGCGTTATAGCTTACAAAATGAGAATCCATAAAAAAACCCCGATAAATGCTAATCGATTAGAACAATACGTTTGTAAATGTTATTGGCCGTTTTTGACCGGTTCTAACGTTCCTACTATAGTAGATTCAAGCGGATCCCCATCTATCAATTCTACGAATCAGTTAGATCTAAGAAGGGGTTAAAGGTTAAATAACGTCACTTTGGTAGCTACTCTACTTGATCGACTGGTAGAAACGTTGGTCACAGTCGAAAAAAGCCATTAGGTTTATGTTTGTAAACAAGTGAGAATTTATCACCGGTTAAGTATTTTCTGGCTGTCTATATGAAGCACATGTTCTGTTCTTTAAAAGTTAATTTTTAGTTTGAACCAAATCCTCTGGAACATCAGTTTTAAATTTTGACCAGTCTAAAACTTTATCGTCTGGTAAAAGGTTAACCAATTAACCGATCGCGATCGTCAATCAAAGAATCAACCGACCAATCGAATCAATCATTTAGACCGGCAGAAAAGTTTGGAATCCGACATTGGCCGACATTTATATAAAGCATTTTTGCCCATTCCCACTCAACAAAATCTTAGACTGGTCCGATTTGAAAGAAAGTACAGACGACAATTTTAAGTCGACGAAATTTTAAATTTTTTAGACTTTTGTAACAGATGGCAAGAAAGAAATTGTTTGTAACAGGCATTTTTTTTACGGTCCTCGGTGTTTTCCAAGGCATTTATTCTGAGGGGGGGGGGGGTTACAAGTGTGGGAATTGGTTTAAACGCCCTAACCACAGCATTTTCAATTCCACTTATATGTTGCATACTTCTGGTTATAAATTCTGCAAATAAGCCCGTTTAATATCAAAATGTGACTTCCTGCTTCAGCTCAGACGGCGTTGAGCATTTAACTTTTTTCTTAGAGCTACGTAAATTTTTCCGCGTCAACAAACGCTCGATGAACAGCTGTGAGACAATGTTTCGATCTGATTAATCGGACGCATTCATTTAGAATAAGCCCCAATTTTCTGCTGTTTTTAAGAAGAAAATACAAAACGAATTTGCATTTTTACGTAATGGTGTCTTTTTCCGTTCCTTCTTTATACAACATGTACAATCAACAAACCCATTCCCACACAATTCCGATTTTTACGCCCCCAAGACATAAGCTTTTGAAAACATTGTGGATAATAAAGAAATTGCTAATGACAAGCATTTTTCTTCATCTCCGTCTATGTTTCCACTCAGCGGAACAACTATTTTTAAAATGGCATCTACCAGAAATTATTTTAGGCAACCTCTTTGAATTTGGACCAGATTAAAATTTTGTTATGTTGTAATGGGATACATAGGCGGTTAAAAGCGATGCCCTCACCCATGGCACGTTTGATATTCTTTCCACCCATTACCACACGACAAAATTTTAGACTGGTCCAAATTCAAAGATATTGCAGACGACAATTTAAATTGATGGAATTCTAAAAATCTTCGTCCTTTGGGGTAGAAAACGATTTGAATAATGAAGAAATTGCTTGTAACAAGCAATTCTACATTTTCCACAATATTTTCTCAAAGTTTTATTTAGGGGCGTTAAAAGAAGGGTTTTTGTCGAAATTGATTGAATTATGATCATTCACGTATTCTGGACTCAGTGTTGTATTTATTTTTTTTTTCAAAGTAAAGTGCTTTCAATAGCTCACGAAATGTAATCGTTTTTTGTAAAATGCGAACATTGTAAAAAAAAAAAAATAAAATAAATAAATAAATAAAACACAAAAACGCAAGATCGAAGACCAACATCATTTTTGTTGTTGTTGTTATTGCTGTTGTTGTTTTTGTTAGTTTAAACATATTTTATTTTCAAAAAGAAATTGGGCTAGGCTATAAGTTCTACCAAATTAGATTCGGCTCTTCCCCAAACAATTTATAGTTATTTCACCAAGATGACCATAAAACATCAAAAGAAATGTGAGTGAGAAATAGCACAGAAAAAAAAGTGAAAAAAGCAGTGCTGTGAAATAAGTAAAAGATAGTGAGAGGATATATGGACAGAGGATGATTCGTTTTGTTTGCAATGCAAATATAGATTTAAGGATAGCTTGTATTAGCAGAAAATATCATTACCGATCTAACATGTATGAAATGACACTCTTACTAAATAACCAAAATAGATTTTTTTTAGACTTACAAATACATTAGATGAATCTTAGAACATTGAGAATAGAGGTTTAGTTTGCTTTACAATATTTAACCCTTTCCTGTTCAATCCCTGGTTTTTACGTCCCTGTATATTTATAATTGAGAAACATTGTAGAAAAAGAAGAAACTGCTTGTAAAAAGCAATTTCTTCTTTTTACACAATGTCTTCTAAACTACTGAATGGTTAATTTTTCGAATTGAATTAACTTTAAATTTTCGTCTGCAAAACCTTTGAATTTCGACAGGTCTGAAATTTTGAAAAACGGGAAAGTGTTAAAGGGTTAATGATATTTTGTCTTGTTCATTACATCGGTCCAATCTTTATACATTTGAAACTTGTTTCATTCCAAGTTTCCTTTTCCTTTAAATAGTAAAATTATCTTTCAGTAACCATCACGCTGAGTTTCAAGTCTATAGGCTATTCGATCAAAACTGTGTAACTTAATTTAAATGGTTCATCATGATATATTTGACATTATGACTGTTTCATGTATTACTATGCTGTTATTTTGCATGACTAGAGACTGTAAAATTTACGTAAGATATTGTCTATTCCCTTTTGTAAAATAGAACTTTTTTTATTCTTTTTATTCTTGATGATGGTTGAGGGTGGGGTATTTTTTTTTTTTTTTTGGGGGGGGGGGGAGTAGGGTTCTTGTGTAACTTTTGCATTTGCTTTCATTTCGGATTCTTCCTCGAATAGATAAATTGAAATTGTTAGAAAGCTAACCTTCAAAGAAATCTGAAATTAAAAACAATTTGCTATTTTTGTGACCTTTTAAAGAAATGATTGTTTGTCTTAATATGGTATTTTGAGAGGACACTGGTGATTAACTTTGGATAGTCGTTCAGGATAATTGTTTTTTCAGGCAAGCTGAGATTATTTCTCATTTCATGGAAATAATTTATAAAGCTGTTTAGAAAGAACCCCCTCCCTAATTTTGTTTTATCGCATTTTGCGTCTACAGGAATCGGTGTTAAGCACTAAACTTTGTTTTTAGATAAAAAATAGATAAACGAATCAATTAAATTAAAAAATGAAAAAGAAATGGAGGAACGATGTGTTTTTCTTTTTCTTTTCACTCATTCCCACAAAAGATGTCTCCCACCAGTCCTTTATTTTGCGATCCGTGACAAAGGGTTTGTAAGACATTGCGGAAAAATGAAGGAAAACATATTTGATACAAGCAATTTCTCAATTACTACAATGTGTTCTATTCTAAGCGAGGTTTTAAAAAAATCTACCAAATTTACTTTATGGTCTGCAATTCATTTTAAATTTGAATTTGGACCAGTCTTAATATGTGTGATTTTGGGTTGAAATGATCGGATTCTTTCTTGTGTGTCCTAACGGTACATTTCAGAATACCAACTCATTATCTTAGATTTACATAATGGCCATCTCGGGACAATCTGATTTCCGGAAACATCGTTTTAATGATGCATTCAATAAAAGAATATTTCCCGTGTGCCATCTTTTATTTGCGCGATAAATTAAGATGATACAAGAAAATACAAATCGATATGATAATTGATCAAATCGTTCATGCCAACGTGTAACGATTTTCCTCCTTTAATTAACCCATCCCCAACATTATGACGCTCTTTTACAACCCCAGGAAAAACTTATGGGAGAACATCGTGTAAAATGAAGAAATTGCTTGTGACAAGCAATTTCTTCATTTTACACAATGTTTTCTACCTCGAAATTTTTTTAAAAAAAGTCTAAAATTTCATCAACTTTAATATGTCGTCTGCAATTCTTTTCAATTTGGACCTGTTTAATATTTTGCTGTCTGGTAAAGGGTTAATTTCAAATTACACCTACTTGCTTAGTTTTGTGACAACCGCTAGACTGATCAGAGTGAATAGGATATATTATACAAAAAAATTCAATATGGGACCCAAAACGCGAGAGAGGACTATCCGGAATCCGGTATAATGAAACTGTGAAAATAGATTAGACCCAGCAGGGGCCAATTTGGTTTGGTATCCGACTGTTTGTTAAGGCTAGATAGTTTTGGCATAAGATACGCTGCGTCAATTTACCGTCGGAGTAGAAAGGAGGTGAACAACGTAAATTCGATCAACTATGACGTAGGAAATCTATGCGTTGAGTAAAACGTAGTACACAAAGGGCGGGAAAAACAATTCAGCATATCTTGTCTTGGAAATAACTTTACCTTAAACATAATCAAAAGAAGCGAATTGATTCCCCTTTAAATTCGGTTTTAAACATATTTTTGACTTGAGTTTCCATATCTATCATAATAAGCATATGGTAGAACATTCTTTATTTCTCCTACCTTTCGCAGAGTGAGGCGGGCATGCGCAAAAGTTGTTTCTACTATTAGTAACAAATCTCTGAAACAATCACTGTTATTCTAAATTGAGAAAAGAAACCAATAAGTAAAGCTCCGATTCTTTGTCAGCCTGCACGATTAATGCAGCTATACGATTTATCGTGACGATGCTGTTCACGATTTACATTTTGTCGGATTTCTCTGTCGTTCCTTCCAGTATCCCTGAACAAGCCCCCGCGTCGGACTCATAATCTTTGGGTTCGGGGTTCAAACCCCGGTCGCGGCAAAAACCCTTTCCAAGACATGTTTCAAGTCAATGGGTAGATAACAGTTTACCTACGAGGGATGAGCAGCTGGAGGCTCGGAAAGGATGTAATGGTAGTGCTGTTGTGAGAAATGCCAGGAATCCATTGTTATGTGCTCCGGCCGCCGCGATATTACTGAAATACTGTTAAAAATGGCATCAAACCCCTATTAATCAATCAATCCATCAAATAATCAATTGAACTTATCCTCGTAACAACAAACCATCTTCTTATGGCGGCTCGTTTTAGGGGGCGTTCGAGGTATTTATTTTGAAGGGGATGATGGTTGTATTCGACATGTTTTTATACGATATTAGTATATAAATTTCGTGTTTGGGCGAGGAAAATGTCGAAAATACAGCTCAAAGACGATTTTGTCTCGCCAGTCTGCACAACGAACTTTCTGTGATAATCTGATTTGTGGAAACATCGTTTTAATGATGTAGCAAATTGAAATAGTGTCCCTTGTGCCTTTTTTCGCACGCGTTTGATTTGAAGACTTTACCAGGAAAACAAATTGATCGTCTAATGAGTTTCTTTTCTTTTTTCCTCGTGTAATAGTTTTCCCTTCTTCAACTAGCAAAGCGTCAGCCTTGATAGCTTTAGTTAACCGACAAAATATTGAGGTCGTCTCAAAGCTCAACGAGTGCAAACTGCCACTGGAGGCTTACCCATTAAATCCGTAAAATGGCTACGCCATAAAAAGTAATTCTTCAGTATTTGAGGAATATTGCAAATTGTGCCTGCATCTCCTAGATATTTTTCGCTCATTTGAGCACATCGAGTTAAAATTGACTCTGATCAGAGTCTTTAAAGAGGTTGCAGACGACAACTTCATATAGTTGAATTTCTAAAATGTTTACCTCTCTAGGTAGATAACAATGTGGAAAACGAAGGAATTGGCTGTAACAACGCTTTACTAGCTTACAGTACTTTCGGTACTTTGATTTTACTTATTTATGGCAAGATTCATATAAAACGCATGTAGGTCTATATTCCTTAAACCCATTTCCAGACCACAGAATTTTTGACAGGTCCAAATTAAAAGAAGTTGCAGACGTCAATTAAAGATGGGTGCATTTGAAAGTAACCTGCGTACAGGGGTAGAAAATATCGTGGGAAAAGAAGAATATGCTTGACACAAGATTTTTTTCCTTTCCTACAATGTTTTCTCCGAAATAAAATCACGTGGACGTAAAAAACCAGGGATTGTACTGAAAGGTTTAACCCATTTCCCGACCACAAAAATTTAGACAGCTCCAAATTAAAAAAGGTTGCAGACGACAATTAAATATTTTTTCTTAAAAAATGCCAAATACGGTAGTAAGCATCTTGTAGTAAGGAAAAATATCAATTTCTAATTTTTTTGGCAATGAATTTCCAAATAGATAGAGGATAATCAACTGGTTATTTTTTATATGAAAAATCTCTCACGAGAATGCGTTGTTAGGCGTTGAAAAACGAGTCCGAATGACGAGTTTTTCTAACGCATAACATCGTATTAGAGTGAGAGATTTTTTATATAAAAAAAAACAGTTGATTATTCTATTTATTATATTCGAAACAGTTTTACTTTTCAATAATTACCTTCGGCCCTCGGAACCGTGCTTTTTAGTATCAACTAATTTTGTTTTCAATAATTTCTGTTCGCCATCTTGGATTGCCTGTCCAAGTTGGCGAGGGTTTAAAAGGAATTTTTGAAGGGAAAGTCCGTATTTTAAGACACTTAGAGATTTGCGGTGTCAGGGCACGAAAATTATTTGGACGAAACATATACTTTATCATTATCGTCAATCGGAACTCCTCGTTCAATTCTACGAATCAATTTGATTCGTAGAATTGAACGAGGAGTTCCGATTGCATTATCGTCGATCTAAAGGCCCCGGGATATTTCGAACATCGATCGACCATTCAAGACTTTGATTTGGACAGAACCATAGGATAGGCAATTTGTGATCACTCAGTCTCCTGACTTGAGCGTACAAAACAAGCTCATGCGAGTTAGGTTTGAGTGTCTATCACTTTAACAGCAATATCATCAGTATTCGAGGTCTGGAATAATTTTGGACGTTCATTTGTTTGAGTTAATCAGTGAAAACACAACCATTCAGGTTCGTTATTGTTTAAAACCACTTGTTAACAACGGTTCTTTTGGTGTTGTAGCCTAGTTATGTTCGTTATTTCTTCTTATTTTACTGTTTTTGAGTTGATTTTTAGCCAAGAAATTGAATGAAAGGACATCGTGCATTTTTCACTCTCCCCATACCTCGTTCGCTATTCTGTTTGTGTTAAACTGTAGTTTAGAAAAGTCAAAATTGATGTAATCTCTGGCCCCGCCCACCGACTCCGCCGGCCAAGTCCAGTATGCTCCAACAGGAAGTTCAACTTCGTTATCAAACGGAGTTGTTTGCAAAATTTGGGGTCAGTTAAATGTATCAATATAAGAAATAAAAAACAAAAAACAAAAAACAAACAAAAAACAAAAAAACAAACAAAAAAATAAATAAAGAGAGAGAGAAAGGTTAGGTTGGTTGGCGTCCAAAACATCGTAGCCGCAGCTTATTTAAGCTGTAGTTACGACGTTTAAGTCGCCAAAACAACAACAACGATTCACATAAATCTCGGCCAATGTTGGAGTTCAAAGTTCACTTCCGGTCTATATGAAATATTTTGACTGGTCGAATGATTCTTTGTTTGACAGTCGCGATCCACCACTTTGTAGCTTTTTGAAAAAGTGTTATGAGAAACAAATTACAAGAATCGTTACTAAAAGGTCTTCATTGATTTGCGTGTAAATGGTTTTCAAACAGGCAATCGTTCCTCGCAGTGATCGTGATTTTATCCATAACCGGACAACACAATTTTAGACTGATTAGCATAGAAAGAGTTGCAGACGACAATATTTAACTGGTGAAATTTTATCATTTTTTGTCTTTTTGAGCAGAAAACATTGTGGATAATGAAGAAATTGTTTGCAAAGATTTTTTTCACGAGAGGCGTAAAAATGCGGGATTACGTGTGAATAGTATAATCCATAATCAGACAACAAAGTTTTAGACGGATCCAAATTGAAAGAGGCTACCGTCGACTATTCAAAGGGTGCATAAATTTGGGAGGGGGGAGGGGGTTCACATTAAGAAAAAAAAACAAAAAAAAAAACCAAACAAAATAACTCCAAAATAAATTAACCATAAATTCGCATAGAAATAAAGAATAAAAACGCAGGGACATTAAATACAGGGATTACACAGGAAAGGTTTAAAGCAGTATCCCCCCTCCAATTTTATCTTGGTGGAGGTACTAAAATTAGTTTCTCTTGAAGAAAAGTATTTAAATTATTACGTCGGCTGGTGCACCTTGACATGGTTTCCTGTCATTTCTCACCCCAGTACAATCACAATATTCGAACCGAGCCACCATGCAGCTGATCATCCTACTCCTGTACACTACCGGAGAGACAAGTGACGGATGTCTCAAAACTCTTGTCACTTGCCAAATAGATTGCTGGCCTAGCCAGGAACTCGAACTCACCACTGAAGGATTGAGAGCTTTAGAGCACGGCACGTTATCGACCGAACTGACCGAGCTTTGCCTTTTTAAAAGAAACCATAACCAGTGCTTGTATTTTAGCTGCTATGGGGAAAATATTGAAAATCGTTTTCCATCGATCCGAAAATAAACGGGCTTTAAATAGGTAGTTTAATCGACCAGAGAAGAGCTTGGAGAAGAAAAATGAGTTTCCGTTGCCAAGGAAAACGCAGTTTTGTCTAGCAGTTTTTGCTCGCATTTTGAAAATAAACGTATCGTTTTGTAGAATGGCGATTCTAGAGTAATGTATTTCGACCTTGTTTAATCTGTATTTTATGGTAAAAATCAATATGGAGAAAGAAGGAATTGATTGTAGCCAGTACTTTTTAGAAAAAAAAATCCAAAATGTTTTCAAAACCGGTTTTCTTCTTGAGTGGGTTTGTGTGGGGATGGGTTAAAAGTCCGATGACTTCAAGACTGTTCCGAGAAAAAAGAATGTAACATTTACATCTCTAAAGTAATAATAATAATAAAAAAAATAACAATTATAAGCATTTTAAATCGTGAATTTCTTCCACTTTTTTTCAAAACGAAAGCCATTCAAGATTCACAAGATTCGATTTAGTAAGGAGAAAACTATAAATATTGACATAAAGAAATGTCCTGTCGTTTCAAGTGATAAGGTTTTGTCCGTGCAGGCTGTCCTGCAATTCGAAAGTAGCATGTCGGATGGAAAAATGGCTGCCAGTTTAGGCTGGCTTCAACAGCTAATCTAACAAACGTATTATTCGAATTCTGTGATGTCTAAATAACGGATCACGTTGTAAATCGAAGAACCAATCGAATCATTCACTCCAACATGTGGTGGTGTTATTGTGAAGGATTTTGTGAGTTTTGTTGGTTTGGGCTTGCACAAGCTGTAGTTACGACGTTTAGGTCGCCAAACCGATCATTTTACTTTTCGTTACATTAGACTGGTCACAATCGTTGAGAAATAACGCCGATTAATATCTAAGTGGAATTTATGTTGGAACTCAGCGGACGTGGCCGGGATCACGGTCAACTGACCAATCGCTGGCCCCGCCCACTGACTCATTTGGCCCCGCCCATTGACTTCGACAGGAAGGTCCGGCCTTACTTTGCAAAATTTCCAGGAGCACGCTACAAATAAGTAGAATGGTTGGTTAGCGACCTAAACGTCGTAACTACAGCTTTAATAAGTAGTAGTTACGACGACGTTTAAGTCGCCAAACTTTAATACTAAAATGATTCACCAAAATGGCGGCCAATGTTGGAGTTCAAACTAAACTTCCAGTCTAAATGAATGATTTCCTTGGTCGACTTTTTTTTTTTGATTGACAAGAGATGACCGCATGATTAATGAAAAGTTGCTTCCAGTCTAAGTTTACAGCAATATTTATTCTAACACAATGATTATTCTCGTTATATCTAATTGCTTAGATTGTTCATCGCAAAGCCATTAATCAAATTAAATTCATGCAATTTGATACAAGTACATTTCCAAACTATTTGTTGTCACTATAAAAGTGGGTGGTTTGGTTTAAGCATATTATTTTCAACAATATGCATTGGATTAAAGTCGAACCACAAGCCCTTACAACTTAGTAACGGTCCATCTCCTACTAAATAGCCGCTGTCATAGCGCAGTCGGTAGCTTGTCAGACCCCTAATCTTCAATTATGGAATGTCATGGTTTCGATTCCCGGCGGCGGCACATATTCTTTTCGACATGTGTCTCTCACCAATGGGTGGATAATCGTAAACCTAAGTGGGATAGCAGCTGGAGGCTAGGAAAGGATGTAGTGGTAGTACTGGTGTTAGAAATAGCAGGAATCCATTGTTAGGTGCCCGAGCCGCCGCGAGTTGACTGAAATACTGTTAAAAGTGGCGTTAAACCCCATTCAATCAATCAATCAATCTCCTACAAAATATACAACATAATGTTATTTAGATATTGACGGCTAATAAGTGCACATTATGTCGATGTTCGCAGATCGCTGTCAATCAAAGAATCTGTCGACCAATTGAATCATTCATTTAGACCTGCAGTGAACTCCGGCATTGACCGTCATTTACATGAAGCATTTTTTGTTGATTTTGCACCTTAAACGTCGTAACTACAGCTTTTTAAAACTATAGGTACGACGTTTAATTTCTCCAAATAACCATTTAACATTTTCGTTATATGTTACTAGACATAAAGTATGCAATAACGCCGTTGAATATCGAAGTGGAACTTCTTGTCGGAGTCAGTTGGCGTTGCCAACAGAGTAAGTGAATGGGGCCAGAGATGGGTTAATGGTATTCAAAAAAGACGGATCGCTTGCCCCGCCCACTGACCTTCGGCATGGCAGTTTGATAAAGATTATAAACGGTGTTATTTTGTAAAATATAGGGTATGAGACATAAAAAAGCTAGAGTAAGCTGTATTCACGATGTTTAAGTCGCAAAACTAGGAGAATGTCGGAGTTCTATTATCACTTCTGGTCTAAATAAATGATTTTTCCTTGGCAATGGCGATCATCTATTTTCAATATAGGACGGAAAACATTGTGCCTAAGGGGAACTCGCTTGTCGTTGATAGTTTAACCTCTTTAAAAATCATTTTCAACAGTTTCCATTCATACTGTGAGGAACCCATTTTCTCTTTCTCTAGTTGAATCAAAGTACTGAAAGTACTGTAAGCTAGCAAAGCATTGTTTTGTTAATTAATCTTCTTTGTCAAAGGTTATCGTGATAAATAAACAGGGTTTAAGTAACCCAGGACTTAATTCATTACAACATGAAAAATCTTAGATTGGTTCAAAATGAAAGAAGTTGCAGACGAGAATTTCAAGTTGGTTGAATTATGAAAGTCTTTCCCTTGTAGTATACAAAACATTACAGGCATGTTACATGTTAGAACAATTTCTTCATTGTCCGCCATGTTTTCCGAAGCTTGAGATGCTTAAAAAGCGGGATTGAGTGGGAATAATTAGTTTTTTAGTTTTGTCTATCAAAAACGGGCGTTCTGATTGGTCGAAAAAAAAATCATAACTCCGTGAACAAAACTCCGTGAGCACGCAGCAATTTTGTATACTTCCGCACAAAATAGTCCCATAGAAAAAGGTATCATAATTTGTAAAGTTTTTGCTTTTTTCGCACGATGCTATCAAATTATAAGAAATGAAGAGAATATTTTTTTGTTTTCATGGAGGTATGAACCGAAAAAACTAATCACACTGTATGAATACGCGAAGATTAAATAGCATGCTTTTGAAGGAGTTCTCTACAATTTGAAGAAAGTTAATTCATGTGACCATACAAATTTGTGCACATAGTGAAGAATCTGATCAGATTCATTTTGAACACAATACGGTCAAGTGAGCTAAAAATACCTAAGAGATGACTCTGAGAAGACCTCAAAATTTCGTCTGTTAAATTAACCTATCAAAGCTTTGCTAGCTAAAATGGTTCTTTTTTTCTGTCATCATATTCATTTGTTAAAAAGAAACTAAAAAAATACGGACTCTATCATTGTTCGTGCCCAATGGTCCCTATTGTTATCATTATGTTCTAATATTCGAAACAGCCTAGAAATAATTAATGAGTACTATTATCTAAATTCAAAACATTCTCTGAACACTGCTGAATATTATCTGTTACGCAAATGCCACAGACACATTAAAATGCAAACTGTTTATACGGTATTCCACGAACATCAAATTACGTATCGTTTTTTTATATCAATAGTTATGGCTATGATGGTTCCAACCGACAGATCGCTGGCCACGCCCACTGTCCTAAACAAAAGGCTCGACTTAGCTATTGGCCACGTAAATTTGCTACAACTCTGGATAGATTGATTGACTGAACGAAATGGGTTTAACGCCACCTTTAACAGTATTTCAGTCATATCGCGGAGGCTGGAGCACCTAACAGGCTAACAATGAATTCTTGATATTTCTCACACCAGATTTTAGCTAGCAAAGCAGTTAACAGACATTTTGTGGTGATCTCAAAGTTCAAAGAGTGCAAACTGCCACTGGAGGCTTAACTACTAATCAGTTGAATGCATACACCATAAAAAGTAGTTCTGATGTATTTTAAGAAAACTACTAAATATATTCAAACTGTAGTGCACTCTTTCAAAAGCATGCTATGTAACCCATTCCTACGCAATTTAGCTTTTTTGAGCATCCCAAGAAAAATGCTTTGGAAAATATTGTAGACATTGAAGAAATTGCTTGTAACACGCAATTTCTTCAATGTCCACGATGTTTTTTTTTCCAAATTCCACTATCTTGAAGTTGTCGTCTGCAACTTCATTCAATTTGAACCAGTATAAGATTTCGACAAGTTGTAAAGGATTAACTCCATGATTACTTTAACTTACTTTATTTATCCTGATAACCTTTGACAAAACAATGCTTTGCTAGCTTATAGTACTTTGAGTACTTTGATTTATAATGAATGGTTATGGCTATGATGGTTCCAACCCACAGATCGCTGGCCACGCCAACTGACCTAAAAAGGAGGTTCGACTTAGCTATTGGCCACGTTAATTTGCAACAACTCTGGCTAGATTGATTGATAGATGGAATGGAATGGATTTAACGCCGCTTTTAACAGTATTTCAGTCAAATCGCGGCGACTAGAGCACCTAACAATTGATTAATTGATTGATTGAATGGGGTTTAACGTAAATTTTAACAGTATTTCAGTCAAATCGCGGCGACTAGAGCACCTAACAATTGATTAATTGATTGATTGAATGGGGTTTAACGTAAATTTTAACAGTATTTCAGTCAAATCGCGGCGACTAGAGCACCTAGCAATTGATTGATTGATTGATTGAATGGGGTTTAACGCAACTTTTAACAGTATTTCAGTCATATCGCGGCGACTAGAGCACCTAAAAATTGATAGATGGAATAAAATGGATTTAACGCCGCTTTTAACAGTATTTCAGCCATATCGCGGCGACTAGAGCACCTAACAATGGATTGATTGATTGAAAGGGGTTTAACGCCGCTTTCAACAGTATTTCAGTCTTATCGCGGCGACTAGAGCACCTAACAATTGATTGATTGATTGAATGGGGTTTAACGCAACTTTTAACAGTATTTCAGTCATATCGCGGCGACTAGAGCACCTAACAATTGATTGATTGATTGAATGGGGTTTAACGCAACTTTTAACAGTATTTCAGTCATATCGGGGGCAACTAGAGCATCTTACAATTGATAGATGGAATAAAATGGATTTAACGCCGCTTTTAAAAGTTTTTCAGTCATATCGGGGGCGACTAGAGCACCTAACAATTGATTGATTGATTGAATGGGGTTTAACGCAACTTTTAACAGTATTTCAGTCATATCGGGGGCAACTAGAGCATCTTACAATTGATAGATGGAATAAAATGGATTTAACGCCGCTTTTAAAAGTTTTTCAGTCATATCGGGGGCGACTAGAGCACCTAACAACTGATTGATTGATTGAATGGGGTTTAACGTAATTTTTAACAGCATTTCAGTCATATCGGGGGCGACTAGAGCACCTAACAATTGATTGATTGATTGAATGGGGTTTAACGCCACTTTTAACAGCATTACAGTCAAATCGCGGCGACTAGAGCACCTAACAATTGATTGATTGATTGAATGGGGTTTAACGCCACTTTTAACAGCATTACAGTCAGATCGCGGCGGCAGGAGTGCCTAACAATGGATTCCTGGTATTTCTCACACTAATACTACCACTACATCCTTTCAGAATCTCCAGCCGTTCATCCCACGTAGGTTTACGATTATCCATCCAATGATGGGAGACAGATGTCGGAAAGGATATTTGCTGTGACCGGGAATCGAACCCGAGACCCCATAATTGAAACTCCGGCGCGCTACCAATTAGCTTCAGGAAATGTAGAAAGGTCTAATGTCTTAACAAAATTAACACAAAATACCACATTTATACGCGTCAAACGAAATAAGCGTTTGAAAATAATGGGAGAAAAGTAGAAGTTTCTTGTAACAAGCAATTTCTCCTTTTCACGCAATATTTTCTGCCTCATTCGAAACTTTTTTTCGTTTTACTAAGTCTTTATACTGTAGTTTATAAGTTCTTCAATTTGGAAAAGTCTAAATTTGAGTCGTCTTGAAATGGGTTTAGACTGAGTAGAAGGCAAATTACAACCAATATCGCCTTTGCACGCAATATTTTCTACCTTATTCTATACCAATTTGTCAATTCAATAGCCATTTAAATAATCGTATAAGTTCTTCCAATTTGGAAAAGTCCAAAATTTTGTCGTCTGGTGATGAGTTAAAACCGAGGAGACTGAAAATTACCTGCGATTCCCCTTTCAACGCATTACTTTCTACTATATTTGATTCTTAACTTTCAGCTTAATAGCTCTTTATATTGTTGTCTGAATCTTCTTTCACTTTTGACAAGTCAACAATTTTTGCCGCCTAGTAATAGGTTAAGATTGAGGAGACGGGAAATTAAAAGCAATTTCTTCTTTTCGCGAAATTATTTTCTACTTTATTTGATATTTATTTGTCAATTTAATAGCTCTTATATATACGTCTGAAAGTTCTTTGAATTTAGAAATGACCCAAATTTTGTCGTCTCGTAATTGGTTTATCCGATTCCCACACAATTCCTCCTTTTTACGCCCCTCTTGTAAAAAACTTTGGAAAACATTGTCGAAAATGAAGAAATTGCTTGTATCAAGCAATTTCTTCATTTTCCACAATGTTTTCCAAAGGATGATTTATACCTAAAATGATGAAAAAATTAAAATTCCATCAACTTGAAATTGTCGTCTGCAGCTTCTCTCAATTTGGACCAGTCTAAAATTTTGTTGTGTTGGAATGGGTTAAAAGTGAGGAGACAGGGAAGTAGGACTGGAATCTTATCACAACTATACATGTATCCGACGGTTGATAAAGTTGCTAGGGAGTGTGTTGACAATGTTTATCGTTCGCCATTATAGGATGTGAACTATTTTTAGGTTATCTGTTATCAGTCAACTTCTGACGTCTCTCTCTCTCTCTCTCCTACTGGATATCTTTAAAGGAGAGAAAAATATATATCAGAAGTTAGAACGAGAGAGAGGGGGGAGAAAGAGAGAGAGAGAGACAGAGAGAGACAGAGAGACAGAGAGAGACAGTCAGAGAGAGACAGACAGAGAGAGAGACAGAGAGAGACAGACAGAGAGAGACAGAGAGACAGACAGAGACAGACAGAAACAGACAGAAAGACAGAAAGACAGAGAGACAGAGAGAGAGGCAGAGAGAGAGAGACAGAGAGAGAGAGAGAGATAGAGACAGACAGAGACAGAGAGAAACAGAGAGACAGAGAGACACAGAGAGAGAGACAGAGAGAGAGACAGACGGAGAGAGAGACAGAGTGAGAGAGACAGAGAGAGAGACTGACAGAGAGAGATAGAAAGAGAGAGAGAGAGAGAGAGAGAGAGATTGCAAGGAGACGCATTTTAAAACCTTTGAAATTGGACAGGTCTAAAATTCTAGAAAACAGGAAAGGGTTAACTAAGTAGTCATTATAAAAGTTTGGATCACCTAATTTCGGCAGTGGACGACCAAAATGACGTAAATACAACTATATTTGACCCATTACCAGTCGACAAGATTTTAGACTGGTCCAAATTCAAAGGAGCTACAGACGACAATTTTAGGTTGGTGAAATCTTGGAAATCTTTGTCTTTTGGGGTAGAAAACAATGTGAAGAATGAAGAAATTGCTTGGAACAAGCAATTTCTTCATTTTCCACAAATGTTTTCAAAAGATTTCGTATTGAGGGCGTTTAAAAGCGTCATTGTGTTGGAATGGGTTAAGAACTATTGATCTATTAATTAAAGCTATTCCTCGAAAGGGTTGTTGTTGGTTGAATGGAATTTAATGCCACTTTTAACAGTATTTCATTCATATTGCGGTGGCTGGAGAACCTAACAAAGGATTCCTGGTATTTATCACACCAGTACTACCACTACATCCTTTCCGAGTCTCCAGCTGGTCATCCTACTTAGGTTTACGATTATCCAACCATTGGTTGGAAACAAATGTCGGAAAGGATATTCGCGCGGCCGGGGATCGAACCCGGGACCCCGTGATTAGGAGTCCAACGCGCTACCAATGCGCTATGTTCACGGTGTCAATCAAAAGAGGATTATCATTGAAATGCTTAAATAATCATTTGACTTTCATCAGACGTACCGTTCAGATCGCTCTGGCTGGCTGGTCATATTTCTTCATTTGGAGCTCTCAATGTCGTAGTTACAGCCTTTATAAAGCTGTAATTACGACATTTTAAATACCCGAATGACGATATAGGGAATAATCTACGAAACCGCTTGATCAAACTACGACAGAAGACAATCAAAATGTCATAGCTACGGTTGTAATAAATCTGTAGTTAAGATATTTTGTTCTCTAAACAACGGAAAGGGGAATAGGCTACGAATAAACGTGATATGGGTAAACCATGTACAGAACTCTGTCCTAGGACCGTGTTTGCTTGTTTGAATGATTTTAACAGTATTTCAGTCATATCGCGGGAGCTGTAACACCTAACTATGTATGCCATGAATTTCGCACACCAGTACAACCAAAACAGCCTCTAGCTGCCACTTAGATTTACGATTATCCGCCCATTGGTGGGAGATAAACGTCGCAAAAGATATTTCCCTCGACCAGGGATCGAACCCACATGATTTAAGCTCCGACGCGCTACCACTGCGATATGACAGCGGTTGCTTTTTCTTTTTTTTTTACTGGTCAATCGAATTTTGTAACGTTCAGAATTCAGACTAGGAGTAAAGCGTGAAGAGGATGGCTAAACAAAGCCATGATAACAAGCTTTACGGATTATCAGTAACTAAATGTGACCTCAATAAATAAAACGCCCCTCTTGTTGTTTCGCGATCGTATTCAAGTGTATATAAATAGCCTTAGACGATCTTGGTGATGCATTTAAGTAATTAAGAAATTAACATTCATTCACTTTGTGTTGATGAATCGGCTACGTAACGGCTTTAACCCTTTTTAAAAGAGTGGTTGGTGAGTATCTGCTTTATTTTATTGTGGTAGAGCGCTTGATTTCAAACCTAAAGATCACGGGTTCGAGCCCTTGGCTGTCCATATCAACTAACAAACTAATTGTCTCTCGGATGAGACGTTAGACCGAGGCCCTGTGTAACGGTGCTATCCATCTAGAATGTTAAAGAACCAGGCGGGGTTCTCGGCAGTTTCGTTCTGTATCCCTGCACTACCCCCGTAACAACTAACCGTCCTCTTGGGGCGTCCCTCATATGGGCATGTGCTACGGTAGCGACGATAAATAAACTAAACTGTTAACTAGTTTCTGTTTTATTGTTACCCTTTTGAATTTAATGTTGAACCCGGAATATTCCTGTTTGGGCAGAAAAATATGGTATATATTCTGACGACAATTAAAAATCTATGAAGTTTTATAGTCTCTTTGGGACAGAAAATATTGTGAGAAATGAAGAAATTGCTACAAGCAATTTTTTTCTATGTTTTCCGAATTCTCTTTTTTTTCACGAGGCGGGATTGTATGGGAATTGGTTAAGGAGCGGAAAAGTCATGAGTGGAAATATAGAGTAAAAAATGTTTGTATGAAACATTTCCCATTTTACTGTATATACCTTTAACTTCGGGACACTTTCTATCGATGTAAATCCATTTAGAATTTTTGGCTCGATAATTTGGCTCGTTCGAGTGAAAACCAAAACTATGTTTCATCCTAAAAACTGAGACTTAAAAAGTGAGTGACTCTGTGAAGCGTGTTGCATGTGTCACTCTTTGATACTCGAAGACCATTTCAACTAATGTCGGTATGATGTCATTTTTAGCTAGCAAAGCGTCAGCTTTGATAGCTTAAGTTAACAGACAAAATTTTGAGGTCTTCTCAGAGTTCAACAAGTTCAAACTGATGCTGGAGGATTAACAACTAAATCCATTGAATGCCTACGTCATAAAGAATAGTTCTTATGTATTTAAGGAATATTGCAATCTCTGCCTGCAAGTTCCTCCCCTAGGTATTTTCCGCTCCCTTGAGCATATCATGTTGAAAATGACTCTGATCAGTGTCTTTAAATAAGTTGCAGACGAATTTGAAATTGATGAAAAATCTAAAATATTTCTCTCTCTAGGTAGAAAACAATGTTGAAAATGAAGAAATTGCTTGTAACAAGTAACTTCTTCATTTTCCACATTGTTTTCTACAACTATTTTCTAAATGGGCGTAAAAGGGGGGATTGTGTTGACATGGGTTAACCCCTTGGTTATTTTAACCTCCTTTATTTATCATGATATCGTTTGACAAAGAATATTACTGAACAAAACAATGCTTTGCTAGCTTACAGTACTTTTCAGTACTTAAATTATATGTTGCTGTTAAAATTGTGAACAATGAATACTGTGTTGTTTATAATGAGATTCGATCTAACCGGAACGGGAAAATGTTGAAATTTGTGCTGCTTGATCAAGATAAAAGATACTTCATTCAAGAATTTGTCGAAATAGATTTTCATTACCATATATGTCACACAAAAAGAGACGCTCTGGGAAGTACATTTCAACAGAAATATTCAAAAGAAGTGATTGGATCCTGCATAGTCCAATCATTGATAGTATTTTTTCTGTAATAAAATATTTAATGGTAGTAATGTGAATTGTGAATTGACCATTCTGAATTTAGAAATTTGGCCATCACCGAAATTATTTGACCAGGTCAGACCATGGTGGTCGAGGCCCCTTTCTCTCTCTGTGGTGACCCTTTCGCGGGGGGGGGGGGGTTAGATCCCAATATGACTCCCACTTTCAGTGCCGTGTCCGGAGTGAAGTATGAGTAATAAGCAGATAGCTTTTTGGAGTGGCCATGAGTCGAAAGGATAGGGAAAAATGATAAGTTTACTGCATATCGTTTAAACCATTACTGGACGACAAAATTTTAACCCTTGTCATGCTGAATTATAAATACACAAGAGATTTGTATTAAGATCAAAGAGTTGAGAGCACTGGAAGCACCAAAATTATTGGTCAATATTTATATTAAAATTTTTATCTTATAACCATTTTTTTGGCTTAAAAGGACAAGCAGGTGGTATAGACAAAGATCAGACTGCACATATGTGCAGGCTGATCTTTGTCAATACCTCCTGCCAAAGCAGAAATATTCCGGTTTAAGCATTACAATAAATCATAAGTTGTGGACGACTGTCTTTATGTTGATGTAAGTTTGAAAGTCTCTGTCTTTTTTTTGACAGAAAACGGTGTGAAATTGCTTGTTACAAGCAATCACTTCAATCCCCAGAATGTCTTTTTTTCTCCAGGGGCATCAAAATGTAGGAATGAGTGGGATTGGTTTAAAAGACAGTTTCTTTTGTTTGTGAGCCGCCGTCATAGAACGTCGGACTGTCAATCTAGAGATCCCGGGTTCGATCGCCGACGGCGGCACTCATCCTTTCCAACTA
Organism: Fragum fragum; assembly: GCA_946902895.1. NCBI lineage: Eukaryota > Metazoa > Mollusca > Bivalvia > Cardiida > Cardiidae > Fragum > Fragum fragum. The sequence goes on from OX336371.1 coordinate 10,681,657, forward strand.
TTTGTCTCCCACCAATGGATCGATAATCGTAGACCTATGTGGGATAGCGGCTGGAGCTAGGCTAGGAAAGGATGTGATGGTGGTACTTGTGTGAGAAATACCAGGAATCCATTGTTAGGTGCTCCAGTCGCCGCGATATGACTGAAAGATTGTTGAAAGCGGCGTAAAACCCCATTCAAACAAAAAAATTCTTTTGCTTGTTATGAATCGAACCTTTCAAATGACCAAGCGAGATGTCAATCAAAGAATCGGTCAACCAATGAAATCAATCAATTAGACTGGAAGTTATCTCGGACATTTGCTGCCTTTTTTTCAGGATTTTTTGTTGGCTTGCCCTACTTAAAGGTCGTAACTACAATTTATTCAAGCTAAGTCCGTGTATGACTCAATGGGCAAGAACAACGGAATAAGTACTCGGGACCAGCGATTGGTCAAAAATTAAATTGTGTTTTTTCGATGCCAATCCTGAACTTTTTTGCTCTAAGACTTTTCCAGTGAAAATGACCCTAAGAGGCACGTTCTTTATCAAAAATGCTGATAAGCAATGACCTCGGGCGTACGTCGTGTATTAATACGTGGCTGAACTTAGACCTGCCTTTGACGATTTATCAGACAACACAATTGCTTTATCTTTAATTCAATGAATGGATGAATGATAGAATCAATGAAATTATTAGTAAATGTATTAATTGAAGGATTGATGGATGGATGGATGGATGGATGGGTGGATGGTCAGATGGATGATTAGATGGATGGGTGATTGGATGGATGGGAGAGTGGATGGGTGAGTGGATGGATTGATTAACAAATGAATAAATGAATAGATGGACGAATTGATGGATAAATTGATAATTGAATAGATAAAAAATGAATAAATGAATAAATAAATGAATAAATGGATGAATGGACGGATGAGTATATGAATGGATGAATGGACGGATGAGTATATGAATGGATGAATAAATAAATAGATAAATAAATGAATGAATAAGTGGATGATTTTTTTTATTTGGAGGCTTCAAAGCTTAATTCAACCCGTTCCCACACTATGAAGCTTTTTGACGCCCTCCCCCCCCCCCCCCCGAAACCATTTGGAAACATTGTGTAAAACGAAGAAATGTTTTGTTACGCAGAAAGTTGAAAAAATCTATATTTTCATTTACTTTCAATTGTCTGCAAACCCTTTCAAGTAGGACTGTTAAATGAGATTGTAAGACACTGTTTAATGTTAAGTTATTCAAGCCAGCTTTTGTACATGATGCTGAATACGTCGGGATTAGTTTTCTCGCTCTATTTTTTAACCCCAATCCTACACAATTTCGATTAATTATATCCAAAAGCAAAAGCATAGGTTGCCCTATTCCCACACAGTGAAATTTTGGATAGGTTCGAATTGATAGAAATTGCAAGTTTTGATAGTTGATTTATTTTTTGATCTTGTCTCTCTGGGTAAAAAACTGTGGGAAATGCAGAAATTGCCTTTTACAAGCAATTTCTACATTTTCCGCATTGTTTTCTAGAACTATTTATTTGAGGGACATTAGAAAGATGAATTGTGTAGAGATGGGATATTGAAAACCATTTGAAAAATAAAGATTTTTTTCATTTTTCACGATGTTTTTCTATTCAGAAAGACATAAAAGATATCTTTCATATTGAAAATGCCGTCTGCAACTTAAATGAAATGGGCCATGCAAAAAGGTTTGTCGTGTAATAGTTCAACGGATTGGTTGAATGGGGTTTAACGCCACTTTCAGCAGTATTTCAGTCATATCGCGGCGGCTTGAGTACCTAACAATGAATTCCTGGTATTTCTCACACCAGTACTACCACTACGCCTTTTCCTCCAGCTGCTATCCCTCTTAGGTTTTCGATTATCCACCCATTGGTGAGAATAAAAGTCGGAAAGGATATGTGCCGCCGCCGGGGATCGAACTCATGATATCCCATGATTGAAGATTTGGAGTCTGGTGCGCTACCGACTGCGCTATGGCGGCGGCTTCTTTTGAATTTGGATCTTTGAATTTGGTTCGGTCTAAAAAAAATTGTCGTCTGGTAATGGGTTAAACAATGTGTTTCGAATTCTTCTTTGCAAAACATTTAAGCATCGTTTCATTTCTACGGGTTACTCACTGTCCATTCGATACCGGTAATAGAAATGGAGGGGGGGGGGACTTAAAAATATCTTTGCTAATCACTAAGAGCCGGCGCCATAGCACATTTGTGGAGCCGCGACCAAAGCACATTTTTGGTATCAATCATGAGGTTCACGAATCAATCCCCTGTCACGGCAAATGCTTTTTACGACATTTGTCTCCCACCAATGGGTAAGGAATCCATGGTTATGTGTCAAGCCTCCGCGAAAAGACTGAAATGTTAATAAAAAATATAAGATAATAGCGTTTAAAGCCTCAAGCAAACAACAACAAAAAACCTAACCCCTAGGGCTGTGAGATTTCATTTTTGGCGTCAAGTAATTTTTATTATCTTTTGTTTTGTTCAATTGGAGTGTGTCAAATATTATAAAGTGATATTAATGATTTTGTTGAAGCATTGCTCAGCTGGGTATTGGGTGAGTAACTCTAACAAAATCGATGGCTTATCAGTTATATTGATTTGGATTATCATTAATCCGAGTCCGGGTTAGCTCATTTAACACATTACCAAACAAAATAACTTTAGACTGGTCGAAATCTATGGAAGTTGAAGACGATAATTTTAGGTTTATTTGAAAGAAGTTTTTCTTTCTTCTTTAAGGGGCGATATCATCGTGGGAAATGAAGAAGTTGCTTGAAATAAACAATTTCTTCATTTTTCGCGATCTTTTCAAAAACTAGGTTTTCTTAGGGGGGGAAATGGGGGATTAGAAAAGGCTACTGTGGTTTTAGCATACTGGTGTGAGAACGGTATGAACCCATTGTTAGGTGCACCAGGCTCTGATATTATTTCTCCTTTTCTCAGAATTACTTAGACCTTGCAAGTAGTTCCAATGTGAAATGTACTTTTTGAGATCATTCTGTAAATGCAAATTAAAAGAGCTAAGAGTTTCCTACACTTTAACATTAAAAAATCCTTACCTGGTTAATGCCTGGTTTTTACGTCACTGTGATTTTATAGTTGAGATAAAATTTTGGAAAAAGAAGAAATTGCTTGTAACAAGCAATTTCTTCTTTTTCCACAATATTTTTCTACCCCACTAAATGGTTATTTTTCAAATAGAGTAAATTTTAAATTTTCATCTGCAAAACGTTTGAATTTGGATGGGTCTATTATTTTGCAAAGCAGGAAAGGGTTAAGAGAATGGTCGCCTAATACTTTTTTTGTGAAATAATTGTGATGGATTGACATAAATTATTACAGAATTCTCACATATTTTTATGATAGTCTCTCCCTAATTTTTACGTCAGACTGGTCTAAAATGAAAGAGGTTACAGACGGCAAAAACAATGTGGGTTTAAATTTTTTTAAAAAAATGTCGGTCACTTGAGATAGAAACGTTATTTTTACCGTCTGTAACCTGTTTCAATTTAGACCAGTCTAGATTTTTTGTTGTGTGAGCTTTAGGGAAAGAGAGACCCTCCTTTCTGGAAGAATTTTGTAATATCATAACAATAATGAATTAATAATCGGATCTCTTAACCCATTCCCACACAGTTATACTTTAGGACGCCCCTGAAGAAAAACAAATAAGAAAACATTGTGTAAAATGAAGAAATTGCTTGTAACAAGCAATTTCTTTATTTTACACGATGTTTTCTATCCAAAAAGTTGAAAAAAATCTCAAATATCATAAACTTTAAATTGTCGTCTGCAACTCCTTTCAATTTGGACCAGTCCAAAATTTTGTTGTATGGGAATTGGTTAAATAAAAGTTCCCACACGATTATGCACTTAATAAGAACTACTTATAAGACCACTTAAAGCCTGTCGTATAAATTTTGGAGAAACAGTCATAAAAATATTATATGAATTATTTCACGAAAGAGTATTGATTCATTTCAGTACTATCTTTAGCTAGCAAAGAGTCAGCTTTGATAGACAAAATTTTGAGGTCTCCTCAAAGTTCAACAAGTGCAAACTGCCACTGGAGGCTTAACCACTGAATCCTTTGAATGCCTACGCCGTGAAAAGTAGTTCTTATATATTTAAAGAATATTGCAAATTTTATTCAAATGGGAGAGAACTCTTTCAAAAGCATGCTATTTAACCCATTCCCACTCAATTCCGCTTCTTAAGCATCTCAAGAAAAAAAAAAGGAAAACATTGTGGACAATGAAGAAAATGCTTGTTATAAGCAATTTCTTCATTGTCCACAATGTTTTCTACCCAACAAGGGAAAGTAACTCTTAATTCAGCTAATGTGGAATTGCCGTTTCTTTCAAATTGAACCACTCTAAGATTTTGTCATGTCGTAATGGGTTAACTCCTGGGTCGCCTTAACCCCGTTTATTTATCATGATAACCTTTAGCAAAGAAGATTACTTAACAAAACTATGCTTTGCTAGCTTACAGTAGCCTCAGTACTTTGATTACTTCTTACTGACAACAATTAGTAAAAAAAAGAAATAATTAAATAAAAAAATAATAATAATTTCTTAATTATAAAACCCACAAAGAAAACCATCACGACTAACAACAACAAAACAGATGACCAATACCCGAATGAATGATAGACAGTTACTGTTCGGGCCGAGCGATTGATAAAAATGGATTTAAAATCAGAAAGAGACTTGCCTTTCAATTAAACGATTTTATTTCATTTTAATTCCAATTAAATGTCTAACAGTTACGGGGACTTTTAAAGTAAAGGATTTTTATTCAATACATGGTACAAAATCAGTGAACATCTTTTTTGTACTTTGGTTTGATTAATTAACTGGGTGTAATATTTCATTCAACCCATTATTACACATGGAAATTATAGACTGGTCCAAATACAAAGAAATTGTAAAAGTTATAATTTCAAATTGATGGGTTTTTTTTATTTTTTTATTTTTTTTTTTTTTTTTTTGAATGTCTTTTGGGGTAGAAAACACTGTTGATAAGAAGAAATTTTCCAAAGCCTGTTTTTTTAGGGGCGTCAATTAATTAGATTGTGTGGAAAAGGATTAATCATGATCATCCTTATTTGTATTTCTGGAGAGCAAATGGCTCCCCTATGGCATTACCAGTATGAAAATTGGTGCGGGACAAACAATTTTTGAACTACTCTTAGAAAATAGTTTTGGGGGATGCAGGAACGTAAGACGAACAACAATCAAATATTCTCTCGATTGGAAGTTTGTCGTTATACATAATACATTTGCTTGTTAGTCTGTTTAAGTTTCAATAAATAAAAAGTCTTAAAAATGATGTAGCGATTTTCATTTATTGGATGTCTTCTAGAATTTTTACATAGTTTATTCTTTACAGGTGAATAAGGTGATAAAGGGTTATTTTAGAACCCCTTTTTTTCTGGATAGAAGAAAAGTAACCAAATTCTTAGATAGTGCTGTATATATTCAAAAGAAAAACAATTGATACTGCTCTTCATACAGCTTGAAAGAATAGTAATCGAATTTGCTCTCCACCAATACTTTCAGTACTTTGATTAAATTGCTATTGTTGTTCATTTGGAATGCATACTCAGAGTTCATATACATGTATATACATCATACCGAGATTATCAGTTAAAACGAGCCGAGCCAAGTTAGCTCAGCCGGTAACGCGCTCTTTACTTAAGTTAATCTATTCCCACACAATGACGCTTTTTGATTCCACAAGAAAAAAGTCTTTGGAAAACATTGTGGATAATGAATGAAATTGCTCTTAATAAACAATTTCTTCATTCTCCACAATGTTTTTGTTCACTAAAAAAATAAAAAATAAAAACAACAACAACAACAACAACAACAAAAAAAAAAAACCAAAAACACTGAAATGTCATCAACTGAAATATGTCGTCTTCAACATCTTTGAATTTGGACCAGTATAAAGGTAAAAAAAACGGAAAAGGGTTAACCACCATATTTGATGCATATAACCAGGATTCTATCTTCGTCAGAAAGGATAGACAATGATTTATTGGGGATATTTCAAAATATAGTTAATAACAAGTGCCGGATTGTCACGACAAAGGAATGTGAGTGACTCCTTGCTCTTATCGACCCACTGCTTCGAGATAAGAAAAAATATTGAAAAAAAATCGTGGATTTTATGAAAAATTCAATTTTGGTTTGGTGACCAATTTGTATCAGCTATACTTGTACAGCGTATTTAGGAATAGCAAATTTTTTGTCCATTTATGTGAAAATTTAATAAAAAAAGTACCGCTAAACAAACAGACAAAATTAAATCGATAGGAATGCAATAAAGAAAGAACACACCTTTGTAATTGATCAATCGCTGGCCCCCGCCCACTGACTCCCTAGAAACCGCCCAATAACTCCGACAGGGCGTTCCGCTTCGATTTTTAACCGCGTCATTTTGCAAAACTTATTGCAAGTAGCATGTAGTAAAATGGTTTGTTGGTGACACAAACGTCGTAACTACAGCTTGAATAAGCTGTGGTTACGACGTTTAAGTCACCAAACTAACAGAAAAGGTTAACAAAAATGGCGACCAATGTTTGAGATGAATGTTTTGGTCCGGACTGAATAAATAATTTGATTGGTCGGTTGATTCCTTGATTGACAGTCGCGATTTGTCAATTGCAGTAAGCCTAATAAACCAAGACTATTTGATAGGATTAGCATCGCACTCGGATACCAGCGATCGCCTGATTCTAACTTCTTTGAAGACTCTGATCAGAGTCAAATTGCATACAATGTGCTCAAATAAGCTAAAAATACCTCGGAGATGAACTTGTAGGCAGAGCTTACAATATTTCTAAAATACGTAAGAACTATTTTTTTTTATGGCGCAGGCACTCAATTGATTTTGTGGTTAAGCCTCCAGTGGCAGTTGAACTCTGAGAAGACCTCAAAATTGTGTCTGTTGACTAAAGCTATCAAATCTGACACTTTGTTAGCTAAAAATCATTTCCCACGAACTACAGTCGATCTTGCTTGGGCGACCGCTTCTATTTAGCAACCACGTCTATTAAGCGACCATTGTCGAAATCGTATTTTTAAAAGTAAAAACTTTAGCAAATCAAAGTACTGAATGCACTATAAGCTAGCAAAGTTGAATTTGGAAATCTTTTTCTTGTTGGGTAGAAAACATTGTGGACATTGAAGAAATTGCTTGTTACAAGCAATTTCTTCATTGTCCACAATGTTTTCCAAAGTTTTTGTCTTTGGTTGCTTAAAAATCGGAATTGGGTGGGAATGGGTTAAATAGCATACTTTTGACAGAGTTCTCTACAATTTGAATAGACTTTGCAATATTCCTGATATACATAAGAACTATTTTCTATGGCGTCAGCATTCATTGGATAAGGTGGTTAAGCTTCCAGTGGCAGTATGCACTCGTTGAACTTTGAGAAGACCTCAAATTTTGTCTGTTAACTTAAGCTTTCAAAGCTGACGCTTTGCTAGCTAAAAACAAGTGAAGTCATTTTGCTAAAAAGGAAATTTATAACTAAATCCTATATGTTGTTGGAACTCATTATAATCGTCTTAATTAGACAATTCTAAAAAGTCCCAGCAAAATAGTATTAAGCGAGAATTCTGTAATACTAGTAATTCATGTAATCATTCGAATCAAACCTTCATATATTTCGCTAGTCTGGATACCAAACTCTTCTTAAAGGGAATTAAATCTTTACATGATTGGGCAAGGATGTCAATTAAGTCCCCTGACTCGTACAGCACTAGCAACAAATATAAACTTGGATTAAAGAGACATGTTTCAGGAAACTAAAGTCCAAACAAAAGCGACTGCAGCCAGTCTAATCTTTCGCTGAAAAAAGAAGTGTATTCAGCGTCCACTCTTATAAGCGACCATTGTTTTGGTCGTCTCGTGAGTGGTCGCTAATACAAGATTTACTGCACGTTACTTAACCCTTGTCATGCTGTATAACTTACCTCACTGAATTGCTGTCAAATCAAAGGGCTGAAAGCACTGATAGAACTTGTTGTTCAAAAATCTTTTTTTTTCTCCTTCTTCTTAGAAATCAACTTCATAAACATCTTTAGCAGGAAAAGTACAAGCAGGAGGTATAGACTAAGATCAGCCTGCACATAAGTGCAGTCTGATCTCAGTCAACATCTCCTGTCCAAACCGGAATATTCCGGGTTCAGCATGACAAAGGTTAAAGAGGCGTTGTAATAAAAGTCGAACGTTCCTGTCCACTGGGAGCTCTTGTTCTCATTCTCTATACATTACGAGGAATATCCGACCAATAAGGAAGTTAGTACATTGGATTAGGTTAGGCTTACAAACCGGACATAAAGAGTCAACTAGCGTGCGTTATTCTTCCTCGTGACAAAATGTTTATTGTTTCCGTAATTCGAGCGAAAAGGAGGTTTAACCCTTGTCATGCTGTATAAATAACCTCACTGAATTGCTGTAAAATCAAGGGCTGAAAGCACTGAAAGGGCTGAAAGCACTGATGAAACGTGTTGTTCAAAAATCAATATTTCTTTTAGAAATCAATTTCATAGTCAACTCTGACAGGAAAAGTACAAGCAGGAGGTGTAGACTAAGATCAGACTGCACTTATGTGCAGGCTGATTTTGGTCTGACCTCCTGTCCAAACCGGAATATTCCGGGTTCAGCGTGACAATAGTTAATATACGAATCGACGGTTTGAGTAAAAAAATCCATTGACGAATTCAATCGTTTATATATTTGGTCAAGACCCGACACGCCTTTTCCTAAACACTTGAGTTCAACCACTTCGTTGGTGGACAACCATAACGTCGTAACTATAGCTTTATTCAAGCTGTAGTTACGACGTTTAGGTTGCCTACCAACGAGTTTCTTTATCTTTCTATTGTTGTCTTCGACCCAATGCTAATAATTGATGCTGTGTAGTACCTCTGACTAGGCGCGCTGTCGGAGAGTCGCTGTATGGCTACCGATCCGTCAATCCGGCGACGGGTCGCTGATACCACCCACTGAGTTCCGACAGGAAGTTCGACTTAGATATTTAACGGCGTTATTTGGTAAATTTTTATCGTCAGTAAAATGTATGAAAAAATAAATTGATTGGTTGGCGACATAAACGTCGTAACTAAAGTTTGAATAAGCTTTTTAATTCGCCAAACCAACAGAAGTGCTTCACTAAAATGCCAACCAAAGTTGGAGTTCATTGGTCATTTCCGGTTGAATTGAACGATTTGATTGGTCAATCCAATTTCTGATTGATAGTCCCGATCGGTCGATTCGAGAACTAGTCTGAGTCATGGAAGTACGCCATGAATGTATATTTAATCTATCAATTAACCCTTATCATACTCAACCTGGAATATTCCGGTTTTAGCAGGAGGTGAAGACAAAGATCAGACTGCACTTACGTGCAGTCTGATCTCAGTCTACACCTCCCGTATTTTCTTTTGAAACCAGAGTTGTTTCTGAAATTAATTTTCAAAAGAAGAATTGTCGACTGAATAACAAGCACTACCAGTGCTTTCAGCCCTTTGATTTTGATTCATTTCTGAAATTTTTTTTATTCAGCATGACAGGGGTTTACATCGATTGAATGTCTCTGACTCACGAGGCCGCGGCCATATCATATTTGGTAGCGCGACGAAGTCTCAATCATGAGGTCCAGGGTTTGAGTCCCGATTGCGGCGATATCCTTTCCGACATTTGTCTCCAAATAATGGTTGGATAATCGTTAACCTATGTAGGGCGAGCAGTTGGAGGCTCTGAAAGGATGTAGTGGTAGCACTGGTGAGACATACCAGGAAATCATGGTTAGGTGATCCACCGCCACGGTATGACAGTGGCGTTAAACCCAATTTAAACAAACAAACAAACTGACTCACGACCCCGTATCTAAGTGATATTTAACACATTTCCATACAATTCCACTTTTTACGCTGCACGTGCAAAATATACTTAGAAAAACACTGTGGAAAATGTATATATGGCTTGTTACAAGCAACTTCTTCATCGTTCAACTCTGTTTTAAGCCAAAATAAGATTTTCCTTCAAACAATTCCATCAATTAAGAACTGTTGTCTGCAAGTACTTTGTATTTAGATCCTTTGTCTTAGGTGAGCTCAACAGGGCTAACTATCTTCTTTCTTTTCTCTCTTTATTTAGCGGGGAGGGAGGAATTTAAATCCTGGAAAGACATTTTTGAGATTTTCTTTAACGATTTACTGTTTTTTTTTTTGTTTTTGTTTTTTTTTTAATTTTAGACATGTCTTAGTTCAAAGGCTTAGCGGAAGAAAAACTAAGTGGATTTAATTTGAAAAACAACCAGTCAGAAGGGTAGAAAATATTGTTGAAAAAAAAGAGAAACTGCTTTTCACAAGCAATTTCTTCCTTTTTCTACAATGTTTTCCTGATTGTAAAATCACAGGGGCATAAAACCAAGGATTGAACAGGAACGATTTAAATAAAAAAAGAGAGTGAAAACGAGATTCGTTTTGTGGTTTTAATTTTCATTGTCTTCCTTTTTTCGTCTTGATAAAACGTATACTGTTTTAAATATTATAAGTAACATCAATTTTGTGACTCTATATATAGAAAAAAGAGAGAAAAAGGACTGCTGTGTCGTGTGCATAAATTAAATTACAAAAAAGCACAAACAGCAAAAAACGCGCAAAAAACACATATGTCACATAAATTCCACCGTAGTTGAGCTACCGTCATCTTTGATAACCTTTTTTTCAGAGGAAAAAACCCAAAAACAATCCGCAAAGTATTTTAGATAACGGTAAACCATTTTCTTTTCTAAATATTATGAAATTAACCATTTCCCACGCCGCAACATTTTAGAATGGTCCAAATTGAAAGATGGTGCAGACGGCAAATTCAAGTTGGTTGAATTTAAGAAAAGCATGTCTTTTAGGTATAGAAAACATTGTGGACATTGAAGAAATTGCTTGTGACAAGCAATTTCTTCTTAGTCTACAATGTTTTTAAAAAGATTTTTTCTTGAGGGAATGAAAAAAAGAGGGAATAAGATTAGAAAAAAAAAGAATCAACGATTCGTGAATATTAGGTCTTAGTAAGCCTGTAAAAGGCGTTTTGGAAGATTTTGCCACAAATGACAGAAAGATAGGAAATTCTTAGTTATAGACGTGTTGTTGTTATCAAAGAGCGTCAGCGCTGACGTGTTGAACCCTTTCCTGTACAATCCCTTATTTTCACGTCCCTGTAAATTTATACTTGAGAAAACATTATGGGAAAAGAAGAACTTGCTTTTCACAAGCAATTTCTTCTTTTTCCATAATATTTTCCAACCTGTAGTTCGTTACTTTTCAAATTGCACCCACTTTTGATTGTTGTCTGCAACTGCTTTCCAATTGGACTGGTCTAAAATTATGTAAAACCGGGAAAGGTTAAACCCATTATCACACTAGCTAGTCTATTGACGCCATGAAAATACATAGTTATGAAAAACTTCTTTTGGAACAGGAGAAATTTCTTGTTTCAATAACTTCTCATTTTCATCCTTTTTGAGCATATTTGGCACTAATTTCCCAATTTAAGCATTTTTTGATGTCGACTTCAACTTCTTTTAGTAGGGACCAGTCTAAAACTTTGTCGTCGAGAAATGAGTGAAAGATCGTCCAGCGGTCGTCCCCATACTGCTTATCTTCCAAAATTTCAATCTATGTTTTGTCTCTCATAATTCGTGTAGTCCGAATGACTGTAATACTTGTTTCATACATCCACGATTAATCAAAAACAACGACAACAATGACAATACAAAACACTCAAAAATGTAGTTCGATTAAAATATAAAAATAAAATAAAATAAAAAATGTCCCCGCCTATTTACACCGCCCATTGGTTCCAGCATGAAATTCCACATCGATTTCTAACGACATTATTTTCAGAAATTTATGGTCAGTAACTGGCAGCAAAAAAGTAGAATGGTTGGTTTGAGACCCAAACGTCGTAACTACAGCTTGAATAAGCTGTAGTTACGACGTTAGAGTCGCAAAACAAACAAAAAAACGTAAACAAAAAAGGCGGTCAATGTTGGTGTTCAAAGTTAACTTCCAGTCTAGATGAATCATTGAATATTTGAATGACAGCCGCGGTTGGTCCGTTGAAAGACCGACAACAATGCCCATTGACCTCCGTCAGAACGTTCGACTGAGATAATTTCCAATATCTACAGTCAGTAACATGTTACAAAAAGATAATATTATCAATCGGCGACCTAAATCTCGTAACTACATCTTGAATCTGGTGTAGTTTTGACGTTTAACTCGCAGAACAAATATAATTGATTAGCATAAATGTCGGAATCCAAGGTTCATTGCCGGTCTAAATATTGGATTCGATATGTCGGAATCCAAGATTCATTGCCGGTCTAAATATTAAATTCGATATGTCGGAATTCAGACTTCATTACCGGTCTAAATATTGGATTCGATATGTCGGAATTCAAACTTCATTACCGGCCTAAATATTGGATTCGATATGTCGGAATTCAGACTTCATTACCGGTCTAAATATTGGATTCGATATGTCGGAATTCAGACTTCATTACCGGTCTAAATATTGGATTCGATATGTCGGAATTCAGACTTCATTACCGGTCTAAATATTGGATTCGATATGTCGGAATTCAGACTTCATTAAATGAATTAAATTTAAATGACACTCCCGAGGATCCCTAAAAAATTGGAAGGAACCCCAGTAATCTTAGGATAGGGGTTCCGCCAGGATCCTTCAATATATCTCCAATACAATAGATCTTATTGTATCAACTAATGTTCCTGTTTTTTTTGCTTGCTTGTTTTTTGTAGGAAACATTGTGGATAATAAAGAAATTGCTTGTAACAAGCAATTTCTTCATTTTCCACACAATGTTTTCCAAGGCTTTTTTTCAAAATTGGGATTGGAAGGGCAGGATTGCACGTGAGTGAGTTAATGTTTATCAAGGAGGGATCCCCGTTTATGTGGAGGAAACCCTGAAGTAATAGTTTGGGATTCCTGTGGGATCCCACTGAAGCAAATTTAAAGTCGACCCCTGTGATATTGACAGAGGCTATTCGTCAATTTCATTTTTCACTGAAATTGATAGTGTCTAATTGCGTGAACAATTTAAGTTATATAATCACTAATGGCGGTACTTTCAATTACTGTAGTTTAATCGAAGTACTGAAAAGTACTGTAAGCTAGCAAAGCATTGTTTTATTTAGTAATCTTCTTTGTCAAATGTTACTATGATATAGAAATAAGGTTATAGAAACCAAGGGGTTAACCCATTCCCAAATCAATCCCTCCTTTTTACGCCCCTCAAGGAAAAGGTTGTGGAAAACGATGTGGGAAATGAAGAAATTGCTTGTTACAAGCAATTTCTTCATTTTACACATTGTTTTCTACCTAAACAGATAAATATTTTAGAATTTCAACAGTTTGAAATTGTCGTCTGCAACTTCTTTGAAGACTCTGATCACCGCTTTACCCTTTCCTGCTTTTCAAAATTTTAGACCGATCCAATTTGAAAGAAGTTGCATGCAGTCGACATCTAAAAGTGGGTGCAATATGTAAAGTTACCAAATATTGTGGGAAAAGAAGAAATTGCTTTTTGTAGGCAATTTCTATCTTTTCCACAATGTTTTCTCAAGTATACAACCACAGGGACGTAAATCCCAGGGATTGAACAGGAAAGGGTTAAAAATACGCGATAGTACACCAAAAAAGCATAAACGCAAAAAGCATCAACTATTTCTTTAACCGGCCTTTCCCATACAATCGGCTTCAAGTGTGAACTCAAGACATGTAAACGAAAACAGTTCGAGAAAATAAGAGACTAATTACTCTTTCTCATTTCACTTGTTACAGTAATGATAATAACATAATTATTAACAAACATGTTACTTTGAAATTTCGTAGAAATTAATCTAGTCTTATATTTTGTCGTCACCTACAGGGAACTGTTTCTTTATTGGTTTATTTTGGAGGTCGGTCATAAAAATGAACTTCTTGTTAACAAAGTACTGTTTGAGATGTAATGAAATAAGTTAGTGGAGTGTTTGTTAAACGAATCAAGGGGCAAACAAGGGCATGTCAGGTCGCCCAAGTTGACCGATATCAAGATATTCCCTCCATAATGAGAAATTTTGTAATCGGCCCGACGTCGAGATTCTTCAAGTCGTCGTTGTATTTCGGTTTCGCCAAATATTGCCTTTTTCGACGTTGCTATGGCAAATTTCTCTATGTCAGTATGTTTCGCTAGCAATACAAAGGGTTACGAATAATTACATCACCCGAGGAATCAGAACGTCGGGACGATTACAAAATGTCTCGTTGGGAGAAAGTACTTGAAAGGGGTTATAACTCGACATGGATTGCGTTTGGAACCACGTAGCAGATGCTTACGTTTTCCTTTGGGAACTTTAATGCATGCTATTTTTCTAAAATGTTATTTATTTATCGTCGCTACTGTAAGATTATCTATATGGCGGTTATTGGGGATAGTATATTTTCGTTTATTTATCGTCCCTACTGTAAGATTATCCATATGACTGTTACAGGGGATAGTGCAAGGTTACTGAGAGATCCGCGGGCTCGGCGTATAGCACCGTCATATACGGAGCCATGGTTGAATGGATATTCGGATAGACAATTAGCTTGTTAGTTTGGTCTGTCCAGGGTTTGAACTCGCGATCTCAAGGTTTGAAGTAGAGTGTTCTACTGGCTAAGCTTGTCTGGCTGGTCGTTGATAAAAAATTCGTTGTTTCGTTTAAGATATTCCATCACAATCCCGCCTTTAGACGAGAAAAACCCTGGAAAAAATTATTGAAAATGAAGACCCCAAAAATCAAAGATTTTTTTAAAATATCAGCAACCAATAATTATCGTCTGTAACTTCTTTCATTTTGGACCGGTTTGTAACTGTATTGTCTGGTAATGTGTTAAAAGGCCCTAGCAATGGATTTTGCCACACTAGAAAACAACCCAGACTCATTGCTTTTCGTATTTTCTTCCACAATACGCGGGGTTACAGTCGGCGGTAATTAGTCGGCGTTTTGTTCATAAATTTAGTGCACGGGCTCTAATTTGTCAAGACATGTGCCTCGGCTAATCAGAATCCTCGTTTTTAAAATTCTTAAATATATTAGAACTTGATGGTAGACACACAGAGAGATTGCAGAGAGATCATGGTATTAATGGCAAAGCCGAGCGATGATCTGAGTATTTCAATCATTTCTATCCCTTCAATTAAGAAATGAGTAAACTAACTTTTGTTTTTATTTGGGTATGATTTCAAAGTAAGTTTAGTTACGTCTATCAAAAACGAGCGTTCTGATTGGTCAAACAAAATTATTCATACTTCCATGAACAAAATTTTTATCATGCAGCTATTTTGTATGCTTGCACACAAAATAGTTCCATACAATAATATATCAAAGTTTGTAAAAGTATTTCCTTTTTTTTCTCGATGTCATTAAATTATAAGAAACGGAGAGAATATATTTGTTTTCATGGAGGTATGAAACGAAAAACCTAATCACAGTTATGTATGAATCCGCTACGCGTATTCATACATGCAGTGTGATTAGTTTTTTTCGTTTCATATGTCCATGAAAACAAAAAAATATTCTCTTCATCTCTTAAATGAAACGGAAAACCTAATCACACTTATGCGAGAAGCGGATTCATACTTTACTATGACTAGTGTGCGTTCATGTTTCAATGAAAAAAAAATCTCTTCATTTCTTATAATTTAATGCCACCAAGCAAATTAATACAAATATTGTGATAAGGTTTTAGAAAATAAAAATCTTCTTGGAAACTAGATACAAAAAACAGTTGTGCCCTCAAAAATTGTGTTCGTGGAAATATGAAAACAAAAAATTCAGCAAATCAAAACGCTTGAAAATTCTACATGTACGAGATATATACGAAATATGCACGGAATTTCTCTTCTTGTAGTCATGCTGGTCTCTAGAAATCAAGTGTTTTGGCAACTCTTGAAAAAAAAAAAAAAATCTTGCAACTATTTGTGTATTTTTCAAGCGGGAAAAGCTTGAAGGATTGGACAGTAATAAGAAATGAAAAAAAATACTGAAACTCGAAACAAAATAAATATCCTTATCTTGGTTAGCTCAAATTATCTTTAATGTTTTGTCTGCACATGCCTGTAAAAATTTATTTCCGTCTCTGTAATGAATAGGTCTACTCCTTATCGTAACAGTTCATATAGTTCAAATATACAAGTCTCTGTTCAAAAAGTTACTTTACTCATTGTCGACAAAGGCGTATTTTATTCGACATAAACTGATTCCAGATTCCAGAAATACAAGAAGTAAGATCGTAAAATATGAACAAATTGCTGTATATTTGGACTAGTATTAAAAGACCCTTTCGATATAGTTTGTTCTGAACTGGGAATAGTTTTGACAAACAAAAAGATACTGCAATTCACCTTCTGTATCAATATTAATCAAAGGATACGATTTTAAACGGGTCAAAACAGAAAGAAATCGAATGCGCGATTTCAAATTGTCTGCACAGTTATTACCATAAAGACGAGAAAATATTGATAAAAAATAGAGAACTGCTTGTTTTAGGCATTAAATATTGTATGTCCATTGGCGGCAAAATACTCAAATATATAAGCTTTGATCTTTTGACAGGAAACTAAGTTTCTCCTTTTCTTGCAAAGTTTTCCTAAACAAAAAGCAACATGAATATAACATATTAAGGTCATAAGAAGACAGAATGGTGTGGTAATTAATGGATCGTGAGGCAATAAAAAAAATTCGATCGACTACTCCAAACATCCATTTAGAGCGGAAATAAACTTTGACCTCCAATATATGTTAAGTAGGCTTGTTTTAGTTGGTTTGGCGACGTAAACGTCGTAACTACAGCTTGGATAAGCTGTAGTTACGACGTTTAGGTCGGCAGCCAACCTTATCAAATATTTGTCACTTAAGAGATGAAGAGAATATATTTTTTTCATGGAGGTATGAACCGAAAAAACTTATCACATTGTATGAATACGCGAAGCGGATTCAAACATAAGTGTGATTAGGTTTTTCGGTTCATACCTCCATGAAAACAGAATTTATTTTCTTCATTTCTTATAATTTTATAGCATCGAGCGAAAAAAGCAAATTTTTTACAAATGTTGATACCTTTTTGTATGGGACTATTTTGTGCGGAAGCATACAAAATCGCTGCGTGCTCAAAATTTTGTTCATGGAGTTATGAATAATTTTTTCGATCAATCATAAAGCCCGTTTTTGATAGACGAAACTAAAAGTTAAGTCATATGTGAATAACCATACTTTTGTTTCAAAATAAAGCCGTTTAATATCCAAATCAAACTTCCTTTCGGACTCAGTTTTCGGGGCCAGCGATCACTCGATTGTTTATCTAGAAATCAATTTAATGGAAAATAGCGAAATATTTTTAAGAAATCGTTCTTGATAGGACATATCGAAGTGTAATCGTAAAACTATTCAATCTGCCCATGCGCGAATAAACGACTTCAGCAATCTTGTAGACATAGAATGTGGCAATACAAAGTTAGTTTTATTCACATAGATAAGATCGACGGCTTAGATATCCATTATTTCATTCATTAACTGGAATAGCTCATGTATGGACATTTTAGGGATATCCCGTCTTTTTCTACTGTTTCTATTTATTCTGATTTCGTTTGCTAAACATTCACGTTACTTTTAATTTTTGATATACCGATAAAACATGTAAAAGAACACAATAGGATTTTAAAAATTATGAGGAAATAAAGGTAATTTGCCAGTGAATATTTTATCGCTTTCCGTCGTGCTTTATGAAAGTTTTAACTATGTTTGTTTAGTTAGACCAAATTATCCATTCGTTTATTTATTTATTTTTTCTTTATTTATCAATATTTGTCTATTCACATGTTCATTTTTTCCATTAAATTCACGTCTATAATGTCGTATTTTATCAGTAGACGATAATAAATATCGTAAATACTACTTTATTCCAGCTGTATTCACGATATTTTGGCCCCCACTGACGATCATCTTCTCATTTCAGGTAATGACCCCTAGATGACATGGTAGGGTGCCCCAGGTGATGTAGAAGGTCTATCTCGACATAGAATGTTTCCAAGATTGTCTCGCTTCTATCGTGTACTCAGTATTTGTCTTTTCCTGAGTTTGGTCATTGCGTTCATCAACACGCGAAATAACGTCCTATCGACGCAAAGGAGAGTGATTTGGTCTAAGATCTTACTGGAAAAAGTGCAAGGCATCACGATCAGAAATGCAATGAATCCACAACGTCAAGATGCCTTGCTAGAAAAGAACGTCAACGTCACGTACATATCACGTTTAGAAACAACGAAAAGAAGTGTGACGATTCCACCAACGAACAATCCACACGATTTTGAGTTTGTGATAAACCCAGACTATATGTGTCGACGTAAAAACTTAACGTATCTTGTTTACGTTCACACGGCGCCCCAGAATCAGTACAAACGTCAGATGATACGACATACGTGGGGTTCCAAGACGTCATTACGTCAATACAATATGAAACTTGTGTTTGTGATGGGCGTCGTAGATGATGATGTCATGATGAAACGTGTTCACATGGAAAGTACCCAATATGGTGATATTTTAGTTGAGAATTTTAAAGATACTTATAGAAACCTCACGTTTAAAGCAATAGCCGCGTTAAAGTGGATCTCAACTCATTGTCTGAATGCAACCTACGTCATCAAATCCGATGACGACATATTTATAGATATGCCAGCGTTAATGACGCATTTAAAGGAAACACGGGTTAAGCATCCGGCACAGAAAAATATGATAATGTGTAACCAATGGTTACGAATGAAAGTGATACGGGACAAGAAGAGTAAATGGTACGTTTCGAAGGAGGAATTTCCGGAAGATTTCTTTCCGCCATATTGTTCCGGCTCTGTATTTGTGATGACCTCGGACCTCATTCCTGCCATGTTTAATGCTTCCTTTTATACGAAATTTTTCTGGGTGGACGATTTTTACGTCACCGGTTTGTTAGTGAAAAGAATCAATGCAACGCAAGTGAGATGGAACGAACAATACATGCTCAATGCAAAACTGGCATTCTCTAAATTCAAGGAGGATAAAACGAGAGACCTCCGATTTTTTCACGTGCACAAAATGTCACAGATTTACAGAATGTGGAAACAATTGAAATCCAAACCGGACCAAAGTCTATGCAAGAACAAAACATGCACTTTTTCTTCACCCAGCACTGCTGTGAACGCGAAAAAGCACAGATGATTTCCCCCTTTCTTTTCCTTTCTAGTAACTTTTCAACAAGGAACTTGTTTTGGTAGTTTTCATATAAAAGATGAAGATAATATTTTTTTTGTGTTTTGTTTTGTTATCGGGGTAGTATGATACGAAAAACCCATTCCTATATTCTGTATAAATGCCTCTATGAAAACAAACAAACAAACAAAAAATATTCTCTTCATTTATTATTAATGACATCAAGCGAAAAAAGAAATTATTTTACAAATTTTGATACATTTTTTATGGAACTGTTTTAGTGTGGAAGCATACAAAATAGCTACGTGCTTATTCGTGGGAGGTATGAATATTTTTTCGGCCAATCAGAACGCTCGTTTTTGACAGACGAAACTAAGAATTAAACTATTTACACTATAACGTTTCACTCAGCAGTGGAGAACATGGCGCCTCACAATTGGCCAATCAAGGCTGTCAGTCAAAGAAAACAATAGCCAATCCGTGAAACCATTTATTTTGACCGGAAGTGAACTTTGAGCTTTGACATATACGCTGTACACTTGTTCTTATATTTGGAACTCGCCCGTGGCGAATTAGCCGACATTTTTTTGAAGCATTTTCTATGGTTTTGCGACATAAACGTCGTAACTACAGCTTATTCAAGCTGTAGTTACAACGTTTTAGTCGCCAAACCAACCATTTTACTTTTTACACGCTACTGACTATAATTTTGCAAAATAACGTCGTTTGTATCTTAGCGGAATTTTCTGTTGGAACTAGGCGGGCGTGGCCTGAAATCTCCCTTTTATACCACAACGATTAGCGCGGGAACTGAATACATCCGTTGCATAACAATTAATAATTTCGCTAGTGGGTGAAAGTATTATAATGACGTTATTGTATTTGAAATGAAGGATAATTGATTCTTTCCGACATTTGTCTCTCACCAATCGGTGGATAATCGTTAACCTTAGTGGTGTATCAGCTGCAGGCTAGGAAAGGATGTAGTGGTAGTACTGGTGTGAGGTATACCAGGAAGCCATCGTTAGGTGCCGCCGCGATATGACTGAAATACTGTTAAAAGCGGCGTTAAACCCCATTCAATCGATCATTCTTCAGTTAAAGATAGATTGACGATACGGATTTTGTTGTTCAAGAAATGAGAGATACGTGTATATCGAAAACACCCCAAACACCCAAAATCAAATGATTGCTTTATTTTTGTAAAGCAAAAAGACACAAAATATGATTATTTTTTCGGGGGGGGATCTCTCAAAGTACACGTATATGGTTTTCATGGCAACCTAATGACGTCATCAGAGCCTTTGGCGCCGCTGAGACGATGACCAAATAGAGAGTAAAGAAGGGAAGCAGGGCTCAATCTACAAAATTAGTGAGTTCATAATTTGGATGAAATTATCAAGTTATAATCCACCGAGAAATCTCATTTATCCCACCGCAAAAACATTGATAACTATAAAGTAATTCATTTCGCCATTTCTCGCCTCTCCTATACGCGCTGTTTTGTTATATTTGCTTGTTTATAGAGGAAAAAGTCCATTTGAAAGGTCGTGGTATATATAAAATATCTATACCCATTCAAACTGATTGTTTTTATCTATATCTATCTATCGTCATTCTAAAGGTGATAAAAACTAGACAAGGGCTTTTTTATCACCTTTATAATTATTTGTTATAATTTAATTTTTAGTTTCGACTATCAAAAACGGGCGTTCTGATTGGTCGAAAAATATCATTCATAACTCCATGAACAAAATTTTGATCACGCAGTGATTTTGTATGCTTCCGCACAGAATAGTCCCATACAAAAAGGTATCAAAATTTGTCAAGCTTTTGTTTTTTTCGCTCGATGCTATTAAATTATAAGATATGAAGAAAATATTTTTTTGTTTTCATGGAGGTATGAACCGAAAAAACTAATCACACTGTATGAATACGCGAAGCGGATTCATACATTGTGTGATTAGGTTTTTCGGTTCATACCTCCATGAAAACAAAAAATATTTTCTTCATATCTTAAATAAAAACAATAATAATCAATAAATCCTACGATCGATCTTGCTCAAGTGACCAACTCTTTTAAAGGACCATAATTAAGATCAAAAGTTTTCTTAAAGAAGTAGTCGTTTTTGCTTAAAACATATACTTAAATCAATTATTGCTGGATCCCATTAAATCGTCTCAGTGAGACGATTTCCTAAGAGTCCAACAATTTTGCATTTAGCGAGAATTACCTAATAATTTATATTCATATTATACAATTGAATCAATCCTTCATATACTTCACAAAAATATGTTTTAAGAGATCATTTTTCTAACTGAACACATTTTGTCGACCCAATACATGAATGGTTAGGTCAGTAAAAGTATCTTGCTGGAATCGGTGGCTACGGCAATTCTGTCGTTAGATCCATGGTATTTAAACAGGTACTTGCGACAGTGTTGAACGAGCCCCATCGGTATACGGTATGATTTTTGACACGAAAGATTTCACCCGTTCCGCATTATGACGCTTTTAGACGCGCACGCGTAAAAAAGGGCTTTAGAAAACACCGTGGAAAATGAAGAAATTGCTTCTTACAAGCAATTTCTCTATTATCCACAATGTTTTCTATCCAAAAAGGTAAAGATTTTAAAAAAATTCTATCACCTGAGATTTAGTCGTCTGCAACATCTTTGAATTTGGACCAGTCTAAAATGTGGCCGTCTGGTAATAGGTCAATAACATAATATTTGAATAACAGATCGAGACCAGCACAGGCCAATCGGTATATGCATTAAAATAGCATTTTATGCATGCATAAAATTGTTGATGTTCATCTTCAAGAAAAAACAAACGAAAAAAAAAGTATACAAAGGATAAAAAGCCATCGAACGCTTTGATGAATTTAGCCTTAAGGAAAAAGTCTTGACCGTGTTCGGTCAGCGCAGTCGGACATAGAAATAAGAAAAAAAGTTGCATGTTAAAAAACTGTATTGTGACTGATTTGATTACAATAAAAGAATTGAGCAAATTTCATCATTTGACTCCAAAAAGCTCTACGTGAGATAAGGTTTTTAACCTTCAGTTAAACTGCCCAAAATGAGAAATGATCCTTGTGTGAATAGTAATCAGATTCCCTGAACAAATTTAAAAAAAAAAGTTAAAACTATTTGTCCAGGTACCTAGCAGGTACATAGCAAGGAGGTTTTAAGATGAGACCTAGTGACTTAGTTTTTGACCCCATGTCACCCAATTTCGACCTTGACTTAGATCTAATGGAGACAATCGTTCGAAATTAAATCGTCGGATACTCTCGGCTGTTGTAAGCTTGGTCATGAAAACAAATACGTGTCGAAAAGAGGTCTTATTATATATTTTAACCCTTTCCTGTACAATCCCTTGTTTATACGTCGTTGTGATTCTATACTTGAGAAAACATCGTGGGAAAAGAAGAAATTGCTTGTAACAAGCAATATCTTCTATTCCCGCAATATTTTCTCCCATATAAGTAGGTTTCTTTTCAAATTGAACTCATCTTGAATTATTGTCTGCAACTTCTTTCAAATTGGACAAGGTTGAAATTATGAAAAACAGGAAATGGTTAAATAAATTTATAGGCACCCTCTAGAAGGAATAAATTGCTATTTTCTAAGTGAACGCATATTCCAAGTTTCCTGAAAAAGCGTACCACTATAATCCGCTTCCCGAGAATCTTGCCCTAAACTTGGGGGCAGTATATGTAGATCAATGGCAGGTCATCAGCAACATTATTCATTTAGGGTCATCATTAAATTACCTAGGTCCGGATGAATAGAATATTTGACTTAGGACTTTAAATGTTATTGTTAGATTGACTGATAAGCCAGCTGAACAGAATCCCTTGCTTTTCTCCTTCAAACGACTGTCGTCACGATCATAGCGCAGTTGGTAGCGCATCGAACTCCTAAGCATGGGGTCCCGGGTTCGATCCCCGGTGGAGGCAAAGATCCTTTCCGACATTTGTTTACCACAAATGGGTGGATAATTGTAGGATAATCGTGGGATGAGCAGCTTGAGGCTCATAAAGGATGTAGTGGTAGTACTGGTGTGAGAAATACCAGGAATCCATGATTAGGTGCTCTAGCCGTCGCGATATGATTGAAGTACTGATAAACCCCATTCAAACAAACAATCAAATGACTGCCACTATTGATCTTGTGTAAACATTTAGAACCAAGCAGTGGTCATTTATGAGATGCTATAAATCACATGTATGAGAGAAGTTTGATGTCATATTGATTGATTGAATTGGGTTTTACGCCACTTTTAACAGTATTTCAGTCATATCGCGGCGACTGGAGCACCTAACAATGGATTCCTGGTATTTTAGTGAACATTTATTCCAAATCAGTGTATTCAGTGACACCAGAAATTTTGCAAAAGCATTTGGTCGGATAACCTTGCCATAGCAATAGGTTTTTCTCAGAAAACAGCCGGGCTAAAAAGTAAAATGGTTCGTTGAAGACATATAAGTCGAAACTACAGCTTGTGCAAGCCGTAGTAATGACGTTTAAGTTGAACAAGTTCTTTCAGTGCTGTCAGCCCTTTGATTTTACAGCAATTCAGCAAGGTAATTTATACAGCATGATAAGGGTTAAAGTTCACTTTCGATCTAATCGATTGACTGACAGGTGTTTTACGGCTCATCAATAGCTAGAGTCATTTAACTAAACGAACTAGACATTGTCCATATACAAGTGCTATCCGCCAAAGGGCCATGACAAAAGTGGACTTTCTGATTAAAGGGCCGTTACTCCGTCAAAAATCAATGGACCATAAGCAAAATAGGATATGCACATGTTTGACTTATACCAAGTCTTTCTGTGAAATTTGAATCAAATCCGTCCAATGGTTGCTGAGAAATTGAGCGGACACGGTTTTTCACCAAAGGGCCATAACTCCGTCAAAAATCAATAGACTGTTACCAAAATAAAATATGCACATCTCTGCTTGATACGGATTATATCACTTAAGTTTGAATAAAATCCGTCCAATAGTTGCCGAAAATTGAGCGTAAAAAGCTACAGAAAGACGGACCAACGGACCGACCGACAAGCTGACTCCTATATACCCCCAAACATAGTTTTTGGGGGGAATAACAATTCGATTAATCATTTGATGTTTTGGTTGACAACCGCAATCCATCGATTATGCTACATTCATACTAAACCAGTAGAGTCACAATAACAAAACATATACAGAAAGTATCAACAAACCAAGGCAGATTGTATAATATTTATTTTAAAATTTAAAATATTGAATATAAAGGGAAAAGCAGATTTATTCAATCAGCAGAAATTTGTTTATATTATTCCAAATGCCGTTAATTTATTCCACATCGTAACTTTGGCTCAAAATTAACTAAATATATTGATATGGTAAAACAAATCAACTATTAACTAGAAAATCACTGAAAGTGATAATTACCCCCAAAACGGCTTAATGTCACTGAACTAGATGTTTGTCCGAGGACAGCTCCTGTCGAGCCCACAAAGTTTTGTAGGTATCATGCTCCACACAAGTACAATTTTAGTGTTTGACCTTGAGCTTTGACATTGAACTTGCAGCTATCCAAAAAATTATTTCAAATGGCACATCTACTCATGATGGAGAATAATTGTGCCAAGTTATTTTGAAATCCATCTATAATTGTAGGAGTAATTGTCCGGACAAACATAATTTTAGTGTTTGACCTTGAGCTGTGAGATTGACATTGTAACTATCCAAAACATTTTTTCAAATGGCACATCTACTCATGATGGAGAATAATTGTGCCAAGTTATTTTGAAATCCATTCATAATTGTAGGAGTAATTGTCCAGACAAACATTATTTTAGTGTTTGACCTTGAGCTGTGAGATTGACATTAGAACTACCCCAAACATTCTTTCAAATGGCACATCTACTCATGATGGAGAATAATTGTGCCAATTTATTTTGAAATCCATCCATAATTGTAGGAGTAATTGTCCGGACAAATTTGGACGGACTGAAGGATAGATATGATTTGATGATTGAGAAAATATTGAAGAAAAAGAAGAAATCCCTTGTAACAAGCAATTTCTTCTTTTTCTACAATATTTTCTACCCTACAGAATGGTTAATTTCCAAATTAAATCCTCTTTGAATTTTCGTCTGCAAAACCTTTGAATTTGGATGGGTCTTAAATTTTGCAATACAGGAAAGGGTTAAACAAAGCACCAAAAATGAATGGGATGTAACCAAAATAGCATATGAATATCGTTGTTTCATACCGTGTGCCTGTGTTAAATTTGACAGGCAAAAAGCTACACAGACCCAGACAGAGTAACGAACCGGCAATCTGACTCCTAAATACCCGCCTTAACCTATTCCAACACAGCAAAATTTTAGACTGGTCTAAATTGAAAGAAGCTGCAGATGACAATTTAAAGTTGATGGAATTACATTTTTTTTGTCATTTTTGAATAGAAAACATTGTGGATAATGAAGAAATTGCTTGATACAAGCAATTTCTGCATTTTCCACAATGTTTCCCAAAGCTTTTTTCTTGGAGGATGTAAAAAGGAGGGATTGTGTTGGAATAGGTTTCAAAGTTGTTTTACGGGGGTAATCATTATTCTTTGGCAAGTACACATTCAAACAAGAGCACTAATCAAATGTCATATTCTCAAATGTGAGTACTTGGTAACAAGTGAAACACATGAAATAAGAAGAAAATGAGGCAAAATTTAACTGAAAAAGACCTGCCTAAAAGGTATGGGGTGTACTTTAGCCCATTTCCAAACAATAAAATGTTTTATGGGTCCAAATTCACAGAAGTTGAAAATGACAAAGTTGACTGACCTTTGACCAACGTGAGCCTAAAGCAATGGGGCACTTCTTAGGATCACTGGCAGCAATTGTATGAAGTTTGCTGGTTGTAATTGGAGAACAGATATGAAACAAGAGGACCATGATGGTCCTAAATCGCTCCCCTGAGTATGATGGTTCATGGCTATATGATATAAACAAAATAGCAAAGCCCTCTGTCTAATTTTTTTGGAGAAGATGATTTAGAATTTCTCTTTTAATCCTAGGTATTTTGATGATCCCACCATATAGCTCTAATTTCCTGAATATGGTAATGCTTTGAAGTATAGACATTAATACATACCAAGTAAAAAAGCTCTAGGACTAATGGTGTAGGAGAAGAAGGTTTTCAAAGATATCATTATCTATTCCTAACTAAAATTAGGGATCACACAGAAAAGGGCTAATTTTCAGAATACTGTAATTGTCTTAATTGTTTTGGAAGAGGGTCAATAGATGATGATTTGTACCAAATATCAAACCTCTAGGCCTAATTGTTTGGGAGAAGAAGATTTTCCAAGATTTCCTTCTTTATTCCTTTGTAAAATCAGGGATTGCACAGAAAAGGGCTAATTTTCAAATACAGTTATTCTTTGAAGTATTTTGGTAGAGGTTCAATGGCTGATGATGTGTACCATATATCACAGCTCTAGGCCTAATTGTTTGGGAAAAGAAGATTTTCAAAGATTTCCTTCTTTATTCCTTTGTAAAATCAGGGATCGCACAGAAAAGGGCTTATTTTCAAATACAGTTATTCTTTGAAGTATTTTGGTAGAGGGTCAATAGGTGATGATATGTACCAAATATCAAAGCTCTAGGCCTCATGGTTATGAAATCAGGAATCGCACAGAAAAGGGTTAAATTTAAGAGTTCGTTAATTCTTTGAAGTATTTGATATAGTCTGCCTCCCTTAAATCCTACGATGACTCCTGATGGCATTTTTTGTTAATGCTCGGCATCCATGCTAGAATTGTTCCTTAGACTATTACAAATAAGATAGGGGTGGATGCCCAGCTTGATTTTTTGATTTAAGGTCACAGTGAGGTCAAAGGTCAATGAGTTCAAAAATCAAGAAAAAATGGCTTGTAGCTAAAGCAAATTTATTTGCGTCAACACATAATGAAAGCAATGTGAACGAAATCAAATAATTTGAATCGGGAATGAACAGAGGCTTTACACTAGAGCCTATATTGTCATTTTCAAACAGAATTTTACCATATTTATGCTAAAAAACGCTATGGCCAATAACAAAATAAAGCACAATACTTAACAAAATTCTGATTGAACATGAGTTGTTGAGTTATTACATACATATTATCCAAGGCATTCACGTAACTGAAGGTAGCTACTCTAGACTACTTTAAGCAATGCTTGCTTAGTGTCTGTTTCGAATTTCAGGTCTGAGTGAGGTCACGGGTCAAGTACGTTCAAATGTGTGAAACTTGCAAATACATGCAATGTATGTTCATTGTACATTATTTTCATCTTTAATACTATGACAATAGGAACAAAATCAAATGCAAATAAGTAACAAGAGCCATGTTGGACATGGCCATCCCCCGCTGTAAAAGCTTGATAGTAAACTGAAGCCAAAAACTAAAAAATAATGCAAGCAAGAGTTGTGGTTCTTGTGCACTGCACTTTCCCCTAATGAGATCTAGCCACCTATGAAGTTTCAAGTTGAAAGCATTTATACTTTAGGAGATATGCCCCAGACAAAATCTAAGTCTTTGACCCATGAAACCGTTAAAAATTATTCTAGCAAGAGTTGTGGTTCTTGTACACTGCACTTCTCCTCAATGAGATCTATCTACGTATAAAGTTTCAAGTAGATAGCTATGATACTTTCAGAGATATGCCTCGGACAAAATCTAAGTCTTTAAAATAACAAAGGGCAATAACTCCAAAATTATGCAAGCAAGAGTTGTGGTTCTTGTGCACTGCACTTCTCCTCAATGAGTTTTATCTACCTATGAAGTTTCAAGTTGATAGTATTTATACTTTAGGAGATATGCTCTGGTCAAGATTAGTGACAGAATGACGGAAGGACGGAATGACGGACAGAGATCATTACTATATCCCCTTCGCCGAAACGGCGGAGGATGAAAATGAAACCAATGCTTATCTCAGCCCCTCAATTGATATTTACCATATATCTGCTAACAAGAGCTTTGCAGAGCGGCGCATATACGTCCGAAGGGGCTTGTCAGTAACCTTGGCTTTTCAGGAACCTGAGCTTGAATGATAGCTAATGATTTTTGTAAAAAAAAAAAATCTTATCACCTGAATAATACTGTTTACACTTGAGAAACAAGACAGCTTTATAATAAATTATCAATAAACATTATGTACAATAGTTAAATTCTATAATTTGAATATAATTGACATAAAAAATGACCTTGACCAATGACCTTGAAACAAGTTTCAACAGAAAGTAATCACCACAATCAATAAAAAATATGACCTTGAAAAACTGATCTTCACAAATGAATTACAATGGTTCAGTTTAGGGTTTTCAGAGCTCAAAATGACCTTGGCATTTGAATTCAATCAATTTCAGGGCAAATAATTCAAGAAAGACCCAAGCTTTTTGGGTTTCTGAAGTGAGTCTTACGCTCATCTAAATATCAGAGATACAATATGACAAGATTCAGTTCAATCCAATATAATTTTTAGGAGTTGTGCACACACTAACCCCCCAAAAAACTCTGTAATTTTAAGCTATATTGTTAAGTAAAGGGCAGATAATTCAGTAACAACTTGACATATCAAACAAATATTAGTCCTAAGCACAACTAGAAATCATACAGAGTCACTGTGGCAAGTTTCAGTTCATTCCCATTCAAAATGTAGAAGAAATAAAGCTCACAAGAAATAAAGGGGTTTTTCGTTCAATTCAAGGGCAGATTATTCAAGATAACTCAGGATGGACTGGAGCGATTTGAATTTCAAAAGTCTAATGCACAACTAGACATCATAGGGAGTAATAGTGCCAAGTTTCAGCTAATTCCCATTGATAGTTTAGAAGGAGTTGCGCACACAATAAACAGTAATTTTCGTTCAATTCAAGGGCAGATAATTCAAGATAACTTCAAAATGACTAGAGCAATTTGAATTTAAAAGGTCTTATGCACAACTTGACATCATAGGGAGTAATAGTGCCAAGTTCCAGCTCATTCCCATTGATAGTTTAGAAGGAGTAGTGCACACAATAAACAGTGATTTTTGTTCAATTCAAGGGCAGATAATTCAAGATAACTCAAGAATGACCAGAGCAATTTGATTTTCAAAGGTCTTATGCATAACTAGACATCATGGGGAGTAATTGTGCCAAGTTTCAGCTCATTCCCATCGATAGTTAAGGAGGACACAAAAAATTGCTAACGGACGGACAGACAGACGGACGGACAACCGGGGCTTAACATACTATGACCCTTCGGGCGTATAAAAAGCGCCCCGGTGCAATTCAAAACAAAGAAATAACACAATACCGTCAGTGAACATGATGAAACACAATGCTTCATAGAATTGTCATACACATCTTACAGTTTCTGATATACAGCTTATATTACCACACACCTTCTAATAAATGTCCACATGTGACTACTTTTAGAAACATGTTTGTAGGAGACCTTTTAAAAGTGTCTACAGGATCGGCCAGTGGAAATTGCACTGATTCCGCTTACTCGATAGCCTCCAAGGCTGCTTGAAGTCATACAGGATTAGCACACCCTGCTGCATCGCATGCATGATTGGTGTAACTTGAAATTCTGACTAGCATAAAATCAGCAGGATATAATGACGAATTGTATAATCAGGTCTCAGGAACACATTTTACACGAAAAACATAACTGTTTGCAACATATTTAAGAAAGTGAGATGGTTTGTAATGTAGAAAGAGTGCACGTCGCCTAGCGTCCGGTAAACAAATACATCCAAATTGTCTCTTTGAGCGCTGTAATTACTGGTACAGTGGCTAGCAATGTGCACAGGGTAATTAAATAAGTGTCATTTTCCTTTAGAGAGGCTAATAAAAAAACTATTGAGCAGAAGTCTAGAACTCTTCTTAATCGCTTTTAGACGTCCCCAAGAAGTTTGAAGAAAATTGTGGAAAATGAAGAAAATTGCTTGTAACAAGCAAATTCTTCATTTTCCACAATGTTTTCTATCCAGAAATTTGAAAGAATCCAAAATTCATAAAATTTAAATAGTCCTCTGCAACTTCTTTCAATTAGGACAAGTCTGAAATAATGCCGTCTGGTAATGGGTTGATATTAAAAGAAATCAAAACCTGTGTTGATACAAATATCAAAGCATAGAAAAAAACAAAAAAAAAAAAACAAGAAAAATTACCCGTTTCTAAAGAATTCCTGTTTTGGGGGCATGGTGTTTCACAAACACATCTTGTTTTTCTTTGTTTAAGGTATAAAACGGTGAATATTTTGACCTTGACCTTGATGAAATGACCTTCCCCAGTTGCGCGTTGTTGAGACCTATGTACATACGAAATATTAGCATTGTAACTTAATTGGGGTTGAAGTCATAGGAAAATGTTTAGTTGGCAGGTTAAGTTTTTTTTTGAGTAACGCTTTAGAGAAAAGGGTTAAAATTATGACCTTGATCTTGATGAAATGACCTTCCCCAGTTGCGCCTTGTTAAGACCTATCTACATACTAAATATTAGCATATTAACTTAATTGGGGTTGGAGTTATAGGAAAATGTTTAGTTGGCAGGTTAAGTTTTGCAGACAGACAGACAGACGGACAGACAGACGGACACAGGTAAACCATTATGCCCCCTAACCATCGATTCGAGGGCATAAAAAGTCGTCTTTTCAATAAAATAATGTCTCTAATGCAGTTTTCAGAAAATTTAGCACAATTAGAATTAATAATACAGCATGTATAGCAATTGAAAATATCACAATGACGATTATAATATGAAAGCGCACCTATTTGACCTTTGACCTTGCTGTGGCCTTAATTCTAGGTTTCAGACTGGGCATCCACCCTGGAAGGTTTTGTCATACCCTAAAGAATATTACTAGCATGGATGCCGAGCATTAACAAAGAATGCCATCAAAACAATTTTCTAGAGCTAATACGAATTACAGTCGGTAAACTAATAGAGGGTCAATAGGTGATGATATGTACCAAATATCAAAGCTCTAGTCCTTATGGTTTAGGAGGAGAAGATTTTTTAATAATTGTTTACGGACGGACAGACGGACGCTGGACAATTACCGATCACGACAGCTCACCTTGAGCACATTGTACTCAGGTGAGCTAAAAATATACAAACAGGACAGACAGAGACAAATAGGCATGGTGAAACTATTGTACCTCCCCTCTTTTTCATAGATTGGGGGTACAAAAAATCCTATATTTTATCATGGAATTTTCTCTCAAAGGAGTCAAAATGACCCCCTTGTGAGGAACTTTTAAGGGGAAGAACAGATTATTCTCCGACATTTGAGAGCCATCCATTTAAGGCTCATTTTTTTTCGCTGATTTTCATTATTATGAGAAGTTATACATAAGAAAAGGAGAACTAAAATATTTATAGCACTTATTTCCCAAACTATCACTACTCAAAGGGATGCCAATTTTATAAAGGTTGAAAAACGTTAATACCTCTTTTATTTGGTAAAGGATTACATTGATGGCTCACCATTGTTAATTTTGAAAAAGAATGCAATTTAACCCTTTCCATGTTCAAACCTCGTTTTTTTTGTTTGTTTGAATGAGGTTTTACGCCACTATCAACAATCTTTCAGTTATATCGCAGCGGATGGAGCACCTAACAATGGATTCCTGGTATTTCTCACACCAGTACCGCCATCACATCCTTTCCTAGCCTCCAGCTGCTATACCACATAGGTCTACGATTATCAACCCATTGGTGGGAGACAAATAGTCGGAAAGGATGTGTGCCACCGTCGGGGATCGAACCCGGGACTTCTAGATTGACAGTCCGATGTGCTACCAACTGCGCTATGACGGCGGCTAAAACCTTGTTTTTACATTCTTGTGAATTTATAATTGAGAAAACATTGCAGAAAAAGAAGAAATTGTAACAATATTTTCTACGTAACAGAATGGTTATTTTTCAAATTACATCCACTTTAAATTTTTGTCTGCAAACCCTTTGAATTTGGACTGGTCTAATCATAGTCTAAGATTTTGCAAAACAGGAAAGAGTTAATAATTAATACTTGTCATGCTGATCCCAGAATATTCCTGCTTTGACAATGGCTTTGGCAGGTGTATAGACTAAGATAAGCCTGCACAGACGTGTAGTCTGATCTTAGCCTAAACTACCTCCTTATTGTTTTCTTGAGAGAAGTCTTTGAACACAAGATTGATCTTAATCTGTCGAAGTTTTTAAATGTAGTGAAAAGAGGAAAAAAATTAGGACAAGGGTTAAGATTCAGTGACTGCCTTGATGGCCGAGTGGTTTAGGTGCTTTACTCGTGACCTGAAGATCACGGGCTTGAGCCCCCAGTGTCACCGGGGTGTGTTCATGGGCAAGACACTTAATAGCCAGCCCCACTGCTACCCTGCTGTAGAAGTGGGTAGCAGTGGGGTGAAACCGCTGCCTCTCTTTCAGTGACGTGAAAACATCTGGTTTGTGTGTTCGAGAGCGACTCTAGAAGCTTAAAGCTTTCGTTACAATCAACTATTATAAATTAGTTTAAACTAAGGGTCAAGATGAAATTTCTGTCGGAGGTTAGTGCGTGTGGCCAGCAATTCATAAGTGGACATAAAATGGGCATTTAAAAACAAAAATTGGAGACAATTATTATCTTATTGATGAATATATGATTAACAACGACAATGATACAAAAATGTTATAACATAACTATGCATGTCTATAGCACATCTACTAATTGACCAATCGTGGCTGCCAATCAATAACCAGTCGATCATGAAATTGTTCATTTAGACCAGAAATGAGTTTTGAACTCAGACATTGGCCACCATTTTTATTAACATTTTTTGTTGGTTTGGCCACTAAAATGTGGTAACTACAGCTTATTCAAGTCGCCAACCAACTATTTTGCTTTTAAGTTTCATGCTACTAGCAAATAAATTTAGCAAAATAACGCCTTTTAAAATCGAAGTGGGAATGGGCTAGGCTAACAAAATAAGTGGGCGGGGCAAGTGACTGGTCAATTTGATCAAATAATAAATGATTAGTTCCATGTACTGAATGTACTGTAACTCAAGGTTTCAAGTGAAGCAAGATTTTGAGAATCCTAGCCTATTCCCAAATAATCCCACTTTTAGATGCCCCTCAAAAAAAAAAAAAAAAAAAAACCTGGAAAATAGGCATTGCAATTTTTTCATTATCAGCAATGTTTTCTACCAAAAAAATTACCTTTCTAAATTGCATCAACTAAAGATTGTATGGAACTTCTTTCAATTTGGACCAGACTACAATTGTGTTGTCTAGTAATGGGTTTAGACTCACAAATTGTTAACAAGGTCCCTAAAAACTATCTGATTCTTGTCCAGTAGACCCTCTTCTGTGGGGCTCAACTTGAAAAAAAGAAGAAGTGAAGACTAATTAAACAGTCTCCAATTATTTTATGAAGTTGAGCCTTTACCTATTCCTGTTTTGCAAAACTTAGACTTGTTCAAATTCAAAGTTTTGCAGACAAAAATCTTAAGTGTATTTAATTTGAAAAATAACCATTGTCTTGAAAATATTGTGGAAAAATAAATTGCTTGTTACAAGCAATTTCATCTTTATCTACCATGTTTTCTAAATCATAAAATCACAGGGACATAAAACTAAATTCGCTCCACCTGCTTGAATTTACTTAGCATTCCTTTGAAATTTTGTTGAAAAACACCCTACCGTTTTACAAGAATATGATTTTCAAAATTTCACTAAATACCATGTATGATGACAAGCCCCCCCCGCCATTATTTTCATCTGAGCCATATTTCATGAAGAAATCTGACAAAGAGTCACCAAACGATCATTTTGTGAAATTTTGTTGAAAACTTATAATCGTTTTTAATCTAAGAACAAAATTTTGTTGAAAACTTATAATCGTTTTTAATCTAAGAACATTGTAGGTTATCACTGTTTACCATATATGGAAACTAGCCCAATCCATTAAGCAATGTTTACTGTCAATCAATTCTTTTTTTATCAATCTAATAAAGGGTCACCAAAGGACCATTCCGGTGAAACTCAATTGAGATCCATCCGATGGTTTCTGAGAAGATTTTCAAAGCTTTCACCATATATGGAAATTAGCCCCGCCCATTAGAGCCATGTTTTTCTTCCATATTAATTATTTGAAGGAATCTGTTAAAGGGTCATCCAATTATTATTCATGAAAAATTAAGTTGAAATCCATAAACTGGTTTCTTAGAAGATTTTTAAAGCTTTCATCATATATTAGCCCCGCCCTTTACAGCCATGTTTTTCATACGATCAAAATTCTTTGAAGGAATCTGATAAAGGGTCACCCAAAGATCATTTCTGTGAAATGTGGTTGAGTTCTGTTCTGTACCTTATGAGGAGAAGATTTTTAAGTAAAAAGGAAGGATGCACGCAGGCACAACATCATGACAATAGTTCGCTGGCAATCAACGAAACAATCAACAAATCAAATCACTTATCTAAACAGGGAATGAAGTTTGAACGCAGGCAATTATCCAACCTGTAATTACGACATTTAGATCACCTACCAACCATTCTATTTTTTTTTAAATGCTACTTGCCATAAGTTTTGCAACAGTGAGCTTGACAAATAATTTAACCCATTTCCACACAGTGACTCTTTTAAACGCCCCTCAGTATGAAAGCCTTGGAAAACATTGTGGAAAATTAAGGAATTGCTTGTTACAAGCAATTTCTTCATTATCCACAATGTTTTCTACCCAAAGGCAAAGGTTTAAAGATTTCATCAATTTTGAATTTTCGTCTGCAATTTCTTTGAATTTAGCCTGGTCTAAAATTTTATTGTGTGGGGATGGGTTAAGTGGGCGGAATCAGCGATTGGTCAATTAAGCAAGTCAAATAACAAATAATTACAATACTTTTGACTGTATAACAAACGCATCTCACAAGTATGCCTGATTAAACCCTTTCCTGTTTTTTTTAGATTTTAGACCGGTCAAAATTGAAAGAGATTGCAGACAACAATGAAAATTGGATGCAATTTGAAATGGAGCCATCCTCTGTGGTAGAAAATATTGTGGGAAAAGCAGAAATTTTTTCTTTATCCAAAATGTTTTCTCAAGTATGAAATGAAGTATAAAATCCTGGTTATTTTTAACAGGAAAGAGTTAAATACAGCCTTGCATGATCAAACAAAATATACATTTATCAGTCATAAAAAAAATTACAACAACTACTATCATCTCTATACGATAAACATTTATTGAACACTGTGTGGCCTGTAATGTATGACAAATAATCATGTCAGTGAGTGATATGAAATTTCCAAGATGTACAAGAACCGTTATCTAAATTAAATTCAAAATAACCCATTACCATACAATCCAGTTTGTTGATACCCATCAAGAAAAAGGGTACAGGAAAACAACTTGGAAAATGTAGAAATTGCTTGTAACAAGCAATTTCTGCATTTTCCAGATTGTTTTTTACTACCATAAACAACAGAAATCGTTATCTGCAATTTCTTAGATTTTGGACAAGTCTAAAATTCGGTTGTGTGGGAATGGATTAAATACAAGAACACCATCTACAGGTGCCTGAGGCTCAGCTCTTTGTAAATGCCAAGAAAATGCCAGCGCAAATCTTGGAATGGCACAAAATAAATCTCATAGATTTTTTATTCTATAATCATAGTGAAGGGGAGAAAAAATGTTTTCTCAAAATTTATCTATTCACTTTTATGCAGACAAGATCACTGATATCAGACAAGTAGGAAATTGCCTCTTATTTTTCCGGGGACAAGTTGAGTTTATCTCTTTTTTCCACGCCCCTGCCTTGGGTTGTCTATAAAAACATCAGAGCTTAAAATCGACCATCAATGTATTCTTGATATACCCAAGGACAAATTTCCTTTCCTACACAGATTAGTAATGTATTAGAAAAGAAGAAATTTATTTAAGAAGAAACTTCCTCTTTCAAACATTGTCTGCTAACCTATCAATACTTCAATTTTCAATCTAACCAATTTTCAGCTGCCATCTGCAACATCTTCAATTCGAATTTGTCAACATTCCTTTGAAGTATTGGGTTTATTGAACACATTTGTATGCAGAGATCTGTTTTCTATCTTCAAACATGTTCTACTGTTACAAAAAATCAACATGAGTTAACTCAAATATCCATAAACAGGCTCAAATAAATTAATTCACTTTAAACTCCTTAACTTGGTATATCTGTAGTCTTGCACAGGTTCACTATTTATCCTGAGATTAACTTGATAGGCAAGTCCCAAAGTCGAATTGTCTTCCCATAAATGTCACTGGTTTGTAAAGCCTGAATTAGTGAAAGGTGTCAGCAGAACTTCATTTGGCTCAAGATTTACTTGATGTGTAATTTCCACTGTCAAAATCAACAACATCAAACATCTTTGATGTGTACTCCATCCCTGGGCTTTTTGTTTTCTTTCCACCTGAAAAATAAAAGTAATATAAATGAATCAAGGTCTTACTGAGTTGTTCTTGAATTATAAGCTATTGAAGCAGGGGATATCAATCAGTTGTTCTCATGTCACAGATTTTAGTTTTAAATGGACCACAACTAAAAAAGGATATGCACATGTCTGACTTATACCGAGTCTTTCTGTGAAATTTGAATCAAATCCATCCAATGGTTGCTGAGACATTGAGGGGACACATTTTTCACCAAAGGGCCATAACTCCGTCAAAAATCAATGGACCATAATCAAAATAGAATATGCACATCTCTGCTTGATACTGATTATATCAATGAAGTTTGAATAAAATCCGTCAAATAGCTGCCGAGAAATTGAGCGAACATGAAAAAGCTACAGACAGACGGACGGACCAAACGACAAGCTTACTCCTATATACCCCCCATAGTTTGGGGGGGGGGTATAATTTAATGTGATATATTCCCAATGTCCTTCTTGGCTACATTGGAATGGATAATGTTGATACAACTGTATAAGTAGCAGAAGCTAATAACGTGATTGAAACGTCATGGAAACTACAAATAAGGCAATTTTCGGTGCAATTGATAGAAAACATATTTGGCCGATGAATTTAGTTCTCATTTGGGTTATACATCACTGACATTTTGGCGTCACAAATGTCTGAAAGCATTACAGTTAGACATATGAACAAGAGGGCTGTTGGCCCTGGGGCGCTCACCTGAGATAAAGGCACTTTTTCTTTGAACAGTCTAATTTCATGTTAAGGTTAGGATTATGATACAAGTGAGCCATATTTACATATGTAGACTATGAACCTGGGGATCCAAAAGTCAAAATTACATTTTCCAAGGCTTAAGGGCAAATTTGAAAGAAGAAATTAACTTTTTTCTCCCTCTGGATCCATGGGTTATAATTTCAGAAATAAGAAAGAAGTATGTAAACTGACGCTTCATGTCTACACCCCTCTCCAAGGGCCCTGCTCCTGGGGACCCGAGGATCATGATTTTTGAATATTTGAAAGAGATCAATATACTGATGCATCATGCAAAATAGCAAGGCTCTACGCCTTCTAGGTCAGGGGCAGAAGATTTTTAAAGATTATTTCAAAATATCACTTTTGTTGCTATGGCAGCCAGAGATTTTAATGGATTTCAATTCTTTTAGCTATTTTTAAAGGGGACCACCTAAAGAATATTTCTGCCAAATTTGGTTCAAATTTGCCCAGTAGTTTTGGAGGAGATGTCGTTAAAAGAATTTGTTGATGGACGATGCTCAATGTACGCCGGATGGACACCAGATGAAAGGTGATCACAATAGCTCACTTGTGCACTTCTTGCTCAGGTGAGCTAAAAATGAGAGCCAAAACTTTTCTTTCATAATCTCTGCAAGAGCCATTTTAACTTTGATGGCCAAGTTTATCTAGAAGTTTTACCTTGACAAAGCTGCAGCTGTGAATCCATGAAATCTATCATCAAGAAAATTATGCACTTTGGTTCTTGAACAGGCTTAAAGTCACAGTAAACAAAGATACTTGGTTTAGATTTTACAAGAGTCTGACCTTGACTTAGTCACATGACCTTGACTCGGTATCTGCAGATGCATATCTACAAGATCTATCATAATGACAAATAAGAGCATTTTATCTTGAATATGGTAAAAGTAATTGTAAATGATAAGTTTTTTTGTTGAATCAGGGAGACAGATAGACAGACAAGAGATAGACTGACAAAGTTAAAACAAAATGCCCATATCTTTCAGTGCTAGTGTGTAAGAAATCTTATTTGTGATAAAGCAACCTACCTGACTTATTCCCACTTTTTGTCTCCTCATACTCGGCTATCATGTCACTTCTGTCTAACATTTCTCGGAGATCTTCCCTACTGATGACTTCACCACCCTGAAAATATTCATATTGTATGTTTGTACAGCTTAACCCATTTAGAGAAGGCAACATTTTATACTCAAACAAATTGAAAGGAGTTGCAGAAGAAAATTCAAAGTTTTTGAAATTTTAAATTTTTTCATCCTTCTGGGTAGAGAACATTGTTGGATACGAAGAAATTTCTTGTTACAAGCAATTTCTTTATTTTATACATTATTTTTTTTTCTTCAGGGGTATCAAAAAGTCTAATAATGTTGAAATGGACGAAGTAATCCTATAGGGACAACACAGTCATGTCAAATTTAGTTTTGACGAATTTTATTGCCTAAAATTGATGAGAATAACTTACACCAAGAGAATAAATGCAAAACATACCGAAGGGTATGACTTCTACTAAAAGTTCTATCTGCTAAATTCAGGATAGTCCATTTTCACCCATTACCAAACAATGCAAGTCCAAATTCAAAGAAGTTGAAAAGGACAACTTTGTGGTGATTTTGAAATTCTTTTTTCTCTATAGTAACTTAGTTTAAAATGAAAAAATTCTTTGATACAAACAATACCATAAATATTCACAATAAAAAGACAAAAATTCTCAGTAATTCTCAGTCAGAAAAAATTATTATCCATGGTGTAGAAATACACTATTCTCTACATGTCCCCAGACAAATAAGACTTCTTTTCCTTAATATCCAAAATCCAGATTAACTTGTCCACAAAAAGTAAATAGACCCAATTTGAGAAAACGTTTATCGAGAAAATGCTGGAACCAGAAATGCTAAATAGCTCTGGCTATAATTTTAGCAAACTAGCGCTGTTCATGTTGAAGTGGAACTTGCTGACATTGTCAGTGGACGGGGCCGGTGGAGTCAGTGGGCGGGGTTGGTGGAGTCAGTGGGCCGGGCTGTTGGAGTCAGTGGGTTGGGCCAGCAATCTGCCAATTATCTCTTGCCCTGATCTAATCTTGACTTACTTGCTGGTAACAACCATGGTGATCCTTTGACTTCAAAAGTTCTAGGAGTTCTTCAGGTGACAGTGGCTTCTCATTTTTCTTGAAATTCTTGATACCTGACTTGAATTTTCCTACAAAAAGTATTATCTAGAGTATGATACTCAACAGACTTCATTATAGCTACTTACTTTTGACTTGAAATTGTCATCTTAATATATTGACGCAGTACTAAATTAACGTGATTTGAAAAACATAAGAAAAGGAGAAATTGCTTGACTTAAGCAATTCAACATTTCCCATGAAGTTTTGGTCTCGGTTCTGCACTAATCTTCCATTAAAGTGCAGTTGGAATTGTTGTCTTAGGCTTCATTCAACTAGGACTAATTCAAAACATCATTAGGAGAGGAGAACTTGCATGTCACAAGCAATTTCATCTTATCTAACGAAGTTTTCAATCTGATTCTGAACTTTCTTTAGTGTAGTTTAACCCATTCCAACTCATTGATGCTTTTAAATGCCCCCTAATATGAAAGCTTTGGAAAACACTGTGGATAATGAAGAAATTGCTTGTTACAAGCAACTTCTTCATTATCCACAATCATTTTTACTCTAGTAGACAAAATTTTGAAGATTTCATCAACTTAAAATTGTCGTCTGAAACTTCTTTGAATTTGGACTGGTCTGAAATTTTATCATGTGGTAATAGGTTGAATTGTGGTCTGCAACTTCTTTCAATTTGAACTAGTTCCAACAATATTTGTCTGGTAATGGGTTACCAGTGCAAACCAGGTTAACCCTCTCCTGTAAAAAAACGGGATTTTACGTCACTGTGGTTCTATACTTGAGAAAACATTGTGGAAAAAGAAGACAATATTTTGTACCACATAGGATGGTTTCAATTCAAATTGCATCCAATTTTCATTGTCTGCAGCCTCTTTCAATTTGGACCAGTCTAAAATTTCAAGAAACGGGAAAGGGTTAATGACAAGTCTAGACTTGTATCTTTGGCTGCATGTAGACATTAGATTTTTTAATTATTCCATTACCACACAATAAAATTTTAGACCAGCCTAAATTCAAAAGGTTGAAGACAAGAACTTAAAATTGATGAAAACTTGAAATTTAAGTGTCATTTTGGGTAAGAAAACAGTGTGGATAATGAAGAAATTACTTGTAAGAAGCAATTTCTTCTTTCCCATTATGTTTTCCAAAATTTTACATTGAGAGGCACTTTAAAGCATTATTGTGAGGGTATGGAATATTTTCAGTGGATTTTTGAGATTTCTTCATGGATCACTTCATGAACAAAACAAGTGAAATTATCAAAATGATAAATTCACTGTTGTGGTATATTTAGAACAGATTTTGTTAATTTCACACTACTGAGCTTCATCTCAGAAGGACCAAAGTTGTGATGACTCATCAGGTTGCCACATTTTTTACATGCAGACAGGGGTCAACACTAACTTTCCTTCAGGTGGATCCCACAGGATTCCCTACCAATTAAACTCAGGGTTTCCTCCAGATAATCAGGGATCCCTCCTTGATAAACATTAACTCATTCACATGCAATCCTGCCCTTCTAAGCCCAACTAGGAAAAAAGTTGGGAAAACATTGTGGAAAATGAAGAAATTGCTTGTTACAAGCAATTTCTTCATTATCCACAATGTTTTCTACAAAAACACGCAAACAAAAAATCAGGAGCATTACTTGATACATAAGATCTGTTGTACTGAAGAAATATTGAAGGAATTGACAGAATCCCTACATTGAGATTGCTGGGGTCCCTTCCAATTTTCAGGGATCCTTGGGATCCCGGAACACTGTTAGTGTTGACCCTTGGCAAAATGACACACATTTATACATTTGTCAAAAAAAAAAAAAAAATAATAATAATAATAACATTTTGTCTCTTTTTTTTGCATGAAAGAAATAGAATAATAATTTTTTTGCTTTGTGTGTAAGATCCCTTTACCTTTCATTTTGTGAACAACAAAAGCTATATTTCATGAGTGGAAATGTGAAAATCTAGCTTTTGTTGATCATTCAGTGAAAGATAAATCAATCTTACACTGAAACAAAAGATTATCCTCTATTACTTAGAATAGAATATCTGAAATTTCTTCAATTTTCAGAGAAAAATCAAGATTTTTAAATTCTCGTATATACATTGTACCAGTGAAATTATCAAAACGAAAAATTTGCCAATTTATGGTTAATCTATAGATGTCCAGGCATAAAAGGCATACTCAACTTTGACACTGTTGACCTACCTTTCAGAATGACCATTTTTTCTAGCTTTCGTTTTGCACTAGCTCTTTCTACAATCCTCTGGTCTATGGTATTTGCGGTCACAAATCTGTACACCATAACGGGTCTGGTCTGTCCAATTCTATGACATCGATCTTGGGCTTGAAGGTCATTTTGAGGGTTCTAGAAGGAGAAATACCATGATACAAGGCTTCGAGCATAACAGAAACTTACTAAAACTCATCTACCATCTTTCTTAACATTTTTAACCTCTTACAATATTTTCTTTTATTGCATATTTATGAGAATTAACTATCACCTGCATCGTTTATTCGTTTACAAGAATGTTACAAAACTATTCCTTTCTTCTAAAACTAATTTTAGGTTTGACGGTCTTCAGCAATCTTCTCAACCGTTTTTCAAACACATTTCACTGGTATGGCTACATGTTATACAGTTTCTGCAACTGATTTCCACCAAGACGAAATTTAAATTGTCTTGTTTAAAGTTGGGTTAAACAAAGAATGATCAATTAGGGATTACATACCATTACATACCATTTATTAGTTATTTCAAAACATGGCCCAAGTTAAACTTTTTCCTATCCTTTTAAATTTTAGACTGATCCAAATTGCTGTATGGGGTTTAAGGCAAATCTTAACAGTATTTCAGTCATATCATAATGGCTGGAGCACTTAACCATAGATTCCTGGTATTACTCAAACCAGTAATACCACAACATCCATTACAAGCCTCCAGCTGCTAATCCCACTTAGGTTAATCATTATCAATCCATCGGTGGGAGACAAGGTCAGAAAGGATATTTGCAACAGCCCAAGATTGAACCCTGAACCCCATGTAAGGAGTCCTTATAGACCACTGGACTATGGCCTTGGCCCAAATTGCCACTAGAACAAATTTACTCCCAGAGGAATATCTAAGAAATCATAAATAGTCCTGAAACTCACCCAGTCACTGTCGTATATAATAACTGTGTCAGCAGCCATCAGATTCAAACCTAGACCTCCAGCTCTTGTACTTAACAGAAATATGAACACTTCTGGGTCTTCATTAAAAGCCTCAATCTATAATAAACCAGGTGTCTTTGTTTTTTATTTGGTAAAAAAACCTTTGTATATCTGTTTGGAAACAAGCTTTTCCAACACATATAATTCCTTTCAGTTCTTCTTACTCATTAAAATTAATCAAAATAATTTAATTTTTAGTTCAGTCTATCAAAATGGGAGAAAAAAAGACGATTCCAACAAAAAGAAAAAATATCGAGTTTGAAGGACAAATAATGTTAATTTACGTTTTGAAATTGAAAATTTGATATCTATCTTGAACCCGGTATTATGGGGCATATAACAAGCCAAATCTTACAGATTCCTGTCGATCCTCTACTCTACAGGCTCCATCTAATCTTCGATACGAGATGTCTCTGTGTAGACAGTAATCCTCCAAAACGTCCAGCATCTTGGTCATTTGGGAAAACAGTAGCACCTGATCAAGAAAAGAGCGTGTGATTTGACATTTTCAACAATTTCCCACAAATACAGACATTTAGCAGACTGATGCATGTGGGATATCTACCATTGGTTTGATGAACAATTTATCTGTTTGCTTGGGGTTAAGCACTACTTTAACCCTTTCCTGTTTTTAAATTTTTTTTAGACCAGTCCAGTTTGAAAGAAGTTGCAGACAACAAGCAAAAGTGGGTGCAATTTGAAAATTAACCAACCTAAATGGAAAGAAAATATTGTGGGAAAAGAAGAAATTGCTTGTGATAAACAATTTCTTCTTTTCCCACAATGTTTTTTTCAAATATAAATTCACAGGGACATGAAAACAAGGGATTGTATGGGAAAGGGTTAAAAGTATTTCAGTCATATCTAAGAGGCTGGACCACTTTCCCATGGATTCCAGATATTTCTCACACCAATAATACCACAACATCCTTTCGGAGACGCCAGCTGCTCATACCTTAATTGGCAAAATTTTTTAATTGTAATGTTATTCACCTGTTCAAAAGTATCATCATAATCCTGAATATACTTTAACTCATTCCCACACAATCCCCTTTCTTACACACCTCAAGCTAAAAGCTGTTAAAAATACTTGGTGGAAAAGGGAAAAAATAGCTTGTTAAGAGCAATTTCTGCATTATCCACTTCAAATTGTTGCCTACAACAACTCTCAATTTGGACTAATCTAAAACTTTGTTTTGTGGTAAAAGGCTGTATAAATCAGTAAAAAAATTCTGACAAATCACTACACTTAATTCCTAGCGCTTTATTGCAGATCACAACTTCATTATTTACTAAAAAAAGGCTTGCCAGACAAAATCTAAAGTACAGCTCACATGCTTAGAATGTTAGAAGAGTATTGAACACTTGTAATGGTGAATAATATCCCCTAGAGAATTGCATTCAAATCAAAGTGCTATAAGAATTCGAAGCATTAGTCTGGGGACAATAATTCATCTGAAAATCATCCCCCAAAACAACTTTTAACTTGAATCAGGTGTTGTCCAAGACTAAACCTCCTCACAAAACAGGTACATTCCCATTTAGCATGACAAGGGTTAAAAACAATATTTGGTAAACACAAAATAAAGTAGCATTTTTTCAACTTTCCATTTCAGCTGGTAT
Source organism: Fragum fragum (assembly GCA_946902895.1). Taxonomy (NCBI): domain Eukaryota; kingdom Metazoa; phylum Mollusca; class Bivalvia; order Cardiida; family Cardiidae; genus Fragum; species Fragum fragum. The sequence goes on from OX336371.1 coordinate 10,726,186, forward strand.
GTATGAACTCTAGAGGAAATACAAAGGCTTGGTTCTTTATATACTTTCTGGGTGTCAACAGCAATAAGCTCCATCTCCATATGCTTTGCCTAAGGAAATACCCATCTAACCAGCAGCATGGATGGTATTCAAACCATAAGACTCTCAACATCTCTTAGAACAAAGGTTAAATGAGCCACATCAGAACCATCAGGGCTTTTTCCAGGTTCTTTGGGAAAAGGCCCCTAGCAATCATTTGGGGAAAAACTACTGACAAAATGGCAGTATTGGGAATTTTTCAAGTATAACTATTTCGGTTATTCCTTCTTTATAACATTCTTAAAAAAAATTTCCTACCATTCTTAATGTGATCAAAAACCATTTTCATATTACATTGTATCAGGTAACAAAGTCATGTAGAAAATTAAGGAAAATCCTTTTTAACAGCTTCAATAATATTGTCATGTATGACGGAAATAAGTTTTTTGAATTTTTCCATTTCACTGAATTGGGAATTTTTCTCAAAATTGGGGAAAATTTGGGGACCTTTTCAATTGGGAATGGGGCCTTTATTGGGCCCCTGAGAGATGGCAGAAAAAGCCCTGACCATCCATACAACAGACCTTGTTTGAGAATCCCTAGTAGGATAAACTTACTTTGTGTCCTCCTTTCTTTAATTCTGGTAACATTTTATCCAGTAGCAACATTTTTCCTGACTTCTTAACAACATCCTCATCTACCTGAAATGTGAACATTGAGTCGACTTTAACTTTTAGTGTAGACAAGAAGAAAACTTAGAGGGTCATAGGTCCTAATGAGTTTATCAAAGCCGAATCAAAAATGCCTTTATCATTATTCATAGAGGGCCTTAACCCTTTCCCGTTTTTTGAAATTTTATACTGGTCCAATTTGAAAGAGGTTGCAGACAACAACGAAAATTTGAGCAATTCAAAATTAAACCATCCTATGTGGTAGAAAATATTGTTGGAAAAGGAGAAATTGCTTGTAACAAGCAATTTCTCCTTTTTCCACAATGTTTCCTCAAGTGTAAATTCACTGTGACGTTAAATCCCAGGTTTGAACATGAAAGGGTTAAAATGATTCTTCATGACATATATCAAGGCTCTATGCCTTCTGGGTAGGAAGAAAAACACTTTCAAAGATTCAAATTTATCTTGCCTTCTGGGTAAAAAGGATTTTTTTCCTAGGTTCAGATTCATTTTGCTTTAGGTGCAATAGCAATGATTCTTAATGACATATATCAAGGCTATATGCTTTCTGGGTCAGGAGGAAAACACTTTCAAAGGTTCAGATGTATTTTGCTTTTAGTGCTATATCAATAACTCCTCATGACATATACCAAGGCTCTATGCCTTCTTGGTCAGAAGAAAAACACTTTCTAATATTCAGATTCATTAATGTGCCATAGTTTTTCATGGGTTTTAAATCTTTTATCTATTTTTGAAGAAATGAAAATATAGTGCTGACCATAACTTATATGCAGAAAAGCAGAAATTTAAGGGGGTCATTGACCCTGGTGGGTTCACCAAGGCAAAATGATCAGTTCTGTCTACTGTTAAGGGTTACGTTTGTGGGGGATTTCAGCGCAAAATCTACACAATTGAGATACGTTTGGAATTTCAAGCTCTTTGTTTAAAGAAGAAATCCTCAACCAGTGTGTAAATTATGTTGGATCTTTGAAAAAAGTAGGAGGAACAGGGGTCAACACTAATAGTGTCCCAGGATCCCGAAGGATCCCTAAATATTGGAAGGAACCCTAGCAATCTCATGCTAGGGATTCCCTCAGGATCCTTCAATATTTCTCCAGTACAATAAATCATAATGTATCAACTTGTGCTCCTGATGTTTTGCTTGATTGTTTTTGTAGAAAATATTGTGGATAATGAAGAAATTGCATGTAACAAGCAATTTCTTCATTTTCCTCAATGTTTTCCAAAGCTTTATTTCAAGTTGGGACTGGAAGTGTAGGATTGCGTGTGAATGAATTAATGTTTATCAAGGAGGGATCCCCGATTATCTGGAGGAAACCCTGAATTAAGTGGTAGGGATTCCTGTGGGATCCTGAAGCAAAGTTAGTGTTGACCCCTGAGGAATTCCTAATCCCCCTGCCTAGAATAAAGACTGGCCTTTTATACTAACCTTGTAACTACCATCTGGATTTAGAGGATATTCCAGTAGATAAGGGTGATTACAACACTTTCGTAACTGCATCATGACATTCTGTAACCTCACTGTAACTTGAGACATTTTACATCTCTCTACACCTTTTCTATAATATAAATACCACAGCTTGAACTTCAAACATATCTGAAATCATTGATAAGGGAGTGGAACTCCCCATTCGGACTGTATAAAATGGGCTTTACTACTGACAGATAAATTCTTTTTTAACCTTTTCCTGTTTCTTGAAATTTTAGACTGGTCAAAAGAGGTTACAGACGACATTGAAAATTGGGTGCATTTTGACAAGAAACCAACCTTCCAGTATTGCTTGTTACAAGCAATTTCTTCTTTTAACACAATGTTTTGTAAAGTATAAAATCACAGTGATGTAAAATCCCAGGTTTGTCCAGGAAAGGGTTAAAGGGCATTTTCTAAGACAAGTAAATACCAGGGTGAATCTTTGAATGATACAAAATAGTTCTCCAGATGCCTCATTATATACTAGCAAATTATCATGATGCTTATATCGAACGGTAGTAAATATTGTGATAAATGATGAAGAGGAACATGATGGTCCTTAATCTCACATGAATCTCTTAGTGAATAAGAGCAAATTTCCACCAAAACCATATTAAAGCAAAAAATGTGTCCAAAGTTTTTTTTTGACAATTTCATGCAACCTCTCCTTATAAAATGCAGCAGATTTGAGTCTTTCGAAATTACCAGTTTCTTTTCTACTCCTGTGAAATTTGACCCAAGGGTCCCAAGTTCCACACACATGTTTATCTTATGACAAGTAAAATTGACTCTTACTTAAAACTTATACTTGTTGGTCAATTTTAGGCCATTTTCTAGTCAATTAGCAAGCATACCTTTGAATACATTTACCCATGCAGACATTTAAAACCATATTACAAACATGACCTGTTATGTTCAGAATTGAGCATGTCTCTTGCCTGAAAATTTGTGTTGTGTCAGGGCTCATGTTTGACCTGCAAATCAGGGTTTTGACCCTCAAAATTCTGAAAATATCCTACTTTAACCTTTAAAAAAAATTCTCCCAAGGGTCATTTTGACCCCCTTGGTAGAAATTTCTAAGGATCAAAACAGGGTTTTTATCTCTTTTTCCTTTCCAAAGATGATCTTGAATACTATTGAAAATTGTACAAATTTAATTTGATGGTTCAGCGCGAAACAGTTAAAACTGCCTGTAAACATCTAGGCAGTTACAACTGTTTTGCGCTGAACCATCAAATTGCTTGCTTTGGATCTATACTGTAAGCGGTCAGTTGGCTCTTAAACCTTCAAATATCTTATCATGATTCACTCTTTATGTTTTGACCCCTTCAAAATCAGTTTTGACCCCCTACAATTCAAAGGCAAGCAAAAGCCCTATTGTGCTCTACAGTCAATCTTGCTTGAGGTACCGCCTCTATTAAGCAACCACTTGCATTAAGCAACAACAATCAAGGTCCCTTTTCGAAATCAAACGCTGACAAAAACTTGCCGTTTTTCCTAACAGCATATCATAAATAAATCTAATGTTATTGGAACCCATCAGAATCTTCTCTCTGATAAGTCCAAACAACAAAGGATTTAGAGAGAATTCTGTAAGAACTTATGCATGAAATTAAATCAGTCCTTGAAATATCACAGAAATGTATATCAAGCAACCACTTTTTGGTCACCCTAAGAGTGGTCGCTGAATACAAGATTTAGTCTACTTACATGGGTTTACTGTTTTCTACCATGGATGATACCCATGACTCAAGGTCCTCTTCATACTTCTGTTTATTCCTCTTCGTTTCTATGTCTTTTTGTGATTCTATCATCAGACTATAGTCTATCTTCTTTTTAGAGACTGATCTCATTGGTCTCCCTCCAGGACCCAGCTCTACTTCCTCTTGTGGATTCTACAATTAATAAAAGGCACAGTTATGTTTTCGGATGACAGTGGTGCAGGTTTGCAAGAAGCCAAAACTATAAATTTTTCCCCCAAAAAATTACACATTTATCTCAACCTACTTGTATTTTGTTAAATAACTTGTTCCTATGAACTAATTGTTTCTTAACAAATATACAGATAATAGTATCTTAATCAGGTCCAATTTCTATGATTTGTTCTAAAGTTTAGCTCGATGAACTGTTGCTGTCCAACTGACCAATCACAGCTGTCAATCAAATAATAAGTCGACTAAAAAATGACCTTCATTACCTACATTTTGGTGAATCATTTTTGTTGGTATGGCAACTTAAACCTCATAACTACAACTTACTATAGGTTGACAAAAAGCCATTCTACTTATTTGTAAAATGTTGCTTGCCAAATTTTTTTCAAAACAATGACATTAAAGATCAAAGCGGGACTTCCTTTCGGAGTCGGTTGGGGCGGCCAACAAAATAAGTGGGTGGGGCCAGAGATTGGTCAATACTTTGGTTAATTTGTCCTATGATCTATAATCTTTGAAGTTCCCTGCTTTAAGTTTTTATATTCATAAACAAGATGGCCAGTGGTCCTGGCGCTCACCTGAGATAAGGCTCTTCTTTTCTTGAAGGCCTCATACTAAGCATGACAAGATTTAACTTTTGGTTTTGTCTATTAAACTTCTTACGATCTGCTTGACTGAAAAAATTGCTTTACACATTAAAAGGGGAAAACTAATATTGCTGCCTAATTTGGTTTAAATTTGCCAAATAGTTTTGAGGGTTGCCTTCTTTATTTCTAATTAAGCCTAATCACCCTGTGGCTCTGAAATTTTATCAATTTGAAAGAGGTCAATGTACTGATGCTTCATACAAATTCAAGATTCTTCAACTTCTGGGTCAGGAGATGTTTTTTTTATATTTTTTTAAATCTTACTCTTGTTGTTATAGCAGCCAGAGTTTTCAACCAATTTAAAGTCTTTGGTAAAAATTTGCCAAGAGGTTAGGGAGGAGATGTCATTTTAAAAAAAAACTTTCTTTATTTCTATGTAAGCCCCTACCCCCTGGGCCCCACCCATTGAGAACCCCAAGGGTTATGTTTTACCAATTCTGAAAGAGGTCAATGTACTTGTGCTTCATGCCAAATATTAAGCCTCTACACCTTCTGGGTCAGGAGGAGATAATTTCTAAAGATAATTTTAAAATTTCAATCTTGTTACCATTGTAACCAGAGTTTTTTGAAACAGATTTAAATTCTTAAAGCAATTTTTAAAGGGCAACACAAAAGGAACATTTCTGCCAAATTTAGTTGAAATCTGCCCAGTGTTTTGGGAGGAGATGTTGTTTTAAAAATCCTTTATTTCTTTATAAGCCCAACCCACCCCTGGGGCTCTGACCCTGGGGACCTGAGGGTGATGATTTTACCAATTGAAGAGGTCAATTTACTGATGCTTCATGCCAAATATCAAGGCTCTATGCCTTCTGGGTCAGGAGGAGATAATTTCTTTTTAAGATTATTTTAAAATTTCAGTGGCAATCAGAGTTTTAAAAGGGATTTAAATTCTTATAGCAATTTTTAAAGGGCACCATCAAAGGAACATTTCTGCCAAATTTGGTTGGAATCGGACAAACGGTTTGGGAGGAGATGTTGTTTTAAAAATCCGTGTTTGTTTCAATATAAGCCCCACCCCCCTGAGCTCCATCCCTTGGGACCTGAGGGTGATGATTTTACCAATTGAAGAGGTCAATTTACTGATGCTTCATGCCAAATACAAAGGCTCTACACTCTCTGGGTTAGAAGGGGATAATTTTTCTTAAAGATTCTATTAATTTTCAGTTTTGTTGCCATGGCAACCACAGTTTTCAACAGATTTATATTCTGTAAGCAATATTTTAAAGCGCACTGCCCAAGGAATACTCTAGCCAAATTTAGTTGAAACTCCCAGGGGTTTAGGAGACGATGTTGTTTTAAAATTGTTGACACACAACGGAAGACACGACGGTCAGAGGAAAATCAAAAACCTCACCATGAGCACTTCGGCTTAAAAGTTAGGAAAACAAGTTGTGTTTGTGAAACACCATGCCCCCCATACAGGAATTCTTTAGAAACGGGTGATTTTTATTGTTTTTTTTTTTCTTTGTTTTAGGGAAGGGTTAAAATTTTGACCTTGATGAAATGACCTTCCCCAGTTGCGCCTTGTCGAGACCTATCTTCACACCAAATATTAGCATTGTAACTTAATTAGGGATGAAGTTATAGGAAAATGTGTAGATGGCAGGTTAAGTTTTTGAGTATCGTTTTAGGGAAAAGGGTTAAAATTTTGACTTTACCTTGATGAAATGACCTCCCCCAGTCTCGCCTTGTCGAGACCTATCTACATACCAAATATTAGCATTGTAACTTAATCAGGCAATGTTCAATCTAGCTTTGTATCATAGGGGGCCCAATGGACCCATGGCTCTTGGTCAAGGGGGTCATGCGCTAAAAATACATACACAAACTATTGAATTACAAGGTTTTAAATGTAACAAACCATAACAATTTGATAATTAATACATTGTTTTGAACAAAATAAATCTACTAGGAAAAGTTAAAGACATTATTTCCATGACTTCATTCAGTGAAGTCTTATTGAATGTGTGATTGAAGTGTGCCATTTTGGACCAGTCTTCATTTTGAAGGGGGTCATTTTGGATTTTAGCCATGGCCCCCTCTGGATTGAACACTGAATCAGGGTTGAAGTTATAGGAAAATGTTTAGTTGGCAGGTTAAGTTTTGCAGACAGACAGATGGACGGACAGATAGATGGACAGAAGGACAGACAGACACGGTAAAACAATATGCCCCGATATATCAATGCGGGGGCATAAAAAAAAAGGTACAGGGAAGTGCCTTCCATCAATAGAGCTATGCACCCATGTGTAGATAAATCAGGGACTCCCAAACCTTCATAAAGGATTGTTATGGCCGCAACTTTTGAGTCCTTTAGACCCAAATTTCTTAACATCTGCCAAAGCCCTGTAATGATATCAACTTACATTCTTGGCATTTATTTTGTCAAGAATAGTCTTGTCCACTGTGGATTCATAAAACTCCTCCTGGTCTTTGGTTAATGGTGCATACACTATCAGCTCCTTCTTTGGAGGAATGCACAAATCTACGTCCGTCTTCAACCGCCGCAACATAAATGGCGTTAAAATCTGAAAGCAAATTTGGCAGTTATTATGGGTAATATCCCAAATCTCTATATATAAGTAACAAAACTAATACATTTTGACATAATGCCATTGCTTAACCATTTTAAAGATTTATTGATTGAACGGGGTTTCATACCTCTTTTAAATGTCTCAGTCATATGGCAGCAGCTGGAGCACCTAACAAAAGATTCCTGGTATTTCTCACACCAGTACTACCATTACATCCTTTCCTAGCCTCCAGCTGCTTTCCCACTTAGCTTTACGAAAATCCACCCTTTGGTTAGAGACAAATGTCGGAAAGGACATGTGCTATCGCCGGAGATCAAACCCATGACATCCCATGATCGAAGATTGGGAGTCTGGTGCGCTACCAACTTCGCTAAGACGGCAGCCCATTTTGAAGACAACCAGAGCAAATGCTAGATCTAAAGATAGAGAGTATGACATCCTTTCAACTTGCTTTAAGCCATGGCAATGTAGAAACTGAAGTACCCACCTGATGTAGCATACCCAGAATGTTACTCCTCTGCTCTTCCTGCACTATAGCTTCATCTGCACTCTCGTCTGATATCAATTCAATGTCAAACCAACTTTCAAAACTGCAAAATAATATGGCTCAAGAATTTAATTTTCATGCAATACTTAACCATTGTCATGCTGAACCTGCAATATTTCTGTCTAGGCAGGAGGTATAGACAAAGATCAGCCTGCACAAATGTGTAGTCTGATCTTGGTCTAAACATCTTGCTTGACCCTTTCCAACCAAAATTGTTTATGAGATCAGTTTTCAAATGAAATATTGACCTGCAACTAGTACTTCCATTGATTTCTGTCCTTTGATTTTGGTGCAATTCTAGCATAATTTTATTCATCATGTCAAGGGTTAGATTTTAATTTTGTCTATTAAACTTCTTTGATCTGCTTGACTGAAAAAAATTACATAACGCTCTGCATGGATGTGTTTTTGCACCATTGTCTCCAAAAAAATCCCAAATATGCCCAGTATTTTAACACTATTGGGACACAACCTCCTGGTTTAAAAGCCCTGATGATAGCTAAATTGATAGTGTGACCCATCAATTTTATAAAATATCCCCACTTAGACCATGGGGACATTGTCCCTTTGCCTTCAAAACCTGGGCAAATCATTGCTTTAACTCATTACCACACGATAAGATTTTAGATCAGTCGAAATTCAAAGAAGTTGCAGACGAAAAATTTAAGTTCATGAAATCTTTAAATCTTTGTCTTTTGGGGTAGAAAACATTGTGGATAATGAAGAAATTGCTTGTAACAAGCAATTTCTTCATTTTCAACAGCTTTCATATTGAGGGGCGTTTAAAAGTGTCACTTTGTGGGAATTACCAGGTTGACTTTTTGTACGACATCATATCAACTCATTATACTACCTTTTATTTTTCGTCCTAGGATTGTAAGAATAGATTTAAGAGTAGTACTCAACTTTCAGATAATACATTAAGACTCAAAAGTTGAAAACTTGTATCGGGGTTTTGTTTGTTTGAATGGGGTTTTATGCCGCTCTCAACAATCTTTCAGCAATATCGCGGCAGCTGGAGCACCAAACAATGGATTCCTGTTATTTCTCATACCAGTACTACTATCACATCCTTTCCTAGCCTCCAGCTGCTATCCCACATAGGTCTATGATTATCAACCAATTGGTGGGAGACAAATGTATGGGGGTTAAATGCTACTTTACCAGTATTTAATTTTTATCTAATGCCACTTTACTGGTACTTCATATTAAATGCCACTTCAACAGTGCTTAATTTATTGTAAATGCCACTATACCAGTCCTTAATTAATATTAAATGCCACTATACCAGTTCTTAACTTATATCAAATGCCACTTTACTGGTACATAACTTATATCACAGTGATGCTCTACCCAATTTAACAAAAACACTTGATCGAAGCAACAAGCTGCTCAACAACTTAGGCATATTACTGATCACTTGCCCATCGGTGAGTGACAAATGACAAGTGTAGTAATGACATTAGTCATGTGTTGGAAAGAATGTTGGCTCAGCCAAGATTGTAAACACAGCACATTTCCAAATAAGGCCATTGGGCTTGGTTCCTTCATTTCTGCCATAAATGTAATAAGTTAAATAAAGATGTTAAAAGTTTTTATCTTACCTCCCTAGGTCATCAAAGATTTCTGGAATCAAGAAGTTCAGCAGGGACCATAACTCTCTCATGTTATTTTGTAAAGGAGTGCCAGTTAACAATAGTCTGTGATCAACGTTGTAAGTGCGTAATTCTCTGTAGAATAGAAACAGCTCTAAAACTTTACCTCACAGTCCAAACTTGTTCAAACCTAAACTGATAATATATGGGAAAACATTGTCAATTGTTTTCTTCCCTAAATGATCCTTTTTTTTTTTCTTACAAGCTCTTTAAAATATTGTATACACTTTCTTTCAATTAAGATTATTCTGAAAGTTAGTGGTATGGTGATGCGTTGATATGTCTCAAATTACGAATTGTAAGAATTTAGGTTTAAGACTATTCAAAAAGGATAAAAAAGTTCAATTGCACATTAACCGATTACATTACATCAAAATTATAGACTGATCCAAATTGAAAGAAATTACAAGCTACAACTTTTTGTAAAAGAAACTTCAAAGATCCATGCCTTTTGAGTTAACATTGTGGAAAATGAAGATTTTGATTGTAACAAGTAGTTTCCTCATTTTCAACAATGATTTCCAAAGTTTCTGTTCTTAGGTGCAAAGTATGCTTATATGCCCCCCCGCCTCCAGAATGTTTTCACTCAATTACCCCACCTGACTTACATTAAACCCAAACAATAGGGCACCTCCTTGAGCCATGGATAACATTTGTATAACGTTTCAAGGTCCTTAGGCTTGTAGGTTACAGCACTGAAATAGTTTTCAATCACAATTCATTGTGACATTGACCTTTAACCCTATACTGTATAATCACTGGTTTTTGCGCCCCTGTGTTTTTATACTTGAGAAAACATTGTGGAAAAAGAAGAAATTGCTTTAACAAGCAATTTCTTCTTTTTCCACAATATTTTCTACCCTACTGAATGATTATTTTTAAAATGAATTCCACTTTGAATAGTCGTCTGCAAAAATTTTGAATTTGGACCAGTCTTAAATTTCAAAAAATGGAAAAGGATTAGTGCAATTCCTTGTAACATTGAAAACAATTGTGTGAATTTTCATGGTTTTAGGTCAATTGGTTCTAGAGTGAGAGCACAGAAACAAAAAGTCTATAAAGACAGACATTCAGGGTAAAATCATTATACCCCCATCTACTTTGCAGGTGTGTGTGGGTGATGGGGGGGGGGGGGGAATTATTATATGACATTTACCTTATCAATCTACAGTCTTTGTTTTTGATCCTCTGTCCTTCATCCACTATGATATAAGTCCATTTGTGGTTCTGCAAGAACTTCCTGTCAATCATGGCCACTTCAAAAGAAGTGATCAGCACAGGGCAGATTTTGATGTCTTCAGATAGTCTGTGTGTTTTGTTGATTGACTTACGGATCTCTGCTCTATCCTCCTTACTTCCATGGTAGAATATAGCTGGCAGCTGAAAGTTCAAATAACCCTTTCCAGTACAAACCCAGAATTTTACATCGCAGTTATTTTATACTTGAGAAAACATTGTGGAAAAAGAAGAAATTGCTTGCAACAAGCAATGTCCCCTTTTCTCACAATATTTTCTACCACATAGGATAGTTTCATATCAAATTGCATCCTATTTTCATTGATATTAGCAACCTCTTTCATTTTGGACCAGTTTAAAATTTCATATTACAGGGAAGGATTTAAGAAACCCTAAACCAATTACTAAAAGACAAAATTTTAGGCTGATCCAAACTGACTGTTTGAATGGGGTTTCATGCCACTTTTGACAGTATTTCGATCTTTTTGTGGCATCTGGAGTACCTGACTGTGAATTCCTGGTATTTCTAACATGACAAAATTTTTGATTGGTCCAAAATAATTGTTTGTTTTAGTGGGTTTGATCCTACTTTTGACAGTATTTCAATCATATTGTGGTGACTGGAGAACCTAACCATGGATTCCTGGCATTTCTCATACCAGTACTTCCACTTCATCCTTTCCCAGCCTTCGGCTTCTCATTCCATGTAGGTTTAAGAATATACAAAAATTGGTGGGAGCAAATGTGGAAAGGGAAATTTGCGGCAACTGGGGATCAAACCAGGGACCTCATGATAGAGAGTCTGATTGGTAACAAGCGATTTCTGAATTGTCCATAATATTTTCATAAAGCTTTTTTTCTTCAGGGGCGTTAAAAAGCAGGATTATGTGAAAAAAGCTTAAAATATTCAAGTAGTTCATAAAGTTAGAACATTTGATCAAATATGAAATACATGAAATAAATCGAGTTTTTGTGTGCTTTTTTAAACTGTGTTAATCTAATTTAGCAACATGAATAAATATACTTACCATGGGTGCAAATTTCTTGAATTCTGCCTTCCAGTTAGGAAGCGTTGATAAAGGAGCAACGATCATGAATGGTCCTTGTGCTCCTAATGTCACAATCTGGGTGATCAACGCAATACACTGTATTGTTTTACCAAGACCCATTTCATCTGCTAATATTCCGTTCACACCATTCAGATATAACACCTACAAAACGATTTTCAAAGAATAAATATACAGATTCACATCAATTATTCACATCTGGTTATAAATAAATGAAATCTTCATCATTTCAGAAAATAATTGAGCGCATGCGTGACAAATCCAACTATTACACATGTGTGTCAAGTAAAGACTCAGATCAGCATGTGCATCCGCACAGGCTGATCTGAGTCTTCACTCTTCTCTCTGTAGATAGATACTGACCCAAAGCTTCTTTAAACAATCAGTGATTGTTCCATTTGCCCCAAGTGACTCCAGGGTGCTCAATGTGTGCGAGTCACACATATGCGAAATGATTGGAAATGTCATGCATAAGCTCAATTAAGATATTTTTCACAGACCCAGATGACCCCATTTACATGTTTGTCACATGACCTTCAGTTCCAACCTCGATTGATTGATTGATTGATTTGGGTTCAGCGCCACTTTTACCAGTATTTCAGCCATATGGCGGCGGCTGAAACACCTAACCATGGATTCCTGGTATTTCTCACACCAGTGCATCCACTACATCCTTTTCTAGCTCATCCCACATAGGTTCACAATTATCCACCCATTCGTTGAAGACAAATGTCAGATATTTGATGCAACCTGGGCTCAAACTCAGGACCCCATGACTGGGAGCCCTATGCACTACCACTATGGCCACAACAGTTGCAACCTTGAACCCTGGCATGTAGAAAGAACTTTATGTATGATGCTAGTACAGTGGAATCCTGATAATTGCAACACAAATTTGTCAACACTTTTGTTGAAATTAACCAGAAGTTACTATTAACAGGAGCTATTCATTCTTTAAATCTTATGTTTGTGCATAAAGTCAGATGTAATTAAGCAAGGAAGTGCCGTTAAGAGATTTCCACTGTACTCATCAAGATAAACAACTGTGCCAAGAATTTGACAGCCACCGAGATAACTATATATGCCCATTGCCATTATAGGCACAAAAATCTAATATCTGTCAATAAAATCATACAAGACATAAATTTTGAATTAATGCAAAGTACAAATTATGTGATTACACAAGACTGTTGTACTCACAGTTAACCAATTAAGTCCCTCCACTTGATATGGACGCAGATCTCCCCCAGTAAAGTATGCTGGCTTTAATACAGTACCATCCTCAGCAATGATGGGCTGTCTCGCATCGAGAGGGACATTCTGTATCTGTTAAATTACAAATATGGAAACTCAATTTCTTTATGATACTCGGGGGACTCAAAAAGCTTATTATATCTGAATATTGTAGTAGCTTAAGATCCCAGCAAGAGCATGAAATCATCTTTGTTTTGAGCAATATATCATAACATAGCTTTCACCATTATCTATCTTTACTGTATTATGAAATCATGGTTGAAATATATCCATAAGAGAAAAGGCAATGGAAATCTGACTTCATATATTTGCAGATCTCCTTCTGAAAGGCTCTAAAATTCACCCATCTATTCCAATATCACACGACTTAGACTGGTTTCAACTCTGAGCAAAGAATTCAAAATACCTTGAAACAAGCAATTTTCAGTTTTCACACTTTGGTGGTTTTTTTATATCATTTGCAAACTATAATAAATTGTCATTTCTATAAATTCGAATGGTTTAGAATTTCAATGTCTTGTAATGGGCTAAACTATTTTCTCACTCTGGATCCATGGGTTATAATTTCTGAATAAAGAAGTCAGTGAACTGATAGTTCATGCATTTAACACCCACGGGGGTCCACACTTCAAGCTCAGGTGAGCTAAATAGTCTACATGTTGATTGATTGAATGGGGTTTAACGCCACTTTTAACAGTATTTCAGCCATAGTCATATTGCGGCGGCTGGAGCACCTAACAATGGATTCCTGGTATTTCTCACACCAGGACCGTTACATCCTTTCCTAGCCTCAAGCTGCTATCTAACTAATGGTTTATGATTATCCATCCATTGGTGAGAGGCAAAAATGTTCAAAACGATATGTGCTGCTGCCAGGGATCGAACCCATGACATCCCATGATTGAAGAATGTGAGTCTGATGTGTTACTGACTGAGCTATGAAGGCGGCTACAAATTGATTTACGGACAGATGGACAGACAGAAATGATGAAACAGATATATCTCCCTCAACGTCATGGAATCTATAAATACCTTGGTTTTCTGTTGTTTGTTACCCTCTGTCTGTGTTTCAACACCATTCTTTTCTTTCAGTTTTGGTTTCTTTGGACTTGGCTGAAAATTTATCAAAGAAAATAATATTTCTTAACATTCTTTTCTGTCTCTTGTCCATTAAATAAACCAATTTCCTACATTTAGAACCTGACTGATCTTTTTAATGTTCCACTGAAATGCAGGGCTTTTGCCAGATCAGCATACATGCAGATTTAACCTTGTCATACTGAAAAAATCCTGATCTGAATTTTCGTTTAAATCAAAGGACTGAAAGCACTAGTTATGGGTTAAAATTTATAACTCTGGGTTGTTGGAGACAAACAGAAGGTGTAGACTAAGATCAGACTGCACTTATGTGCAGACTAATTTATGTCTTTACATCCTGCAAAAACAGGAATATTCCGGATTCAGCATGACAAGGGTTAAACTAGAAAACAGAATGTCTACCAAAACCAAATGCGGTAAAGATCTACTAAAATGTCTACAAAAACCAAATTAATAAATATTAAATTGACTGATAGTATGAGAATTGCCATGATTTTGCGGATTTAGCGATTTGGTTTTTATATTCTTTTTATTGGTCATATGATTTCTTTCACATCAGGTGACAGTCCAAGGATTGCTAGTCATTGCAAATGCAATTAAACAAGGAAGAATTTTGGAATATGGTCAGGAACATGCAATAAAATTCATACCTATATCAGACAACTGATTGAATGAATGGGGTTTAACAGTATTTCAGTCATATTATGACGGCTGGAGCACCCAACAATGGATTCCTGGTATTTCCCACACCAGTACTACCACTAAATCCTTTCATAGCCTCCAGCTGCTATCTCACTTAGGTTTACGATTAACCACCCATTGGTGAGAGACAAATGTAGGAAAGGATATATGCAGCCGTAGGGGATCGAACCCTTGACATCCCAAAATTGAAAATTGGGAGTCTGACAGGCTATCGACTGTGCTATGCAGGGATGTGGAAATAGGGATTTTCTCTACTTGTCCATGGACAAGTAAAATGTGATTTTCTACTTGTCCAGGATCAAAATAGACTTGCCTGTGAAAAGATGAAGAACAGATGAATTTTGAGAAAACATTATTTTTAAAGAAGAAAATGCTGGAACTCAGCATTTTCTTCATTAAAAATGATATTTTCTAGCCTTAGATATAAACATTACACTCATAAATCTCTTCTATTTATTTAGTACCATTCCAAGATTTACCCTGATATTTACTTGTCCACGGACAAGTAGCCTCGAAAAATGTACTTGTCTACAGGTGGAAAAGCCCGTGTCCGACAAGTCGGGCATGGGAATTCCACACCCCTGCTATGACGGTGGCCCTTTATCACATGACAAAATTTAAGAATGGTACAAATTGAAACAAGTTGTGGACAAGTTCAACTTAAATTCTTTTAAAAAATCTTGATCTTTGTGAGTTGAAAATATGGTGGAAAATGAAGAAATTACTTTTTATAAGCAATTTCTTCAATTTCCACAATGTTTTCCAAAGCTTTTTTCTTATGGGAGAGTCAAATGCGATATTGGGTGGGAATGCAATAACATGAAGCTTTGACAATCTGCAGTAATTATGCTTAATGTTATTTTTCCCTTATGTACCTAATTGACTTTTTTTCACAGAATAAAGTATAGAGTTTCCTTCTTACCTGTGCTGCAAGGTTTTCCTTTGCATTCCTTTTCTTTGTAGATGTATTTCTTGAGCCTATATCAAAGTGGAAAGAGGACACATTTCAAAATACCAATAACTGAATATCATAGAATACTAGAGAAGTAATTGCAACATTTCTCAAAATATGGAACAATTTTCCATATGACATGGTGAAATCCCCAATAATTATACCTTTAATCAATGAACTGATTTCCACACAATCTTTTTTTTTTACACACCTCACGAAAAAAGCTTTGGAAAAAATGTTGAAAATGAAGAAATTGCTTGTTACAAGCAACTTCTGTATAATTCACAATGTTTTCTACCTTTAACCCATTCCCACACATTGACACTTTTAAACACCCCTAAATATGTAAGCTTTTGAAAACATTGTGGAAAATGAAGAAATTGCTTGTAACAAGCAAATTCTTCATTATCCACAATTTTTTCTACCGCAAAAGACAAAGATTTTAAAGATTCCATCACATTCAAATTGTCATCTGCAACTTCTTTGAATCTGGACTGGTCTAAAATTTTATCAAGTGGGAAAGGGTTAAAAGGCAATGATATTTAACATTCCTCTAACTTAAAATTGTTGCCTGCAACTTTAACTTCTTTAGATGTTTGTTTGTTTGTTTGAATGGGGTTTACGCCGCTTTTAACAATTTTTCAGTCATATCGCAGCGGCTGGAGCACCTAACAATGGATTCCTGGTATTTCTCACACCAGTACTACCATTACATCCTTTCCCAGCCTCCAGCTGCTTTCCCGCATAGGTCTACGATTATCGACCCATTGGTGAGAGACAACTAGTCGGAAAGGATGAGTGCCGCCGTCGGGAACCGAACCCGGGACCTCTAGGTTGACAGTCCGACGCACTACCAACTGCGCTATGACGGCGGCTTTCACTTCTTTGGAATGGGCTAAATTTGCTTAGAAATGAATTGTGCAAACACTTCCTTCTTTGAAATGGGCTAAATTAGCTTAGAAATGAATTGTGCAAACCAACTCAATATTTACTGCAGTGTGCTGTATTTACAGAGTGGACAGGAGGTTGGCCCATAGAAACTGTAAGCTTTTAACCCTTTCCTGTACAAACACGGGATTTTACGTTGCTATAATTTTATACTTGAGATAACAATTTGGAAAAAAAAGAAATTGCTTGTGACAAGCAATTTCTCCTCTTTCCATAAATATTTTCATCCACATAGGATGGTTTCATTTCAAATTGTATCCAATATTCAATGTCGTCTGCAACCTCTTTCAATTTGGACCAGTCAAAAATTTAAATAAACAAGAAAGGGTTTAACAACATACAAACAGTAAAAAAAAACATTATACTTTTTTGAAGAAGAGCTTCCAACTAAAGTTTAAGAAATTAAGAATTTTATCGGTTTTAATTGTCTCAACATAGCCTCTAATGTAAGAGAAGTAGTGCAAACAAAATCAGTTAAAAGACCAACAGACGAAAGGACAACCAGGGCCATAACCCTATACAAACTTTTGAGCTTATAAAAGCGCAGAAAAGCTGATATACACAACATCAGTTGAATGACTGACCTAAAATAGTTAACAATGGAGACTGTTTGCTTCCTCTTGTCTGTCTCTTTACTTGGTTTACGTCATTTTCCTTCTCTGAATTATGTGAATTACAGGAGTCCTCCCCGTCATCAAACATTGTTGGTGTGGATGGTGACTTCTGACTTTCTGACAATGCCGGCGAATTTGGTACTGATCGCCCTGATTTAGGTGCTGGTGCTGGAAGAAGCTTCCTTGCTGTATTGGCATGCTTACTATCCGATTTGGTATTCTGCAATTTTACACAAGGTAAATTGACCATTATTCTGTTGTTTATTGGGGCATTTTGTGTTCTTTCTCCTTTTTTTTTTTTATTTAACCCTGAAGATACTGAAACCAGAGTATCATCCTGCACATATGTTCAGTGTGATCTTGGTCTACAAATCTCCTTGTCTTAATTAATTTGTTTGTTTGTTTGATTGGGGTTTTACGCCGCTTTCAACAATCTTTCAGTTATATTGCGGTGGCTGGAGCACCTAACAATGGATTCCTGGTATTTCTCACACCAGTACCACCATCACATCCTCTCCTAGTCTCCTGCTGCTATCCCACATAGGTCATCCATTATCGACCCATTGGTGGGAGACAAATAGTCGGAAAGGATGAGTGCCGCTGTCGGGGATCAAACCCAGGACCTCTAGATTGACAGTCCCACGCACTACCAACTGCGCTATGACGGCGGCTTCTTGTCTTAATTAAGCAAGGGTTGCTACAAGATAAATTCTCAAGATAAATATCAACCAAAAGTAAGTGCTTTCAGTGCTTAAAGCCTTAAAGTGTTGCTTACAGGAATTTCAAAAAAAGCTCCCCCACTAAGCTAGTTTATCCCATTCCAACACAAGACAATTTTAGACTGGTCCAAATTGAAAGAAGCTGCAGACGACAATTTCAAGTTGATGGAATTTTAATTTTTTTCGTCTTTTGGGATAGAAAACATTGTGGATAATGAAGAAATTGCTTGATACAAGCAATTTCTTCATTTTCCACAATGTTTTCAAAAGCTCTTTAATTGAGGGGCGTAAAAAGGAGGGCTTGAGTTGGAATGGGTTAAAGGCGTGAGTGTTTGAAGGGGGGGGAGGGTAAAAATTTTGCAGGTTACAGAACTCACAGCTTTGGGACTGATCTTAGAAGCTAATCTTAAATTTACATTATTCACATTAGGACAATGTCGCCATGGTTCCAAAGCCCTGGTAGCCAGATTGTTAGTAAGCCATCTATTCTGTGAAATGTTCCCAAATATTTTTAGACCCCTGGGCCATCGTCACCTTGCTTCTAAAACCTCGACAGATCATTGGATGCAACTCTGGCCCTTTCATATGAATGCAATTCTGTAGAAAAATTTCATTCAGCATGACAAGAGTTAACCAAATTTTAGACTGTTCCAAATTTAAAGACAATTAATAAAATCTGATGCAATCTTAATTTTTCTTATCTTTTGAGGTTGAAAATTTTGAGGATAATGAAAAAAATTGCTTGTCACAAGCAATTTCTTCATTCTTCACAATGTTTTCCATAGCTGTCTCCTTAGGCGTCGAAAAGCACCATTGTTTCGGATTCATACTGCATTATTAGATTAAACTAAGAATAACAAGAGCCTTAATAAAGATATACTCCAACAAGCCTTCTGTTCCATTTCAACCCCAACCATGAGATTTTCTCCCTGATCCCGAAAGATATTTTTTGTGACTAACTTAACTCATAATAATACCTTATCTTGACTGGATTCCTTCATGGGTGTTTCGCTGGCATACTTCTGCAGCCATTTCTCTCTCCGTCTTTTCTCCTCTTCCTTCTGCTCCTCCATACGCTGTAAGATATACTGCGCAAACATCGTGCTTTTTTGTAGAAGAGCTTCCAACTTCTTGTAGCGCATTTCCTTTGTCACTTCGTCCATTTTCATCCATATCTTAAATTACAAAAGAAACTTGGACTGTTGCAAAGCAGACTTATATCCCCACTATAGCACTTTGTCACTCAAGCAGTACAGTTCTTTTGACCTATAGATGTTACAGGGCTCTCGGAAACCACAGTACTGTCGTCTGAGACGACAACTTTCCCCAAGGGACGACAAAAAATCCCATCAAAGCTCAAAGGATTCCGACAGACGACAATTTTTTCAATGACATGCGTCCGA
This sequence comes from Fragum fragum, assembly GCA_946902895.1. NCBI lineage: Eukaryota > Metazoa > Mollusca > Bivalvia > Cardiida > Cardiidae > Fragum > Fragum fragum. The sequence continues at coordinate 10,745,674 of OX336371.1, forward strand.
CGTTAGCAGTCTTTGTCAATTGACTCTGTAAAATCATCTCGAGGGGTGAACGGAAAACTGTCGTAACTCACATTTTCTCAAAAAATTTTTTTTTGCTTTGCTGATATTCATTTACACATATACACATGGTGAAAAATTATAAGATCATATTCCATCATTAAATGACTTAAAATCTGTTTGTGCAAAAGTGTCGTAACTGAAGTCTAATGTTTTTGTAAACGGAAAACTGTCGTAAGTTGAGTTACATACAGTTTTCCGTTTACAAAATTCACTTTTTGCACAGTAAATTGTGAATGGAAAAGTGTAGCTACTTGTAAATTATGAGGTCATTTCTTGGTATAAGTGATGTCATATCAGTTATTATGATGTCATAAGATTTTGTATCACCATCCTTGAAAAGTCTGTACATTTAGGAGAAACTTTCATACAATTAAATATGGTCAAATAGTTTAGAAAAAATCAAGTCTCTCAAAGATTTGTTAATTTGTTAAATGGATTACATATTAATTAGAAATGATTTTTTAAGTCTATTGAAACTTTGTTTCCACCAATAATTATAAAAGAACATCTTTTTAGCTAAATTATTAGACAAATATGCAAAATCACAGGCTTTTGAATTAATCTTTTATCATCCACTGTCAGGAAGCATTCTTTTAGATTTCATAACCATACCAGACAAAAACTGGAGGAATAGGAATATTTTGGAAAATTCTCTTCTATAAGAATTTAATCTACAATACACAATCTAGCGCCTAAGTCTTAAACTACAATTACTAAGCATATCTGAGACTGTTCTACAGTTCAGAAGACAAAGTCTCTACATTTTGAAACCTATTTAGAAATGATTTCTGTGCCCCCACTCTGTTAAAATGCCTCTTTCAATGATTTTTATCTGTAAGTTGCCCTGTCATAATTCATCATATGAGTGAATGTTACTTGTTGATCAATGCATTAACCCATTACAACATGACAAGATTTTAGACTAGTCTAAAATGAAAGAAATTTATCCAAGATCACATTTTCAAGTTTCAATAAATCATACAAATATTGCAAGCTCAATGTCACAGCTAGCAATCCTCATAATGACCTGAGGATACATAGAATTTATTTTTCTTGACTGTTTTGAAACATGATCCTTGAATTGTCATTGCAACAATGTCATGTGTTGGGCAAATTGGTGTAGGAATTATCATGGCATCTGTGTTGATGAGGCTAATTTAATCTTAGTATCTCATTTATCAGTAAATTTATTTGCTTGAAACTTAGTACACATGTTCATAGTCATGACAGGCATCTAAATTATCAAGGAGAAACACTCTAAATACATTTGTATGAAATAATCCCCCTTTTTGGTGAAATTTTTCTTACTACCTAGCACCTGCAGTTGGGGATTGCATCAGTATAATAATTCTGATATTGTTCTTCAAACTAATGAAGATATATTATTCATTCAATGTGATTTACAGTAAATTGGAAAGATTTCTCTTTGTAGGAGATCAGTAAATTGTTATTATAAGTACAAAAAAGACATATCTGATATTCTTGAACTGCAACTGGGTAAAGCCCAATAAGATGGTGTGCCAAATGAACTTGTAGATTAGCACTCCCCCTCGCCCCATGTCAAAATGCTCTGTTCCCAACTTTTTTGAATGTAGATTTGTGCATCTTTTAATCTTAAACTGTTCTTGGATATTAGGATATAAACAAAAAAACAAACATTTATCACTTGATTTTGAAAAATACAGTGTTTTTTTCTGACCAAAATAAATGAAGAATACGGGCCCTGTTGTTCCCTCCTTCCAAGAATTTATATTTCCCCCTTTTTGGTAGAAAAATTCTCATTCTTGGTCAAATTTTCTCAAGTATCAAAATGCTCTGTGAAAAACTACACTAATTTAAAGGAAATGGCTCAGTTTTTAAAGAAATATATTATCGGATACCTTTGCTTAGAAGATATTCTTTACATCACTTACAAGAAAATATCAATAAGGGAGAAAAGCATTTTACGCCTTATTAAACTTTTCTCAATGATTTCCCCTGTAAGGGTTACTGACCCCCTTCCCTGAAAATCAAGAAAAACATTGAACTATGCTTTGATATTCCAGACTTTCGAATAAGCAATACTAGACAAACCCTAAAGCTCCTTGAAAATGAAGAGTACCAACACCATTCAATTTTTACTGAAAAATTCTGATTGACATTATCATAAGTAATAATTAATTTTTACTTACCAGTATATACTTTGCAATTTAGTACTGAGAAGTAAAATAGATTATATTAACTTTAGTATAAGTTCTTTGCCATCTTTGCTTAAGTTTTTAACCCCAAATGTTAAGCATTTCCTTGATTCCCAGGAAACTGCAATAATTGGCCACTGGCAAAAGCTAGGTATTCTGTTCTATAGAATCTACAGGCTGTATCACTATTAGGACAAAAAGATGTTCAAAGTTTGCTCTTCAGATAATTTGTAAGATGTGATTCCTGGGACAAGAACAGGGCAGCTTATTTAGTTGCCAATTGTTCCTGGATAGATATGAAACAGATCAAGACCCAGATGAGTTAACTTGTGAAGACATTTACGAAGGCATGCATATTCAGGACATTGGATGGAAAAAATACATGTATTCTATTCAACACAATATGATAATCTTTGAATTAATACTAAACTTTTTTTTGTGATCTTTCTGATGTATTTAGGTTCTAACAGAATTAAGCATCAATGTCTAGTGAATATCAAGTTATTGTCCTCTGATTAAGACTTTGTCAACATATCTTCTGCAAGAGTAGACAAATCAAGATGAAACCAAAAATGCAGTTGAGGTTTTACAAAATTTATGAAAGTTTTTTTTTTTTTCAATCAAAGCTTTAGATGCCACTGCATCAGACAGCAAATATCAGCAAAGCTTGATGGAGTACTGAATGGGTGTGTAATGGTAGGCTACACATTGCTTAATTTTGGATAAAAGTTTCTTTTGAAAGGAGAGGCTACAAGTTGCTTAATTTTGGATAAAAGTTTCTTTTGAAAGGAGAGGCTACAAGTTGCTTAATTTTGGATAAAAGTTTCTTTTGAAAGGAGAGGCTACAAGTTGCTTAATTTAGGATAGTAGTGTCCTTTGAAAGGAGACTGAACTTCGACCAAAGTTTGTTCAGAACTGCCTTAATGTTAAGTATTATCTTCAATAATTTTCTTTATGACCAGAGGAACCAAGATTGGCACACAAAAGCAGCCAGGGGTATTAACTACGCCCCTCACACATACAAAAATGAATAAAAGTCCGCCCGTCCAAAAAAATCTGTGCAGGGACCCCAACACTGTGGTTATGTTGGTATGAGGCAGTGTATCAGTTGGCAATTGATAAGGCCCCTAAAGGCTTATTATAATATGATCTTATGCATGTCTTTTATCACAAAAATTTCATTCTGCACCAGGACTGGTGTTTACATCAGGAATCACTATGGAAAAAGATTAGTTTATGTTGAAAGGTCTTATTTCCCATTTGATTCAAAATGTATACTTTGTTAAAAAAGGTGATTTTCATAAAATTGTTAAGTCTAGTCTATTTTGAAATCGACTTGATTCCTTTTAATAATGTCCTTCAAGATAATTTTGTATATGCTGGAGGAGTTGCTTATAAGCTTAGGCTTATTAAAGCCTTTACTTGCAGGGGTCTTGCTGCATATTTTTGTCTGGGGCCTGGGGCCAGTGAGATTGGGAAAAATAGCGGCGTTTTACCCAAAATTGGGAAAAATTAAAAAAGCTTATAAATCACATCATTTCTTTATTATTTATTAAAGTCATCAACATAAACAGTCTCTGTTTTGATATACCTAGCATCACAGGTATTTGACACAATATACAATGATTGTCTAAATATGCTGTATAATTATACATGCTGTTTTTTTAAGTATATACTGCAGAGTGCATATTTATAGTACAATCATGGTATATTATGTCAAAAACTTGCGCCTAGCATGGGTTCTTTTACATTTCCACCTCTGATTGGGTTCATTTCCTTGAAATGAAAGATAGAAAATGGAAATATAATCATTATATTTCCATTTTTCTGTCTTTCATTTCAAAAAAATGTGTAATTGCTGTCTCTAGCTGAGTTTGCGTAAGTGAAATTTCTCCATGAAAGGTGACCCTCATCAATTCTTCTAAAGTTTCCTGAAGAAGTGATGTTCTGAGAGGTGTACATATTCCACTCATTAAGCTAAAAAATCTTTCCACCACAGCAGTTGAAGTTGGTATCAAACAGGCCATTTTTACCAGATAGTGCATGGAAGGATATGCATTACTCAGAACATCATCTTCTTCAAGAATCTTCAGGAGAAAGTACTGTTCAGAAACAGCATCAGGATTTCTCTGCTTTAAAAGCATCATTTGGTGTTTGAAAGCACCATATTCCCTTTCTATGTTATCAGCAGGGTATACAGGCTGAGCAGCTGTCCTAGAATTAGCATAGATATCTTCTTTAGGCCGACTTCTTCTTTTGCATCCGTGGATGCTGAACGGTTACCCTTAGTTACGGTAAAAGATTAAAATGCGGATCACGTTTGTCAAGGCGGTAAATTTCAAATAATGACTATTCCGAGTGAACAATTCTTAAGAAAACAGTTGAGTTTTTATTTCAACTCATGAAAGCAAAAAATGCAAACAAAGTAGTTAAATTTCGATGCGAATACCGGAAAATTATTATTCCTCTATAACGGCAATGGAAGCCGCAAAATAAACTGGCCATTCATTCTAGACTGGGTCACGTCTCTGATTATTACTACGGTAAAATACACAGTAAAACGACGAGTACCAGTCTAGCCGATATCATTCGGATATTTCGGTAATCATGATCAATGGAAATGTAAACAAAAATACGGGACTCTCTCGGTTGACAGTTTATTCATACGTGAGTTGTTTCTTACGATAATTTTACAGGCAAGGATGGCAGTTCTATGTATCATTCTGTGTTGCCTTAATCGGGGGAATTTTAGATGCTTATTGGGAATTTTCAGCCTAGAATTGGGAAAAAAAGATACTTTTTGCCATTGGGAATGGGGCCGAATTTCGGCCCCAAAAATCGGCAAACGAGACCCCTGACTTGTAAATCAGGTTTGGAGAATATTTCTCATACATACAAAGGTTTGTAATCATTTTTTTTAGAATATAGCCTTATGTACGAGTCCACAAAATTGTAAGCATGTGTCATTGCAGAAGTCAAGATACCAATGAAATCAAAACTTTGGAATTCAATGTATCTATCTTTAAATGTATTCTCAGAGGATTGATTGAGTGAGAGATTCCCATGCTTTGAAAAATCTTTCAGTCACTTTCTGTAATTCTTTCTCTTGGATTATGGGTCCGTCTCCCTTACTAAAGAAATATGCAAGGACACATTCTAAAATAAAAAAATGCTTGAATATAAGTATAGTTTTATAGCATAAAGCATTTTAGATTCTAGACTTGAAAAAATATGAAAATGTGCATATTCAGGTCAAAATGGGCCATACATGGAGAATCAAAAGTAGCTGAAAAGGCAAATATAGCATATCTTTATGCCCAGGTGAGCAATATGGGACCCCAACAGTCCTCTTGTTTACATATCAAAGCTATAGATTTGTATTAAAACTTTACTGGTGATTTACCTTGTAGGTTATGAATTATAAAGTGTAGCTAAGTGAATGGGATGTTGATGGAAAACTGTAGCTAACTGCAGTTACGACAGTTTTCCATAAAATTAAGTATCAGTATTTCATGATTTTCAGTTGTAAAACTGTCGTAAGTGAAATAAAGTTCAATATCAGAAAAAATAATTTTTTCAACCAAAAAGTTATTGTTGTATTTGAAAAATGAATTTATTTTTGTTTTCTTTGTACTTTAAAAAAGTTGTAAATATAAATAATAAAGAAGTTAAACAGTTTTTCCTTTCTCCTGTAAAATTTTGTAAAAGTCACTTACGACAGTTTTCCGTTCACCCCTCGATCTGTCATGGTTCAAGGGTCATTAAAATAGTAGTTAGATTATCGGAAAAGTTAATTGATTAACCTAACATACACCACAATCATTGATAACACCTAAGTTGATTGACAATTACCACTCCGCGGTGACCGGTCATGCATCGACGATCGTAAGTGACAGGTGTTAGAAACCTGTGAAACTTGGGTAAAATTATTTCACTCTTATCTCACTGAAATCAAATTATTTTTTATCAGTTTAGTGAAAAAGTAACCAAAGCATAATAAAAAAGTCAACTTATATTGTCTTGGGTTTTTGTGGGTACAACAGGCAATTCAATTGCAAATGAAAATTATTAGATCACTTTTTTGGGCTCTTACAGACTTCCAAAGCTGGGCATGAATCATAAATTTACTGTCATTTTTTAGTTTAAAAAATTGTCAATATGACTGTCAATATATGCCATTATTTTGTCCAAATTTCAACAAAAAAGTTAATCCTTATAAAGCTGAATAAAAATTGTTGCAAAATTTTATCAAAATCAAAGTGGTAAAAGAAGGGATTGACTGATTATGAGACTCAGAATTTATTTTGAAAATACAATTTTTAAAATGGTTCAATTGAAGAAGGAAAATTAGGCGGTATAGACTAAGGTCAGACTGCACACCTTTGTCTTTACTTCTTGCTAAAGGAGGAATTTTACATTTTTGTGTGACAAGGGTTAACTTAATTTCAATGTGTGCTTAGAAAAAAAATTAAAGAAAAATTATACATGTTGGATAATTCTATCATTTGCTCTATTTTGACATTAATTCTTTACTTCAAACTTAGATTTACAAATAATCCTAATTAAGAAAATTTGCTGAAGATCAAATGAACTTGATCAGACATGTTAACAACATAAATCAATATGGGCTGGATTATATAATAATTCTTAAAACCAAAATTAATCTCCCTTTTCCACACTATTTTCAACAAAGAAAGTGTTTTGAAAAAAAGATTTGGTGGAAATCGCATTTAGTATGAAAATCCTGCCCGATCAGGAATCCAACTTTTCTGCTTTGAATCCAACTTTTTCCTAAATTGGATTCCTGGAATCCTACTTTCAAAATCCTAGTGAGAGCCCTGTGTTACTAAATAACAATAAGTCACCTCCTTGGATCATGGATATCTTTTACATATACTGAAAAAAGTTGCACATGACAATAAAAATTTTATGAGATTTAAGACTTTTTCAGCTTTCTGGGTAGAAAACATTGTTAAAATGAAGAAATTGCTTGTTTCAAGCAATTTCTTCATTTTAAACAATGTTTTCCAATTGTTTTTCTCGGGTGACATCAAAAAGCATCATTGTGCAGGAATGGGTTAAACATCTGAAAAATGGTTAAACATTTCATCTTTAGTTCAGGTTTTACCTCTTTCCTCTCCTGGAATTCCTTCTCTTCCTCCTGTTGAGCTTTCTTCTCAAGCTGCATTTGTTCTTCTTTAACATTGTCTGTCAATAGATCTTTAGATTCTAGACTGGTATCTGATAAATCTTCATTTCCGCCAGTCATTTCTAAAGATGGCACAACCTGCTCCTGGTTCTCCATTTTCACACCAAATAAAACTGAAAAGTTAATTGAATATCCGGTTAACCATTCCCGCACATTTACACCCCTCAAAAAACAGACCTTGTGGAAAATGAAGCAAATTTTTCACAATGTTTTTTTTTTTCTCAAAAGAGAAGAGGATTTTTCAAATTTCACATAATTCAGTCTCTTCTGCAACTCCTTTCAATTTGGACCAGTCTTCATTTTTCTGTTAGGGAATGGATTAAGCAATTACATGTCCTTAATAGACTGGTCCAAATTGAATGAAGTTTCAGGCTGTCATATGTTTTGTTGAAAACAAATTAAAGAACTAACACAAGTGTACACAGGAATATATTCTGATGCATTTATGACCTGTATGCACATCAACAATGCAAAACTAAACTACATCTATTGACTATGAGAGAAAGACTTAAAAAAAAACATGCTACCTAATTAAGGTATATACATGAAGTCTGTTTCATAAAGAGTATTTATACTTCAAACTACTTAGTCAACATTCCAAAGTGGAAATAAATTGAAAGATAACTGTCATGGGAGGTGAGAAATGTTGCTAAAAATGAGGAAAGTGCTTCTAACAAGCAATGTCTATTTTGCACAAAATTATTACCAAAGCTTATTTCAGATTCTCCAGCACACGAAAATGCATTATCAAGTTTGAATGGATTCTAGATAAATCAATTTTTTTTTTCACCATAGAGACCAGCTTTCTAGTATGCCCTTGTTTTGAAAGTCTCCACTCAGGAGAACCTCTCTTATACCAAATCTCAATTACAGTGCATACTTGTTATCCTTCATAACCCTTTACAGCACATAAGTGAGATTTAGTTACTTAATTTTTTAGCAGAATGTTTTCCTTTTAGTGCATCCTGTATGGTGCTGTGAGAATATAGTACCACATATCACATTAAACCAAACCCCAACAGGATGCAAAATTGGTGTCGGGTCAAGAAGGCCGTGTCAGAAAGGCCCGGTCCAAAGAGGCCCACTTTGAAAACTGACCAAAAAGGCCCTGTCCAAAAAGGCCCAGACCAGAAGGCCCACTATTTAAATTCACCAACAGGGTGCCCAATCACGTACTGCAGTACTGATTCACTTACAATTACGTCGGTTCACGTACAAATCTTACACCAAGACATGCATGAACGTACAAAAAATTAAATGAGCGTAGAAACAAAAATGCCATTACGTGTGTGTGCATTTTAAATTATTAGCGTATAAACCGCGAAACTCTATGTGCGTATTTTTTCCTAAAAACCCAAAAATTGCAAGCAAAGTAGAACAAAATTGTATCAGGAGCAAGTGATTTCCCTTTCATGCGAAAGGAACCATCGCTTCTTTCTGGTCTTTTTCGTCTAGAGAATGGGGGAACCAGCAGTTGGAAAAGTTCGTATAATGAGGATCTTCATAGCCTCACCATTTTGTTTTGAAATAAATCCAAAGTTGTGCTATTTTTCAAACAAAAAGATATTAAGTGTTTTTGTCGAGAAACTAACAAGAAATCATACTATAGAATTTGATTTGAAATTGGTTTCTCTCGTAAGTTCCGTTGTACATGTAAGGCGGACATGACAAAATGGCGCCGTTTATTAAACATTGCAGTTTTGTTTTAGCTACGTAATTTGCTGTCTGCAAAATGTCATAACAAAACCTGGCCTATTTCTCAACAAATGGTGACCTTTAGACAGTAATAAGGCCATTTGAGATTTTCTGTATCAGAAGCGCTTCAATACCAAGGTTTGGGCTAACAATGGCCTGTTCCAAAATGTCATCCCCACCCTCGTAATAAACTTGTTGGAGTTGTTTAGCCATTGCTCTCATACCCAATTCAACCCTTTCAAAATCCAATACATGTAGTTAAGAAAAAGTGAATTGTCATAAATCAGCTATTCAAAAAAAGGTTGCTATCCTTCTCTCTATATTTATCTGAAACTTGCACATGACGTGAGGCACTTATTCACTGATTATTAACAAAGAAAATAACCAAAACATTGTCATATGGTAAAGGGTTCAGATTCGTATGGTGTACCCTTAGATCTGAAAGTAAAGGGTACACTGTACCCCCAGATTTTTCTTTGAACCCCCATTTCAAAACCTAAGGGGTACATGTACCCCCAAAATGAAAACCCAGTGGGCATGCTGACCAAAGAGTCTCACTAACATATCTTAAACATTTGAAATTATTTTGACTATGACAATATGTATTTCTTATATTAAATTTTTAAACTGACTTAAAATTGATCAGCGTAGAATAAAACACTTTTCAGTATTAATTAGAGAATGACACTTTTAACTTTATTACCTGTATTAAAAGGTGTTGGCATAAAGAACCAAGTATAATAAATATATCGATAAAGTATGATTGCTTCTGAAAAGCAGTTTCTCCTTCCTCCTGTACAGTATACATCATTGTTGATTAAGAAGGATCATTTAAGCAAGTCCGTAAGTAACAGGGCTCGCGATGTCGGTCGCCATTGTCGCCAAATGCAACAAAAATAAAATTCTGGCGCAAATTTTTTCATTTGGCGAAAGTTCATGGCGCCAAAAAAACAGAAAAGATTTGTTAAAACAATACCTTCACTTTGACTAATCTCCAGAAATCAAGTCCTAGGGCAAAGTGTGTATAATTGCTCAAGGGCTTGTATATCGGGTCTATTATGTCATCATCCAGTCTGACACAAGACCAACACATTACCAAATTAAATTACAGTTCTAATTGACGGCAAATCAGATTAATAAAATGCGCTGATTGGTTGGCGAGTCATATTGATTTTGTGTTGTGGGCGTGACTTAGTATTACGGATGACCCGATGTCGGCTATCACATAATAGATCAGTAGACCTCATTTATCTTGCATAAATAGGTCATCTATAAGAAAAGTGTAATTAAACTGGCCGCCAGTTGCCTTTTCTTGATGAGTACAAGACATATTTTCGTATATATCTAATGAAAGTTTCAGTCAGTTTCTTATCTCAGTACCGCTATCGGGATTCATTGCTAAATAACTGAATCAGCATTTATGGGTAATAAGATGGATATTCTGAAGAACTGTTGATAGAAACAGAGGTAGTTTGTCAAAATTTAACATAAATTTCAATAGTTCTACTGTCCCAAACACAGACGAACCATTTTATTTTTTGTTTTCGTAACCAAGAATATTCAAACTTAAACCGAATTTTTTTTTTAAATTACAAAAGTCTACATTATTTTATAAATAAATCGAGCGCATTTGTACTATTTCTTTTCCTCTTTTTTTCTCATCATAGTCTCGATTTTCTAATCAAAGTACTGAAAGCGCTTATTAAAGATGAGTAAAAATCAATGTAGGTGCATAACTTAGCTACATTCATTCAAGACAAAATTACAAATGAATGGCCATGTAAAAACCTGTTTGATATTACCTATTGAACAAAATGTAAGTTAAGAAAATAATAGTGCAGTTAAGAAATGTTCGAGTTTGGCACCAACTCCTTCTCAATTTGGCCCAAACTTTACTGCATTTGGCCCCAACGTTTTTCATAAGGCGAAAGTGATGGTGACAACTTTTTTCAAGCCAGAGCTAACCCTGAAAATATCATCCTCGCAAGTTGTAGGACAAGCTGATAAAATATACATACTTCTGATTATATATATTACTTCTCACAGTCGAGTTAAATACATGTATAATCACATTGACTTGTTATTCTCTTACATGTATGTGTGGGCCTTTTTGGAATGGGCCTTCTTGGAATGGGCCTTTCTGGTCAGATTTGGATGTGGGCATTTTGACACTGGGCCTTTTTGACAATAATTCGCAAAATTGATTTCAAAGGAAACTCTTTACAAAATCTGGAGAAATGGTATGGGTTTAGCTTGCATACTTGACTTAAGATAAAACGAATATACAGAATAAGTTATTGATTGATTGATGACAAAAATTGAATTGTTTGCTTATGTTTAGCATAGACTCTCTTTTTCGTAAAATGCATGATAACAGGAGTAGCATTTAAAAAAAAATTCAATGGTAGGCAAGGCATATCTTTGATTTGTACTGACAGCTAGTTTCTGTACATGCAGTTTGCACATTCTCCGTGTCGAAAGAACCTCGGCGAAAAGTTTGAGTGGCGAACTGACATAGCCTTTCAGAGAAGAAAAGGAGTAAAACAGGCCAAGTAAATACATTATTTTTTCAAGAAACATAGATTGCATGTGTCAGTGTTTGGGAATTTTTCACAGAAAGTACATACCTGATCTTTGTTTATCGAGGAATGAAATTGTTATCTAAGAGCGAACTGTTTATGCTTATGAAACAGCCGAATCCCGCCATATGATGTTTACTTCCGGTGGGAAATATGGAGTCACACCTGTACATATCGTCGAAGCACTGCAATATAGTTGTCCTGAAGAGTTTAATCCTTTAATTGATCTCTAGGACGCATTGTGTATTCAGGAACTTCTATTGACATAAAGCTTGCATAAAAATTAATTCATAAGATTTATATATAGAGAGTCTCTGTGCAGTGAGTCCCGGTGAGTCCAGGAGAGAGAGAGAAAGGGGGGGAGAAAGAGAGAGAAAGAGAGAGAGAAGAAGAAGAAAATCATTTATGAGTGTGCCGTGGACATACATTGTTATAATCAACACGCTACCGCTAGAGGTACTCGAAATAAGACTACCGTGAGCGTAATTCAGCCGAGAGCGGCTCTCAACAGATCAACCATGGTCTAAGACTGAAAGTTAGATATAATGAATGTAAGAAACAGAAAGCAAATTCTCCTCTTGCACCCGAACCCCTTCTATCCAATCATCTTGAATAATGTCTGAAATTCAAGTTGTTTAGAATTGAGATACATAGCCGTACTTGTCACTAAACCAAAAAGTGTTGCAAGTAAATAAAGATAAATAGATTAGATATATACAAGAAAATAATTCAATCATTCAATCTTTAGTTTCGTCTTTCAAAAACGGGCGTTCTGATTGTTTGAAAAAAAGAAGGAAAAAATAAAGAAAGAAATTAATACCTCCATGAACAAAATTTTGAGCACGCAGCAATTTTGTATGCTTCCTCACCTAATAGTTACATACAAAATAGTATCAAAATTCGTCAAGTGTTTGCTTTTTTGTCGCTCGATTATATTAAATTATAAGAAATGAATACTCTAAATAGATGGATAAAACATGAAATCAATGGATAAACAAGCTATCATGCTGTCTTCGATACCATGTGTAATAACTGTGTGGGTGACCTTAACGTTGTAATTACAGCTCGTTGTCATCGAACGATTTGCCTTTTTTATGTAACCCATCAAACATTTTTTCTCGCCCTTTCCTGTACAAACCCTGGTTTTTACGTCCCTGTGATTTGACACTTGAGAAAACATTGTGGGAATAGAAGAAATTGCTTGTAACGAGCAGTTTCTTCTTTTCCCACAATATTTTTATTCTGTAGGTTGGTTTCTTTTCATATTGCACCCACTTTTAGTTGTCGTCTACAACTTCTTTCAAATAGGACAGGTCTAAAATTTTGAAAAACAGGAAAGGGTTAACTGCTCTATAAGTGACTTGATCTAAAGGATCACACCCGAATATTGACCAGTTGCGGTTGCCAATCAAGCAGTAAATCGACCAATCAAACGATTCATTCAGCCCGGAATTTAGCTTTGAACCACCCGACACTGGCTGCCATTTGTGTGAAACATTTTTAATGGTATAGTGACTTAAACGTCGCAACTACAGCCTTTTCAAGCTGTTGTTACGACGTTTAGGTCACCAACCAACTATTTATTTTTTTATTACATGCTACTGGCTATATATTTTGAAAACTAATGCCGTTTAAAATCGAAGAGGATTTTCCCGTCGTAGTCAATAGGCGGGGATAACGTAGTAAGTGGGCGGGGCCAGCGATTGGTCAATTTTCAGTCCATTAAGCTAAGTCGGTAGAGCTTTCGGCTCCTCGGGATGACGAAATTCACGAATTGATTGCTCTGTTTGTAGAACCCCCGCCCCGTAAGCGAGGGGTCCAAGGTTCGATTCCTGACGCATTTTTGTCCTCTAGTTCTATTGGCGGACAACGTGAATAACCCGCGGTGATAATGTACTCGATGTAGATGAATGCAATGAATTTATCTTTAAAGGGAATTCGGTAGGTATGCAATAAAGGGCGAAAAGAGGCTCTTACGTCAAAAAAATGTTTTGCTAGTCACCGTCACCATGGTCGAGTTGCTCGCCTGGTATCACAAGCGCGCACGGAAGTGCACCATTATTCTTAGAAACACATAAAAGCACTAAACATTTCCTATCCACAGCGCTCGACCTACATTGAGTTATGATTGATTGATTGAATGGGGTTAAACGCCACTTTTCACAGTATTTCAGTCACATCGCGGAGCACCTAAAAATGGATTCCTGGTATTTCTCACACCAGTACTACCACTACACCCTTTCCTAGCTTCCTATCCCACTTAGGTTTACGATTATCCACCCATTGAGACAAATGTCGGAAAGGATATGTGCCGCCGCCTGTGATGGAACCAATGACATCCCATGAATGAAGATTAGGAGTCTGACGCGCTACCGACTACGCTATGACGGCGGCACCTTGAGTTATAGATGCCGAAACAATCGATATTTGAAAAACGGCACCCTTATGGAAAGATTATTTTAGCTAAAGAGGACTTCGCGAGAAAGTCAACACTTTGAATTTTGTCATCCTGTACGGATATTTATCGCTAGCCAAAAAACTAGTATAGTAGAATGATAGAATTATAATGAATGCTCAATATTAAATAATAATAATAATAATAATTTAAAAAAAATCTAAGTTGTCGATACCGTCATGCTTTTCTTGGATTTTATTGTGTTGATCACACAATTTTCTAGAACAAGTTCCCCCTGGCTAAGCACGATCTACAAGTCACGATTTCCTCAGGAACGAGGGGTGTCTTGAATCCTCCTTGTGGGATTTCATATCTTTTTTTCAAGCAGGAGTGTGTGCTTAATTTGAGTATATCATAAGCATTTGTCTCCCACCAATGGGTGGATAATCTTAAACCCAAGTGTGATGAGCAGCTAGGGCTCGTGAAGGATTTAGTGGTAGTACTGGTGTGAGAAATACCAGGCATCCATGGTAAGGTGATCTAGCCGCCGCAATATGGTTGAAATACTTTCAAAATTGATATTAAACCCCTTCAAACAATTCAAATCATAGACAAAACAATACTAGCACTGACTTTAAATGTCCAAAGGTGTAGAAATTATCAGACATAGTTGGATAAAACGAAATTGCTTTTGTTACAAACAATTCCGTACTTCTCCACAATAATTTCAGGATAAAAATGGCCACTATTTTTTTTCATTTCAGGCGATCTTTGAAAGGTTTTCTGTAATACTAGTTAATTTGGAATGGTCATAAAAAAGTCATCATGAAATTCGGGGGGGGGGGGGGTCACCACCACATCCCCCAGTTGATCCGCCCTTGGATACACGCTTTATAATCAAGACATTTACAATGAAAAGGAATACAGGCAAACTTTTACTCACGGGAACATGCGTTGAACTTTTACCCCTGAATTTCAAATGTCAGCCATATTACTGAATCGCTGTTTTTGCTCTTCAGAACCATTTCACTCATCTGTGCATGAGGCTAGACCCTTTCCAGTCTCACCTACACGTCACTTTGAACCCACCTTTTTTTAGAATTAATAATGTAAGATTGAATTTTTAGTTTCGTCTATCAGAAACGGGCGGTCTGATTTGTCGAAATAAATTTATTCTTACCTTCTTGAACAAAAATTTTAAGCACGCAGCGATTTTGTGTGCTTCCGCACAAAACAGTTCCATACAAAAACGTATCAAAATTTGTACAGTTTTGCTTTTTTTCGCTCGATGTTATTAAATTGTATAAGAAAAGAATATTTTTTATTTGCATGGAGGTAGGAACCGAAAAACCTTCGCGTATTCATACAGAATGATAAGTCTTTTCGGTTCATACCTCCATGAAAACAAAATAAAAAAGTATTCTCTCCATTTCTTAAATAATTATTCACTTTCGTATCTATTGTAATTATTCATTTAAGAGATGAAGAGAATATTTTCGGTATCTCTTATAATTTAATAGTATCGAGCGAAAAAAGCAAAAACTTTACAATTTTTGATACCTTTTTGTATGGAACTATTTTGCGCGGAAGCATTCAAAATCGCCGTGTGCTAAACTTTTGTTCATGGAGTTATGGATATTTTTTCGACCAATCAGAACGCCCGATCATGATAGACAAAAGTAAAATTCAAATTATTCAAATAATATCTAAATACCATTCAGGAAAAAACAGATAAAAAAGCTGGAGAATTTCTTCCTTAAAAAACATGTACATTTATTTTCCATGTATTTCAATTTCCGCCATGATTAAATGTATTGTCGGTGAGCGACCAATCAATCGTAAATACAGCTTTACTTAGCTGAATTACGATATTTTGTTTGCGTACCGACGGAATTTCAATTCCAATCAGGATTTTACTAATTTCAATGTCCGGTTCGCTGCCATAAATTTATTTCTGCTTTTCAACGCTTGATTCATCGAACTACTGTACACATTTTGGTACCACCAAAAAGATAGCCAAAAAGCTAGTTATTGTCATGTTATGATATGTTATGTTATTAGATAGCAAAGCGCCAGCTTTGATAGGTTAAGTAAACAGACACAATTTTGAGGTCGTCTCAAAGTTAAACGAGTGCAAACCGTCACTGGAGGCTTAACCACTAAATCCGCCATAAAAAATAGTTCTGGTGTATTTCAGGAATATTGAAATATCTATTCAAATTGTAGAGTGTAGAGAACTATGACAAAAGTATGCTATTTAACCCATTCCCACTCGATTCCGCTTTTTAAGCAAATAAAAAAAAAAGCTTTGGAAAACATTGTGGACAATGAAGAAATTGCTTGTGAGAAGCAATTTCTTCAATGTCCATAATGTTTTCTACCCAACAAGGGAACAATTTTCTAAATGCAAAATGCTTTGCTAGCTTACAGTTCTTTCAGTACTTTGATATTATGTTGTCGAGACCAACAGTTTTTAAGAGGCTATCCTATGCGGAAAGGTCTACTATGTCCTCAACATCTAACCATGCAACTAGGCGGTGTAGGCAAAGAAGAATATACATGTAGTGTCCCCCCCCATATTTTAACCCTTGTCATGCTGAACCCGTTATATTCCTGTTTTGGCAGGAGGTATAGACAAAGATCAGCCTGCACATATGTGCAGTCTGGTCTTAGTCTATGCATCCTGTTTGTCCCTTTAAACCAAGACTTGTTTGAAAGATAAATTTTCAAAAGAATTATCAGCCCACAGTAGGTGAATCCAGTACTGTCAGACCTTTGAATTTAATGCAATTTTATTCAGCATGACAAGGGTTAAAGATAAAGTTGAAAATGAAGAATAATCAAAAGTTTTCAACTAATTGATTGATTGGGGTTTAACGCCACTTTTAACAGTATTTCAGTCATATCGCGGAGGCTGGAGCACCTAACAATGGATTCCTGGTATTTCTCATACCAGTATTACCACTACGTCATTTCCTAGCCTCCAGCTTCACTTAGGTTTACGATTATCCACCGATTGGTGGGAGACAAATGACGGAAAGGATATGTGCCGCCACCGGGGATCGAACCAATGACATCCAATGATTGAAGATTAGGAGTCTGGCGCGCTACCGACTGCACTATGACGGCGGCTCAAAAGTTTTCAAATGTCCCAATGACCCGTTTTCAATATTTTTCTTTCTCATGACATATCAAACAATCATATCAGCGCTACCGACTGCACTATGACGGCGGCTCAAAAGTTTTCAAATGTCCCAATGTCCCGTTTTCAATATATTTCATTCTCATGACATATCAAACAATCAGATCAAGGTTGACTCAGACTTGTGGCCCCTAGAGTGTTGTCATTACGCCTTTTTTATTTGTGTTTTCCTATAAAAACCTACCATTTTCGAAAGTTAATTCCAGTCCTTTTACCCATTACTACACAAGAAAATTTAAGACTGGTCAAAATTGAAAGAAGATGCATATAACAATTTTTTGTTATTGAAATTCTAAAATTCTTTGTCGTTTGGGGTAGAAATATTGGGCACATTGAAGAAATTGCTTTGTTCAAGCAATTTCTTCTATGCTCACAATGTTTTCCAAAGCTTTTTTTCTTGGGGTGCGTAAAAAGGAGGGCGTGTGTGGGAATGGGTTAACAACCATTCAGACTATGTTTTATTAAGAGAGGGCCAAAATTTTGACCCCAAGAGAGTAAAGAAAGACATTGCCATTAAGACCCTATTTCACGTGTTTTCCCAACGGTACACGACGATATACTCATGAACTAACTAATGTCTTTTTAATACTGTAAAACGTGTATTAAGCGACCACTCTAAGAACGGTCTAAAATGATAGCTTCAGAGATTGGTTACTTCAATACACTTTTGGTTGCAATATGAGGGAATTTTTTATTTAAGAGAGGAAGAGAATATCATGTTTTGTTTTCATGGAGGTATGAACCGAAAAAACTAATCACACTGTATGAATACGCGAAGCGGATTCATACATAAGTGTTATTAGTTTTTTTCGGATCATATCTTTACGAAAAAACAACAACAACAAAAAAAAAAAACAAACATATTCTCTTCATTTCTTATAATTTAATAGCATCAACCAAAAAAGGCAAAAACTTTACAATATCTTTTATACTTTTTGTATGGGGCTATTTTGTGCGGAAGCATATAAAATAGTTGCGTGCTCAAAATTTTGTTCGTGGAGGTATGAATATTTTTTTTCGACCAATTAGAACGCCCGTTTTTGATAGACGAATCTAAAAGTTAAATTATTTCAAGTATATCTATTTTTTTGCAGAATTCTCGTTTAATCTTACGTTTGAACTGATTAGAATCGTCTCAATGGGACTATTCTAATGAGTTCAAATAACATAAGATTTAATTACAAAATTCTCACCTCCGTGATATGACTGAAATACTGTTAAAAGTGGCGTTAAACCCCATTTAAAATAAAAAACAACAGCAATTCGCAATCGTTCTCAAGAGCGTACTTTCTTTGGAAAGGAAGTTCGACAATGGTCTCTTAATGAAAGTGTTCGCTTAATAGAGGTGCTCGCTAAAGCTAGATTGTCTCTACATATATCAGTGTCCACCTTTTCAAGTCACGTATATCAATGTAAATGTTCAAACTGGATGGAAAGTTATTAGTTATATATATTTCCTTTTATTCACCTTTTTCTTTTCAAATATCGATACATCCTCCTTTTAAGGTCAAACACCTGTTACGCTCCGGGAGTCCGTTCAGTCTCCGATAAACTTGTATTGACGGGTAACCATGGTAACGTTTTCCGCGATTCCGGAGCGACAGTCCTAATGCGATGCCAGTCTAGAAGAGGCATTTATCAATATAATTCCGATCAATAGTATTGTGCTGGATTTAAAGTGTGGTCGCCGTATTATTACTTGTATGTTTAATACACGAGGTTAATCTGCCTTTATTCATGCTTTCTCCCATTGTTGATGCCTATTGTAAAGTAAGTGGAGTTGTTATTTCTTTAATGTGCATGACCAAATATGGTAAAATTGTAATTTGATACATATAAGCATATAGTTAGCTTTTGCTTTGGGTAAGACTTGGAGGGGGAGGGGGGTCCGTCGAAATGCTACCCAAGCTATAGTAAATACATCTAATGAGCTATGCGATGATGTTATAGTTTTTATTGGGAATTAACGAAAGAAATCATGTTTTGATTTTTCAAACGAAATTTGATTGATAGCAAAGATATTTTTGCTTTAGGTGGAACTTAAGATGAAATCTATCGAAAATCTACCTAAACCATCGTAAATACGGCTAAAAATCTGTTCTACTATGACCTGATAGTTTTTCTTCGACGTTAACAATGAGACCATTTATTGGTTTACTGCATTAGATATAATTGAAGGGGGATGATAATCTTCCCAAATTCTTTATCGTTTTCCAACGACATTTTAAACGGAGTGATACTGGGTTACAGGACATAATTAAGCTTAGATTTCATGCAAATGGCGATTTCCAAAAATTTACACAGAGGCTTCGGACTCTCTCTCTGTCCCTCTCTGTCTCTGTCAGACTCTGTCTCTGCCCCCCCCCCCTCTCTCTCTGTCTCTTTCTTTTCTGTCTCTGCCTTTTGGGTCGGAATGGTTGTATACTTTTTTGAGATAAAAAAAATCTCCTGTAAAATGGCTAACTGAAAAATAGTTGCACAAAGTTTTACATAATGGACACACGCATGTATTTAGTATTTACAAAAGAAATGACAGAAATTATGATAATCGACCAAATGTGTATCTGGAAAACGGGAACATAATGATGATTCCAACCCATTTCAACGACATAAGACTACATAGAGAATTCTAAAAACTGAATGAAAACGATGTTCTCTCCCCATTAACGGACTCCTGTCACTCTTGGTCTGTCTCTGTTCACGAGTCTGTCTGTCAGTCTGTTTGCCTTTATATTTTTGTGTAGGGCCTATCTCGATTCTGGGTGTTCCATATATACACGTGACTGTAGTCTCGATAACAGGGTATTCACTCGGGTATTCAACCAAACAATCTGAATCGTTGAACTGTGCCCATAGGTTCACTGACCTGTGCTCTATTGGTGACATTACGCTTTGATAAACACAAAATTACACAGACCCGGCTTTAATTGATTGAATGGAGTTTAACGCCACTTTTAACAGTACTTCAGTCATATCGCGGCGACTGGAGCACCTAACAATGGTTTCCTGGTATTTCTCACACCAGTACTACCACTACATCCTTTCCTAGCCTCCAGCTGCTATCCCACTTAGGTTTACGATTATACACCCATTGGTGAGAGACAAATGTCGGAAAGGACATGTGCCACCGCCGGGGATCGAACCCATGACATCCCATGGTTGAAGATTGGGAGTCTGACGCGCTGCCGACTGCGCTATGACGGCGGCGCAGACCCAGCTTGAAACTTTACTTAACATAGACTTTTTATGTTCATGTCTTCCGCATTTAAACCGGCCAAAAAGACTAGTTGAGAACCTTTCTTTATTTTCTATTTCTTTTACTTTCTTTTCCTTTTCTGTGAAGCGATAAAGACCGTAAATAATTTTTGATGGGGGTTACACTTTTTGGAAAGCTGAATTCGATATTCATATATACATAATCCGTTAAGCTAAAATGGACTTCTTAGGAGGTGTTAAATCCAGTACAGTATTACATTTTAGACAGGTACAATTCAAAGACGTTACAGTCGACATTTTTTGTTAAAAATAACTCTGTCTTTTTTTATGGAAAACATTGTGGATAATGTAGAAATTGCTTGTAACAAGCTATTTCTTCATTTTCCACAATGTTTTCCAAAGTTTTCTTTTCTTGGGTCGTCAAAAAGCGCAAATGTGTGGATTTGGGTTAAGTATAGATTCTGATCAAACTGCGAGGGAGGGCTTCGCATGCTAATCCAGTTCGAAACTTTCTCTTGAAATTCGATCCTTGAATGTAGAATGGAACCTCTATCTAACTACACGTTTACTTTAACCCTTTCCTGTACAATCACTTGTTTTTACGCCCTTGTGGTTCTTTACTTGATAAAACATTGTCGGAAAAGAAGAAATTGCTTGTAACAAGCAATTTCTCCTTTTTCCACACTATTTTCTACCACATATGATGGTTTCATTTCAAATGGCATTCAGTTGTTATTGTCGTCTGCAACCTCTTTCAATTTGGACTAGTCTAAAATTTCAAAAAACGGGAAAGGGTAAACTCTTGAAACAGCTCTCATGATTGACCTCCCCTGTATTCGATATTCGATTTGTGTTTTAACGGAATGTTTAAATGGTGACGGGTAAATATTGCGATTGCCTCGTAAACCGAGTGGAACAGGTGCTTTATTAGTGATCTAGAAGTCACTGTCCGTCGCCGTCGCCGAGTTTTGTTCATAGGCTGTTTTGTTAGCTGTAGTACATCCGGTTGTAAAATAATGTTAACAGTGGGTTTAAGCCAATCTTTTTCTGTAAGGGATGGGAAAACATCCAGATGGATTGTTCGAAGGCGAATTTTAAAGCTTAAAGTTTTCGTTGCCTAGGATAACATATTCTTTTATATAAGCCATTGCCTTTCTACGAGAGTGAAAACATCCGGATTGACCGTTCGATGGCTACTTTAAAGCTTTCGTTTCCACAGATAGCACTTTCTTTTATATAAGCGACTGCCTTTCTACAAGAGTGAAAACATCCGGATTGAGTGTTCGATGGCGACTTTTAAACCTTAAAGCTTTCGTTGCCACGGATAACATATTCTTTCATATAAGCCACTGTCTTTCTACGAGAGTGAACTCCTCTGGATTGAGTGTTCGATGGCGACTTTTAAAGCTTCAAGCTTTCTTTGTCATGGATAACACATTCTTTCATATAAACTACGGTCTTTCTACGAGAGTGAAACCATCCGGATTGAGTGTTCAATGGCGACTTTTAAACCTTAAAGCTTTCGTTGCCACGGATAACATTTTTTCATTTAAGCCACTGCCTTTCTACGAGAGTGAAAACATCTGGATTGATTGTTCGAGAGAGACTCTTTCTGTCGATCTAAATAGATTTCAATAAACTAGATAAAAAAATAAATAATGATAATTAATAAAAATACACGCTTCCTTCATTTTCTTTCTTTCTTTTACTGATTGCCTTATTTAGTTTGAGCTTTTTTTACTAAAAAGTTTTGAAAAGAAAACAAGGTTTTTTTTTCTGGGGGGGGGGGGCTTTTGAAAATTGTGTGTTTTTAAAAAGAAAGATATCTATTATTTTTGCTTTAACATAGGGTCGTTCATCATTTAAACATTGAATTGTTGACCTCCGATATTTGATCGACATATTTTCATTATCAGGCGTCTATTTTAGCTGCACATCAACGGCTCGCTCGCTTTCTGCTTCATGTACTGGACTAAGTACATGTATTTCGAAAACGGATGTGGTTTGAGAACTCATTTGAAATGCGTTTCGGAGGTTACTGGGCGTGGCCAGCGATCCGTCAAATTGGATAAAAAATATACTGGGTTGACCTCGATGATTACTAATGATAATACAGTAGGCATCAAACGTACTCATTAATGAGAGAAAGTGTGGACGGAATCGATACGTATTTAGTTCAACTTAATTAATTAGACCTTGTTTCTGGCATTCCATCGGTTACCATCACGCCTGCTTTGAAAAAGTGACATATTACGCTTTTGTTACGCTTTAAATTAATGAAAGAAAATACGCAATCATTTTTTGAGGGATTATGTAAGAGAAAGAAATACATATTAAACAATTAACCCATTACCACACAATATTTTTAGACTGGTAAAATTGAAAGAAGTTGCAGAGGACAATTTCAAATTGATGGAATCTTAAAACTTTTGTCTCTTTGGGCAGAAAACATTGTGAATAATGAAAAAATTGATTGATTATGTCTCCATTTTCCACAATGTTTTCTAAAGCTTTTTCTCTTTGGTGAGTTTAAAAGCGCCAATGAGTGGGAACGGGTTAAATTAATTATTTTTTGTTCGAGGGGTTATATAAGAGAGAGAAGTATACATTAAGAATTATCATATAGATTAATCTTGGGCAACAATAACAAAACAAAACAACAAAGCCGGCAAAAATGTAGACTTTTAATCAGACGAAGTACTTGATGAATTTTTTCTCTCTCCATTTTTTGGTCTAAGTGGAATGCAATTTTTATTTCCTCGTTTAAAAATATTTTTTTTATGTTGTTGTTGTTCCATTTTAAACAAAAAGTGTTGTTTTACAATATCATAATAAGCAAGGAGCTTTGCTAAACTGGTTACCTTAACCTTCGCTATTTTGCAAAATTTTAGACCTGCCCGAATTCATAGGTTTTGCAGATGCAATTAAAAGGTTGTTTAGTTTGAAAAATAACCGTTCAGTAAAGTAGTAATATTAATGTTGAAAAGAAATAGCTTGTTACAAGCAAATTCTTCTTTTTCTGCAATCTTTTTTCAAATATGATTGACATAATTGACGGATCGCTGGCCCCGCCTACTGACCTCGCCGGCCACGCCCATTGAGTTCCGACAGAAAGTTTCACTTCGATAATAAATTACGTTATTTTGCAAAATTATTAGCAAGTAACATACAACAAGAAAGTAAAATGGTAAGTTGGGGAACTTAACATCGTAACTACGGCTTGAATGTTCAAGTTGTAGTTACGACATTTAAGAGTCCAAACCACCAAAAATATATCACATAAACGGCTAGGTTTGAAGTTCACTTCTAGTCTAATCGAATGCTTTGATTGGTCAATTTTTTCTTTGATTGGCATTGATAGTCAATTATGATAAATGAATTTATATACATGTATATATAAAAAAATAATTAAAAAATATGTAAGTATCATTCTTTATGAAAGCATTCCATGCTCTTTTGATAAAATTCAATGTCAATCAATCAATCAATCAATCAATCAACCAATCAATCAATTAATTAATCAATCAATCAACAAATCAATCAATCAATTCAATCAATTCAATCAACCAACCAATCAATTCAATTCAACCCAATTAATCTTTAAATGAATATTAAAGATATATAAAATCAAAGTACTGAAAGTACTGAAAGCTAGAAAAGCATAGTTTTGTTAAGAAATCTTCTTTGTCATGATAAATAAATGAGGTAAAAGCAACCCATGCAGGAGTTAACCAATTGCAACATGACAAAATCTTAAACTGGTTCAAAATTAAAGAAGTTGCAGACGACAATTTCAGGTTGGTGTAATTTAGAAAGTCTTTTCCTTGTTGGGTAGAAAACATTGATGACATTGAAGAAATTGCTTATTAGAAGTAATTTCTTCATTGTCCACAATGTTTCCCTAAGCTTTTTTCTTGAGATACTTAAAAGTTGGTATTGGGTCGGAATGGGTAAAATAGCATGCTTTTGAAGGAGTTCTTACCATTTGAATAAAGGTAATTCATGTGGCCATACAAAGCAATGTGCATACTGAAGACTCTGATCAGATTTATTTCGAACACTAAAAGCTCAAGTGAGCTAAAAATACATAGGAAATAAACTTGCAGACAGAGTTTGCAATATTCCTGAAGTACACAAGAAGTATATTCATGGCGTAGGCATTCAGTGCGTTTAGTGGTTAAGCCTCCAGTGGCAGCTTGCACTCCTTGAACTTTTAGAATACCTCAAATTTTTGTCTGTTAACTTAAGCTATCAAAGCTGACGCTTTGCTAGCTAAAAAGTAATGATATTAATTTTCACAGAAGGAATCTATTATTTTTATCCTAAATTCTATTATTTGTATCTATATTTTCAAACTATTATTTTCTATATTTTTCTTCAAATCCTAATTAAAAAAAGAAAAAAAAAAAAGAGTGAAATGCTGAGAGGAAGTAAGCGCAGCAAGGCCTTTCGCTACAAACCCACTCGGTGGTCAACAGAAATCAACACATTAGATACCTGTCAAACAAAATGGAGACCTTAGAAGAAGTGCAATGAGCAACGAGTCTATCGAGACTGCTCGCATGGCATGAAAAAGGTCTAAATTCTTGAAAGTTTTTCTGAATCTAGGATATTCATAATTCTTTACTAAGTGTATATCTTTTGAAGCACGACCACTATTTGACCATTGCTACATACATTCTTAATTTAACTCATGCCGAGTAAAATCGTCTACAGAATTACATTAAAATCACAGGCTAGACAGTACCGGATGCAATTATTGTGCGTTTATAATTCTTTCGAAGGCTTATCTTATAACAACTACGTCTGAAAAGGGACAAGTGGAAGCGTAGAACAATATCAAACTGTGCATGCTGATCTTTGTCTATACCTGATGCCAAAACAGGCATGTTCCGGGTTAAGTATGATAGGGGTTAAGATATTTGTATTTTACGCTTTTTTCCATGAGGCCCCTCTTTGCTTGACGATTCATATCCAGCAATCGGAGAGATCCAATTTCATTTACATGTTTTGTGTCAGGTTGTAAGTATTTTGACTATCCCTAGTTTGGCAGTTTATGTTTTGGTTTCCCTACAAACATTTACCCGACATACTAATACGAAAGTACAAAAAGAACTGGCCCAATCAGCAAGCTTTGGTGGCGCATGCTATCTAGAAATAAGACAATCCACCTTGAACTCAAGGGGTTTGTCGGCTTTACCTAATTATAGGGCAACAATATTTTGGAGTTTGCCAAAATTGAAAGAGGTTGCAGACGGCTTTTGAAATTATATTTGAGTTATAAAAAAAAAAAACAAAAAAAAATCAAAATATTTAGAAAACTTTGTGAGAAAAAGAGAATTGCTAGTTACAGCCTTGTGTCTACAACACGTCAGAATACGGGATTGTGTGGCAATGGGTTAAACATGAGATCCAGATTATAGCAAACAACAGAGGTACCATTTTGTTAAGAAATAATAAACGGATTTTAAGTAATGAATAATAATAACAAATAATAATCTTTCAAGAACTATGTATCATAGATATCAGTATTAATGTTCACATGGACTGAGCATAAAATGTTCTTTTTTAACCTACACTTTCAAGAACTGTTTTGTAAACATCAGTTATTATGACATGAAATTTACAACCTCTTTACTAACAATAAAATGATAAACTATACTTTAAACTCTTTTCCATACTACAAAATTTAATACTGATCCAACTTGAAAGATTTTGCAGACGACAGATAAGAACTTATCTAAATTGAACAAGACATTTGTTTAGGGTAGAGAAAACATTGTTGTGAAAGAAGAAATTGCTTGTTATAATCAGTTTCGTCTTTTCCTGCATTTTTTCTGCAGTTTTAAATCATGTGAACGTGAAAACATGTGCTTTTACGAGAAAAAATGAAGGAAAAGGTTTCTGACATTTCAAAGACATTAAAGCTCGTTTTATTATTGTCCTAATCTACGGTATATATCGCTATATGAGGGTTCAGGGCCCGAGATAATGAAACTTTTTCCGCACTCAATTGAGAATTCACTCAAAATTAGATTCGAAATTAAAGATACATATAAACTTAAATTCTACGCTAAAGGATAGATATAATCTCGGGCCAAGAAATACAATAATATCGATCCTGTTTAGAATGCACGAACTGAGCTGACTGAGAAGGGTAGATGCCAAGCTGCAGATGTTACAGATTTTTCTGATTGAAGAATAGTCGTTCTACCTTTGCTCATTCCCACACCATCCTTCCTTTTTACGCCCCTCAAGAGAATAATTATTGAAAGCAATAGGGAAAAAGAAGAAATTGCTTGTTGCAAGTAATGTCATTATTTTCTACATTGTTTTCTACCCTGAGAGACGAAGATCTAAATTTTTTCAACAATTTCAAATTGTCGTCTGCAACTTCTTTTAATTTGGACCGGCCAAAAATGTCACTGTGTGGAAATGAGTTAATTAATAAGTAGAATGTCGAGAAAATCTAAAATTTCATTAACATTGTCTTCTGCAACTCCTTTCAATTTAGACTGGTCTAAATCTTGCCGTTTGGTAATTGGTTTATCATTTTTAAAACACCAACCCTGGTTATCCCCCACTAGAAAATCTATATTTTGGATTGTGTAGGCTAACCAGGGTCGAAACCTTTTGGCAATGTTGGTCTATGCTAGATCCGATCTCTTTTTCAAATAGTTGTACCTGGGAGTTTCCGGGAGGTTCGTTTTCGCGTAACTTGTCACATATTTCTAAGAAGAATCGTGAAGCAAAAATGATACCTTTTGGAAACCACGCTAATTAAGTTTCGAAAGAAAAAAAAGATCGAAACCAGCAGAGGTCAAACAGGTTTGATATTTCAAAGAATGAAAGGCTGGTAACGTAGAATAGTCATTCTTTATTTCAAATATCTGCTCAAATCTGAAAAGATTAGACTTCGGTATGCCTACGCAGCCCGCGCTGTCTGATCAGAGTGGACATGTCAAATTGGTTTCGAAAATGGAACTCAGAAGATGGTCCCTTTTCGAATTAAGGGTCAAATTTATTCTGAAAGCTGACTCAAAACTTAAACCATTCAAAATATATTTTAGTTTACCTATCCTTAGGTGTACAACAGAGTCATTTCATGGAAATGCCACCAGTGTATTTTCTTCTTTACATAGATAAAGATTGGAGGTTTTGAGATTTTCGAAAACAGGTAAATGTAGTTTTTCTTGGTCTATCGATTTGGATACGTTAGTTTTTTCTGATGTATTTAAAACAAGAGCGCCGCCTACGGGTGCCTACGCTCGGCTGTTTGGCGCTGGATAGTGGACAAAATGCCTCTAGAGTCACCCCCTCGATTGTATTGTTTGCTTTTTTGATAGTGAACAAATGTGCCAAGTTTCAAGTGAATGCCTTTAGTAGAACCAGAGATATAGCAAAATGTCAAAGTTTTCGCACGACGACGACGACGACGACAATGACGACACCAAGGCTATAGCAATACCTCGGGTTTTCTCCGAAAACAGCCGAGCTAAAAATTAAGAATTATGAAGAGAATATTTATTGTTTCATTGAGGTATGAGCCAAAAAAAACTTAATCACATTAAAGTGATTGAGAATTTAGGTTTATACATCGATTAAAACAACAACAACCGAACACACACACACACACACACACACACACACACACACAAAACAACAACAAAAACAAAAAACAGGATTATATTCATTTTTTATAATTTAATGCCACAAAGCAAACAAAGCAAATGTTTTTTCTAGTTTGGGTAAAACTGTGTGGATCTACTTTGTGAGCAATCATAAGAATAAGTTGGCGCTAAAAAATTTGTTCTTAGTAGTATGAAAAGAAAATTTTAGCTAATTAAAATGCTTGAATCTAAATAGACGAAACCAAAATATGGTTATTTTATCTCTTGTGCGACGAAACTTTATGCTTACAGAATCGCTCTTGAACCAAGTCAACTTGTTTTCCCGTCCCTGAGATGGTTAGTGGCTTTAATACACTGTCGAATAGTCTGTGGGTGGCTATTAATTGCCCATGAACACATATCAGCTCAAACACGTTACCTCCAGATCAACTGTCAAGCAACTTTACCAATCGGCCATCGGGGCAGTTAATATGAACATGATTTAATTGTTAGTTTCGTCTATCAAAACGAGCGTTCTGATTGGCAAAAAAAAAAAAAAAATACCCCATAAACAAAATTTTGAGCATGCAGCTATTTTGTATGCTTGCGCACAAAATAGTTCCACGAAAAAAAAAAGTATCATTTTGAACAAGTAACATTTTTTTCTCTCGTTTGATGTCACTGAATTATAAGAAACGAAAAGAAGATTTTTCGCGTAATCAAAAAGTATATTAGTTTTTTCGTTTCATGCCTCCATAAAACAAAAAATATTCCCTTCATCTCTCAAAATGTTAAATTTCTGGGATATACGCGAACATGGATCGTATAGAAAATACGAAAAGTATTCGACTCTTGAATCTTTGCGAACTGCACCGCCTTATCAGAGTATACACGTTTTAAGAAATTTCAGATACAGAATCTTCGACTTTAAAAATGAAGGTCGGGGCTCTGATAGTCCCAATCTTTTTTGCAGGCATTTGTTCCCAGAAACTCCGTAAAACGCGTATTTGAAAAAGAGACAGAACCCAAACAGATGTCATTTAAATATAATATTTTGAGAATAAATACGTACTTAGGTAGAATAATATTTTTAGATTCGGCAAAAATCTGTCAAGTGAGGTGGGGGTATTTTCGACTTAAATCAGACTATGCAGTCTGGCCGGGATCGTGGTCGATACTTTTCGCCGGATTACTAGATATTTTTTTCCATTGACGGGTCACAAGCAATATCATCATCATTATCATCAATCTACTATCCTCATTATCATGATTATTTGAACTTATATTTTTATCTCACCTAAGCACAACGTGTTCATGATGAGATTTTGTGATCTAGCTGCGTCCTGCGTCCGTCAACATTTTGTTTGCAAGATTTTGGCTCAAATCATTTGATACTTGGTCAGAATGTTTGTCTCCATGTACTCTCTCAAGTTTGATACTGGGTCACATGAGGTAAAAAACTAGGTCGCTCGGTCAGATCTTTGAAAAACCATGTGTGCACTCTAGAGGACACTCTTTTTTTTTGCTAAAATGTCTTGATATTTGTTCAGAATGTTTCTCCTCATAAATTCTAGGTAAGGTTCGATATTGGGTCATATATGGTCAAAAACAAGGTCACTAAGTCAAATTTTTGGCTCAGATGTCTTGATATTTGGTAAGAATGTCTATCTTCATAATATATAGGTCAAGCTGATACTGGATCCCATTGGGTCAAAAACTAGGCTACTGGATTTAATCCAAGGAAACCCCTGTGGGCAAATTGGATGCCACATTATTTGCTAAAATGTCTTGTTATTTGGTAAGAACGTTTATCAGCATAATATCTAGATCAAATTTAACATTTGGGCTCTTGAGGTCAAAAACAAGGTCACTATGTCAATTTATTGAAAAAAGTATGCACACTATAGGTCATATTTTTGGCTAGAATATCTTGATTTTTAGTCAGAATGTTAATCTAGGTCTAGTTTGATATTTGGTCACAAGGGAACAAAACAATAGATCACTAAGTTCAATCTTAGAAATACCTTGTATGAGTTCTAAGTGTCATATTTTTAGCTCAAATATGTGATCATAATGTTTGCCTTCATAATATCTAGGTCAGGTTCGATATTTGGTCAAAAGCTAGGTCACTCGGTCAAAACTTAGAACAACCTTGTGTGCATTCTGGAGACCACATTTTTGGCCCAAATGTTTTGAATTTCAGCCAGATTGTTTGTCTGCATGATATGTCTGTCAGGTTCTTTATTGGGTCAAGTGGGATAATAAAGAAAGTCACTAGGTCGAATATTAAAAAAAAAAAAAAAAAAAGAAAAAAAAAATCTACACACTGCACTTCTTACATATTTATCTTGAAACATAGTTGAATGTCTTTCCAGTTTTACTTTATGAGACATGACTTTGATAATGGGTCTTTTTGAAGCAAAGTAAGATCTCTTTTGCTGTTTTACTTCTATAGTCTACGACTCGGATGAGCGATTTAGGGCCAGTGGTTCTCTTGTTTACTCTTATTATTTTCATTTATAGTAAGGCATTTTACCACTTACATACACGGCGATTGAAGTTTCAACGCTACTATATAATCTCGTCGATTTGTGACCAAAATCAGTGTTGTAGCTACAGCTCAATTAAACTGTAGTCACGACATATTCATTGTTCCCCTGCGATTAGCTATATTACGCAAGCTTTTAAATGACAAACTTGTCGGTAGTTACAATTGAACGTATCATGTATTCTTTCAGTTTTAATGTCCGAAAGCACACCGGAAAGTGGCGCGTCGACCCCAGTTGGTTGCGTCCAGGAGGGCTTCAAATCTGTCGGTAAAAGGTGTGTGGATAGGTTACAGTTATTAGGATACAGCAACACAAGCAGGTGTGTATACGCTTTTACAGTTACATCCATCCGACTAGGTGTGTGTAAACGCATTGTAAAAGGTGTGTGAATAGGCTTTTGCTATTTTGCTACTGAAGCAAGGTTGTAATGGTCCATGTAAACAGGTTACATTTTTGCTAAGGCTAAATCAGAACGTTTATATGCACTAAATGATATGTGGACAGGTTACATTAATAAGGTATGTATACTTTATTAAATGTAAGAGAATATGGTACTGCGACATATGAGGGGCGATTTAAATTTCCGTGGTCTATGGTAACAACATACAACTTATAAACATACCAATTAAGGAAGTATTTTAATTACTTTGCAGTGGCAGTAGGATTTTATCGCCCCCTCTCTTTCTCTCTCCGTGTGTCTGTCTGTCTGTCTCTCTCTCTCTCTCTCTGATAGAATGGTTGGTTGGCAACTGTAACGTCGTAACTACGGCTTGAATAATAAACCAACAAAAATGTTTCACAAAAAAGGCTGCCAATGTTGGAGTTCAAATCTTAATTCCGTCCTGAATGATTCGATTGGTCGATATTTTCCTTGATTGACAGCCGCGATTCGTCCATTATCCATAATGATAAGAAATTCCTCAAGCTGTTTGTAACAGCTCTTGAAAAATGAGTTCACAACTTCGAACCTGAGACAAAACAAAAATAAAAAAAAGAGAAAACACTTAGTATCATCGACATCGAAATAGGTCAAGTCATCAACATCCTCTGGGAAGGTGATGGACACAGTTGTTGTTCTCGGGTGCAAAAGGTTTGCTGCTATTAATTGAAATTTATTGCAAAAAATGTCACACCTTTACTGGAAGGTATTATGCTTACGTCATGTGGCAGTTTCGTGAAGAGATCAGGGAGAAAAGACAAGGAAAATGCCTCAGCACACAGGTCTATAGTTGCCATGGCTGCTATTCGGGAATATAGTTTAAACCTAATCAAGCATTCACCTGATTTAGCACCCTCTGACTATTAGTGCCCCCCTCCCAAAAATAGATATTGAAATTGTTTTTTAAAAATAAAGTAACTCAGCGATCGCCATTATCTCACTGAGGATGACGTCAAACAAGCTGATGACGCATCTTTGGGTCTCAAGATGCTACCTCACAGGGAAGGTATCCAAATACTTCAACGCAGTTAGACAGTGGTTGACCCAATTTTGATGAAAATACTTTCTTTGTCACGACGAAAATTCCTATTGAGTATGGTTTCATTTAGATCAATGACAAGGGAAAAATAGTTCCTATTGACAACTTCCTTGTCGCCACTCTATAAGTCACAATTTTGACTCTATCCTGAACATTTTGCATTGTCATGCGAGGGGTCCATTTTGATTATGGTGACAGTCTAGCCAGTATCAAGTGGTTGACCCAATTTTGATGAAAATGTTTGTTTTGTCACGAGGAAAATTTCTGTTGAATATGGTTTCATTTAGATCTTTGTCAAGGGAAAAGTAGTTCCTATTGACAATTTCCTTCTCGCCACTCTATGAGTCACAATTTTGACTCTATCCTGAACATTTTGCATTGTCATGCGAGGGGTCCCTTTTGATTATGGTGACAGTCTAGCCAGTATCAAGGAGGAAACACATTTGGGGCACTTTTTTGCGACTCAACATTCCAATATATTGGCCCAATCTGTCCTTATCTTGTTGAAAATAATTCTTTTGTCAAGGGAAAGATTAATATGAAAATAGTGATTTTCCATCCTATATCAGGTAAAAGAGGGGCTTTAGCAGAAGTATTTAGCAATTTTACAGCTCACCCGGTCACAGCATTTTGTCTTCATTTCTATTTAACTTGGTGAAAATATTTTTGTTGTCAGCAAAATTGGTTTGATTAGTTGGCACAAGAATATGAACTTATACGTTAATGCTTGGCCCAATTGTCCCTCTTGTTTATTGATGATTTTGCGGTTGTATATTACATGTGAAGAGTTATTGGCATTTTTAAGAAAAAAAATAATCACAATGTTACCAATTTTGTCGGGTTGGGGTTGGGTTATTTAAACCCGGAAGTTAAATTGAGCCTAAAAAATATTCCCATATAATTTTTAACAATACCATTGTTTTTCGGTCAATTATGACTTATTTACTTCAACAGACATTTTTTACATGATACACATAGGAATGGTTAATCTGTGGAGACGGAAGTTGTAGTCACTGTGATAACTATAAGAATTGTGTTTTCTGAAAGTCGAAGACAATCAATGCTAGAGATAAGGATTAGTTAATGAAAGAAATTGTTGTTCTTAATGTACATGCCATGATTAGAATGCAATTGGTATTTTATATATCGTGAACAAACAATGAAATGGCATGGAAAAAAACACTTGGTATTTTTTTGAAGGAAGTTGGACGATCGTGTAGAACGCCTCCGGAATTAGAGATTTCCTAATACCCTTGCTTTCGTCGTATAATGGATAAGTTTGAATCCATGTGAAGTTTATCTAAATTGAATATTTTCATGTAAAAAATTAATGGATATGCGTACTTTCATAATAGAGTAGACCATTTGTTCATTCTTAAGAATGGACAAACCATGATTCGACCATGTTCCCATTCTTAAGGGTGGTTTTCTCAAGATTGGCCACGATATATACACAGCTAGATGGGCGTGGATGGCTACAGATAGCAAGGCGGCTGTGTAAACACTGCAAAGGACTGAGAATGAATTACAATTATTTGCGGGTACGGCGACATTAGTCTCAACTTAGGAAGTTACATATTTTATTCTAACTGATACGACCAGTCTAAAAAATAGCATCGCACTCCGAGGACAGAAATCTTTGGTGAGTTACATGTACTCTTTAAAAGGTGTCGATTATTCATAATAATAACAAGACAAAGGTGTTGCCAATTGGAACTTATGAATAAATAGGGCATATATCTTTAGATATAAAACAGAAAAATACAATATACAAAGGCCTTGTTCATCAGAGGTGTGTTATTTTCGTCGGGATGAAAAATCCCGCTAAAATAGTTTTTTAAAGTTGTCCTTAAGACCGTTTTTTGTTACTTTAGTTTATACTAATTTATTTTAGTTCGATTGCAACGAAAGCTTTAAGCTTATAGAGTCACCCTCGAACACACGAACCAGATGTTTTCACGTCCCTGAAAGAGAGGCAGTGGTTTATCCCCACTGCTACCCACTTCTACAGCTGAGGCTGGCTATTAAGTGTCTTGCCCATGAACTCACCTCGGTGACGGTGGGGCTCGAACCTGTGACCTTAAGATCACGAGTCAAGTACCCATACCACTCGGCCATCGAGGCAGTCTACTTTGAGTGTAAACACTCGACGTCATTAAGGCTACCCGTTTAAGCCATTGACGAGTACACTTAAATTCCCCATTCCGAATTCTTAAGATTCGCGTTTAAAATCTTAATCTAAAAAACGCTTTATCTTAAAAATCTAAATAAGAATCTTTAGAATCTAGACGAAAAGAACGCACCATCGAACTTATAAAAAGGTTAAAGTAATAGAAATTGACGGATCGCCGCTGCCAATCAAATGTCTATTTTACCAATCAAATCATCTATTTAGATAGGAAGTTTGCTTTGGACTCCGACAGTTATGGTTAGGAGTTTTTGCCGATTTGGGGACTGAATCACCTTTACTATTATTATTTAAGTTATAGTTACGTCAATTAGGTCTCAAACCAGCGATCTGCCTTTTGTTTTATGTTCCTAAGTATACGTGCACATTACGCGAATTAACGTCGTTTGATATCTCAAAAGAAGTGCTTTGTCAGTTAGGAATTGTCGGCTATCATAAGCTAC
Source organism: Fragum fragum (assembly GCA_946902895.1). Taxonomy (NCBI): domain Eukaryota; kingdom Metazoa; phylum Mollusca; class Bivalvia; order Cardiida; family Cardiidae; genus Fragum; species Fragum fragum. The sequence goes on from OX336371.1 coordinate 10,780,475, forward strand.
AAGAAACAGGATGTATGTATTCCCATCATCATATTCATGATAATAATGATGATTATAATGAAACCAAAGGCACTGGAATGAAATAAACCCTTTGAACCCTTCCGAAGAACAGTGGGCGGGGTCAGCGATTCATCTATCATAGGCTACCAGTAATAGTATGTAAGTACTCGCATCTTTATAATCAAAATAATAATTATAATAAAACCAAAGGCACGGGAATGAAATAAACCCTCTGAACCCTGTTATAGGCCAATTGGTAGGGTCAGCGATCCATCTCTCATAGGGTACTTGTAACAGGATAAATCTTGATAATAATGATAATTATAATAAAAGCAAAGGCACGGGAATGAAATAAGTCCTTTGAACCCTGTTATAGGATAATTGGTATGGTCAGCGATCCATCTATCATAGGGTACTAGTAACAGGATAGATCTTGATAATAATGATAATTATAATAAAAGCAAAGGCACGGGAATGAAATAAACCCTTTAAACCTTGTCATAGGACAATTGGTAGAGTCAGCGATCCATCTATCATAGGGTACTAGTAACAGGATATAAACACCCCTATCATTATGATCTTGATAATGACGATAATTATAATAAAAACAAAAGGCTCGGGAATGAAATAAACCCCTTGAACTCTGTCGCATGTGCGTGACTCGCACACATTGAGCACCCTGGACAGCCATTCGGGGCAATTAGAACATTCGCTGATGTTTAAAGAAGCTTTGGTCTGTATCTTTCTACAGAGCGCTGAGTGAAGACTCTGACTCTATCAATTTGCGAACAACAAAACAATGTAAATTGGAGTCCATGGCGTCCCGCTCGTGAAAAATATATATATTGCTGTTCACTCACTGAAAGATAAATCGATATATCATAGGAACAATTAATTTTCTCTCCATACTATCTTCTTCTTCTCTTTCTTCTCCTTCTTATCAATATCATTATTATAATTATTATAGGTGTTGTTATTATTATATATTTTAAATGAATCTTTGATTTTTATTTGTTTTGTTTATTTTATCATTATGGTCAACAGGGGAAGTTATTCACTCTTAAATCCTAGACATGTCATTATCAAAAGTTTAATAATGTTTTTTAAGCGATAAGTCAAAGCTTACTACAATCATTGAAGCTACTATTTCCGTTATGATCATCACCATCACCAGATCATCATATCGATGCAAGTATTACTGTTGTTTATTAACATTGACCCTTCTCCCCTTTTTTAATTTCAGACTAGTCCAGTTTGCAAGGGTTGCATACGACAATGAAAATTGGATGCAATTTGAAATGAAACAGTCCTATGTGGTAGATAATATTGTGGGAGAAGGAGAATTTGCTTGTTACAGGCAATTTCTCCTTTTCAAACAATGTTTTCTTAAGTATAAAATCACAGCGGCGTAAAAACCAGTAGTTGAACAGGAAAGGGATAATAAAATGAACGTGGAGAGTAACAACAGGGAGAGGGTAGAGAAAGTTGTGAAAAAAGAGAGAGAGAGAGAGAAAAAGATGATATGAATGAGAATGATAATAATATGCTGATATTAGTTAATTTTAAAACTAAATAATGTGAATGAAGTTGATTAAGAGGATTCCTATATCAATAAATGATACTATTCTTTCATACCCGTTTTTTTTATTTGATATGATTATGCTAATATCGGTTATAATTCGCCACTTGTTAATAAGTAAATCAAGAAATAAATAATTGCGAAATGCCGAAATGACTAAACCGCGAAGCTTCCAGTCTATGTTGAACTTGTTGACCTGGATCGAGATACTGCGAGTTTACATCAGTAAACACTACAAAAAGCGGATTCACATGTGAACACTATTCATTTTAATTTACTTTCTTTGATAGTATGGCAGACTTCCTGATTACAGGCGGGACTGGCTATGTGCCTGATGACGGACTAACGGGAGCTCAATTATTCTCCCATGGAGACGGATTCACTTACAAGTGAGTGGAACTTCTCTTCACAACATGATTTGCTTGCAGAGCTTTCCATGTTGTCAATAGATTTAACCTGTAGGATACCATAGATCGAATCAGGGATAATCATGAAAGATGTGTAAAGTTGTTATATACTGCTGTTGAAATGTCATGTTGAAGGCATTATAGTTTAACTGAGGTATTACACAACGGAGTTGTGCAAAAAATATAAGGTTAAGTTCACCAAACAAAAGACAAAAAAACATTGGTTGATTTCAAAATATTGTATTCATATCAAAGTTTCATTACTATAATGAGACAAACGATATATGCAAAAAGTATGATATAAAATGGTTTAGAATCATTGGTTGGTAACCTATATATCCTTAATACAGCTTGAACAAGCTGTATTTACAATGTTTCACCTAATATTGTCAAATCTCAATTATCATGCATACCTATGTTATCGTGCATGGCCCCTAAGGAGCCCCAGTGAACTTTGGTGACCTTATTTTTTCACAGGATGTTTAGTTTTTGGGGTCCGTAACTGTTGCTGTGAGAAACACCCATACCATACAGCACACTTAACTTAAACCCAAGGAGATGCAAAATTGACCCCAAAATAATATATTTCACAAAATAGGGGACAGGGGATAAATTTAACATGAGTTTTCATAACTCTTAACTAAAACTTACACCAAATAAATCTTCTAGATTAATTGTTTAAAAGAAAAGATGGGTGACAAAAATTGAAACAATAAATTTGCTTCTTTTTGGTTGTCATAGACACTCTCTTTTGTAAGATGCATGATAGCTGCAGAAGCAATCCAAAATTTCTAAAGGGTCAACAAGGCAACTTTCAACATAAATTTCATTTAGAAGTTTAGAATAGAACTGGACAAAAACTTTACTAAAAGATAAATTAAAAGTATATAAGATATATAAAAACTATTTCATCAGATAAAAAACATTTTTTGATTGGCACTGAACCCCAGGTTCCTTACATGCACGATAATTGAGGTGAAGAGTATACCAGACAACAAAATTTTAGACTAGTCCAAACTCAAAGGAATCTAATCTTCCTAATAAAAGGTACAAATCTTTGTACCTTAATGAATAAATTGCTTGTAACAAGCAATTTTTTTTTTAATTCTCAACAATGTTTTACCAAAAAAGAAAAATATTTTTGAAGGGTGTAAAAAGGTTGGAATTGGTAAAGTCGCCAAACCAACAAAATTGCCTTGAATAAATCTCTGAGTTTCAAAGGTCACTTCAGGTCTAAATGTTTGATTTCATTGGCCAACCAATTTTTTTATTTAACTTAAAATCAATTACAAGCTAACTGCTTATTCCTATGAAACATCTTATTTTCATTTTATTCACACATTTGAATTGAATTTGGATAAGCAAATTCTTTCAACTTGGATGAGTACAAAACTTTGTTGTCTGGTAAAGAACATGGGAAGACATGTATACAGATTGTTTTAGTATTGGTATTTTAGATATGATTTTCTGACATTTAGAATTTGATTAGCAGTCTTGGTGCGTTTATTTTTGGTGCCATTTGTGACATTTATTTAGTTAGCTTCAATATATCCCATTTCTGTTTTCTGAAATTTTAGGCTGGTCCAAATTGAAAAAGGTTGCAGACAACTATTGAAATTGGATGCAGTTTGAAATGAAACCATCCTATCTGTCAGAAAATATTGTGCTACAAGCAATTCCTTCTTTTTCCACAATGTTTTCTCAAGTATAAAATCAGAGTGATGTAAAATCCAGGGTTTGTACAGGAAAGGGTTAACGGTATTATTTGGAAATAGATACTATCAATTGCTTTGATTCAGTGACATAGAGAGCCATGCAGAGATGGCAAATTAAAAAGAAGGGAAAAAACCAAAAAACCCAAAACTTGTAGAAAATAGGACCAGATAAAGGTGTTTACAAGAATTAAAATATTTACAGAGAATAGGTTTTCTTAACCCTTGTCATGCTAAATACGGTAAACTCTTTAGTGAGAATCACATCAAACCCAAGGGACTGGAAGCACTTTAAGGATTTAATAATGGGTCAATATTTGTTTTGACAGTTGATTTTATAAACAATTCTAGCTTGAAAGAGACAAACAGGTGGTGTATACCAAAATCAGACTGCATATGTGCAGTCTGATCTTTGCATATACCTCCTGTAAAACCAGGAATATTCGAAGTTCAGCATGACAAGGGTTAAGGCAAAAAGAAAATTATATCCATTCCCAAACAATAACGCCCCCCCCCCAAAAAAAAAAAAAAAAAAAAAGCTTTGGATAACATTGTGGACAATGTCGAAAATTGTTACAAGCAATTTCTTCATTATCAAAAATGTTTCTACCCTAGCAGACAAAAGATTTTCAAAATTTCATCAACCTAAAATTGTCAACTGGAATATCGTTGATTGAGAATGAGTTTAAACTTTTGTCCCGGTGTCGGTAGTGCATTTAACCTATTCCCACACAGTGAAATTTTAGACTGGTCCAAACTGAAAGAAGCTGCAGACGGCAATTTTTAGTCAATGGAATTTTAAATGCTTTCGTCTTTTTGGATATAAAGACATTGTGGATAACGAAGAAATGGCTTGATACAAGCAATTTCTTCATTTTCCACAATGTTTTTCCAAAGATTTTCTGGAGGGGCGTAAAAAGGAGGGCTTGTGTTGGAAGGAGATAAACCCATTCCCACACAATCCCTCCTTTTCACGACACTTAAGGAAACAGCTTTCAAAAACATGGTTGAAAAGGAAGAACTTGCTTGTATCAACCTACTTAAGAAAACAGTTTTCAAAAACATAGCTGAAAATGAAGAAATTGCTTGTATCAAGCAATTTCTTTATTTTTTCACCATGTTTTCTATCCCAAAAGACAAATAATTTAAGATTTTATCAAGATGAAACTTTCATCTGCAGCTTCTTGTTATTTGGACCATTCTAATAATTTGTTGTTTTGGAATGGGTTAAAGTTAATGACTTAAAATCGACAACAGATAAGACAACAAACCGAAAGGTTAACTGATCTGTGTCAATGACCATGTGGTCAGATTTTTGACCTGATTGATAAAAAGGGTTATTCACTGACCTTAAATAGCAGTGTTCCTTAAGGTCAGAGATACTGTAGATCACCTGTAACTGTGTTATCAGCAGTCTAAAGGTGGGGGGGGCATGATTCAAATGTTTACACATGAATCCAGCAAACTATAGTGTTGTTGCGTTAGACAGTTTTAATAAGATAAAAATTTAATTCATAATTTAAAATTAAGTTTTTTTTTTGGGACATGGCGAAAAAACAGGACATATTTTCATCAGGATGTACTTACAGGTTAGTTCATTATTAGTGCAGTGGAATCCTTATAATTGCAACCCTGATAATAGCAATTACCTGCTTTATTGACATTGACATTATGGACAAACATTAGGTTTAAAGAAAAAAATGTGTCCTTTTAATAGCAAGTTCTGGTTAATTAAAAAACAGAATTGACACATTGATGTTGTAATGAAAAGGAGTCCGTTGTATAAAGCATTGTTTTGCAATAGTTGTAATGAAAAGGATTCCACTGTATAATTCATTGCTTTGCAAAAGTTTTTATGAAAAGGATTCAACTGTAAAATGCATTGTTTTTCAAAAGTTGTAATGAAATGGATTCCACTGTATAATGCTTTGTTTTACAATAGTTGTAATGAAAAGGATTCCACTGTATAATCTATAATGCATTGTTTTGCAATAGTTGTAATGAAAATGATTCCACTGTATAATGCATTGTTTTGCAATATTTATAATGAAAAGGATTCCACTGTATAGTCTATAAGGCATTGTTTTGCAATAGTTGTAATGAAAATGATTCCACTGTATAATACATTGTTTTGCAATAGTTATAAAACATTGATATGAACTTGGTGTTGTGCTTTTTTAACCCATTACCAGATGGCAAAACTTTAGACTGGTCCAAATTGAAAGGAATTTCGGACATTTTTTTTCAGCTTTCTTGGTAGATAACATTGTGGAAAATGAAGAAATTACTTGATGCAAGCAATTTTACAAAATGTTTTCTCAATCGTTTTTCTTGGGTGTCAAAGAATGACATTGTATTGGAATTGGTAAAAAAAATTAAAGGTTTGGTTGGCCAGTACCTTACATTTGCTCAGAATACTCTGGTTCCTCTGGCTGTCATGTCTGTTTAAAGTTTAATAATTGCATGTAAGGTGATGAATACCAAGCCATCATCATTTTTAGTATGTGTCTAGCTTTTGTGAATAAAATGTACTTTCCACTGATGGCACTGTCAAAGGTCATCTCTTCAAGGTCATTTTTCGGGATAAAATCTACCATTATAGGGCATATATATTTTACTTCGCATAATTAGTGTACTTTTCTTAATATTATTCTATTTCAGTGACTTCTTGATACTGCCGGGTTTTATTGACTTCGCAGCTGATGAAGTGGTCAGTATAAATTTTTGCAAAACATACAATTTTTGGGAACATTAACCCTTTGCTGTTTTCAGACTGGTCCAAATTTAAGAGGTTGCAGAATACAATAAAAACTGGTTATAATTTGAAATGAAACCATTCTGAAAAAGAGAAATTGCTTGATACAACCAATTTCTTCTTTTTCCACAATGATAGCTCAAGTATAAAATCATGACGTAAAATCCTGGGCACAGGAATGTGTTAACCCTTGTATTCCTGTTTTGACAGGAGGTATAGACACCTACTGTTTGTCCACTTCAAGCTAAAATTGTTTATGAAATCATATTTTTATAAGAAATACTGACCAACAACTAGTGTCTCCGGTGTTTTCGACCCTTTGATATTGATGCAATTCTGAATAAGGATTTAGTTTGTTATGACAAGGGTTGATTAAATGTGTCATCTATAAACAGATAAAAACAAGGCCTCAATATGACCTAAATTTTTAAATAAATCTATTGATTGATTAAATGGGGTTTAACACTGCTTTTAACAGTATTTCAGTCATATCACAGCAGCTGGAGCACCTAACAATGGATTCCTGGTATTTCTCACACCAGTACTACAACTACATCCTTTCCTAGCCTCCAGCTGCTATCCCACTTAGGGTTAAGATTTTCCACCTATTGGTGAGAGACAAATGTCGGAAAGTATATGTGCCACCACCGGGGATCCAACCCATAACATCCCATGATTGAAGATTAGGAGTCTGACGCGCTATGATGGTGGCCTTCATTATACAGAATTTAAGGACATATGATATTCAACCAGTCATATAATGTCATGTGTAAGATGATGTTATAACATGCGTTATGGTTTATGTGTTAAGGCATCATTTTTCCAAATAGCAAAAAACTTGTTACTATAGATTTAAAGTTCATTTGCATAATTATTACGCTAGTGTTATATCACCTACCCCTATGTAATTTTAGAAATATTCAATACATTTATTTCTTTCCTGCCCTACTTGTCATTTTAAAAGTCCAAATTACTCGTCTATTTAACAGGACTTAACATCTGCATTAACCAAAAGAATCTCACTTAAAGCCCCGTTGGTTTCATCACCCATGGACACGGTAACAGAGTCCGAGATGGCAATAGCGATGGCTGTAAGTATGGAAGTAATTGAGAGCATAATAATTTGAATTGATTTTCTTTTCTCTTTTGCCTTATTCTAAAGAAAAACTGTGATATCTGAAGTGTAAAAGGATAGTCTGAGGCCTCTTTTGGAAAAGTCAACCAAATCCAGCTGAGGACAATCAGACATACCGTTTGAACTGAAACTATGAAATAGAGGACAGTTGTTTGTTTAAATGTAAGATAAATGTAAAATTCATTGAGTGAACAACAAAAACTTTATTTTCATATAAATGGAGCTTTTGTTGTTCTATTTCTGTAATGCAAAAATTCCATCAGCTAAAATTTGTGGTCTGTAACTTCTTTCAATTTGGACTGGTCTTAAATTTTGTTGTTTGAAAATAGTTTAAAACAGTGAGTTTATCAGTCTGAAAATTTCCCTGTTTTATTGCTGTAATTATTAATTAATAATTCACAGAGAAATCTCGATAATCCATTGGTAAGCATTAAAGAATGTACTTAAACAAGCAATTTCTTCATTTTCACCTTGTTTTCTCGAACATTTCTCTAGATTGGTGTACAGGGCTCTGCAGGAACGTCTTAACCCATTCCCACACAACAACATTTCAGACTTGTCCATATTGAAAGAAGCAAAAGAGGACAATTTCAAGATGACAAAATTTTAAGATTCTTCATTTTATTTGACAGAAAACATCAAGGATAATGAAGAAATTGCTTTATTCAAGCAATTTCTTCATATTCCATAATGTTTTCCCAAGTTTTTTTTTGAGGGGCTTAAATATGAGGGATTTTGTGGAAATGGGTTGAAGAGGGAGGTTGTTTTACGAAAATTATGTACTAACAAAAATCAGACTGGACAAAAGTGTTAAAAAATCTTAATAAATGTTGTCTATTTTATGATTTTAGTTGTGCGGAGGTGTGGGTGTTATACATCATAATTGTCCTGTAGAGGTTCAGGCGAACGAAGTTAGAAAAGTTAAGGTTAGTTCAAGAATACCATTTGTAATATATGCTAGGAAATCACCTTTCTTAGTAAATGAGACTTTGCATGACATGTCTTTCTGTTGTCGATGTCGAGTCGCTAGGCATGCATACAGAGCTGCACCAAGAAGTTCACCTCGGAACAGCTATATATTGCAAAATTTATAGTCAGAATCTTGTATCAAAAAGGTAAAATGGTTGGTTGATGACCAGTTCATTCAAGCTGCAGTTATGACGTTTAGTTGCCAAACAACAAAAATGTATCGAATCAACCAATGTCAGAGTTTAAAGTTCATTCAAAACCAGACAACTAAGTTTGGGAAAGAAGCTGCATGTGAAAAATATAAGTTCCTGAAATTTGACAATTTTTTTTCTTTTTGGGTAGAAAACATGGTGGACATCAAAGAGTCTTTCTTGTTGCAACAAACATTTCATTTTCTGAAAATCTTGTCTTGTTTATTTTTGGCGTGAAATAGGCAGTATTGAGAGGGTAATTGGTTAAGCATAGATACTGATCAGTACAGGGGTTTATTGGTAAAACTGCTTGATTCAAGGTTGGTAAGAAGCTGAAGGCGACAAGTTCGAATCCTGGCAGGAGCGGCTTTTGGATGTGTCCTTGTATGGGTCATTTCAGCCTGGTATTTGTGATACCATTGATGCTCATGAGTTAGTGATCTCGTTATGAAAGCAGCATAAAAACCTGAAATATATCACAGACAAGTCACATAAGAAATTTTATTTTCAGCCTGCTTGCAATGTGCAAGACATAAGTATCACTCAGACAAGTTGATATATGCACATAAGTTCATCAGTCTGTCTGTTCCCAACCATATCCCTATATTTAGGGGTGGATGACAAAATAACTTGGCATAATTGTTCTCCATCATGAGTAGGTAAGCCATGTAAAACAAAGTTTAAGATAGCTCAAGGGTCAAGGTCACAGTTTATGGTCAAATATTTGGCAAGCTTGTAATTTTGTCCCTGACCAATATTTTAACTACATTAGTTATAATATTTTAGTCTCCCTTTGACAAATTTTGGGTTTAATCTAAAGCTTTCAACCTTTTCTTCATTTCAGAAATATGAACAAGGTTTTATTGTGGACCCTGTAGTTATGTCTCCAAAACACACAGTAAAACATGTGATAGAGGCCAAGAAGCTGTACGGTTTCTCCGGAATACCGATCACGGAGAAAGGACATATGGGAGAACAACTAGTGGGGCTGGTGACACAGAGGGACATTGACTTTCTGTCTAATGATGAACTTGGGACAGCTGTGTCAGAAGTAAGTGAAATCTTATTCCCACAGAGTAATCCTCCTTCTAAAATTATATTTGTTAAAAATTTGAACTGGTTCACATTCAAAGCCAGCTCAAATTCAAAGATAAAGTTGATGACATATTGTCAGGGATATGGAATTCCATTCCAAGCTTGTCTAACATGGGCTTTTCTACTTGCAGATAAATTTATTTTTTGAGGGATGAGTAAATACCAGGGCAAATCATAGAATGGACAAAACAGATCTTCACTATATATTGGAAAATTATCATGATGTTAATACTGAAGGGGAGAAAATATTGTCATTATGAAGAAAATGCTGGGTTCAAGCATTTTCTTCATTAACCAATGTTTTCTCAAATTTATCTTTTCACTCTTTTGGGGACAAGTTTATTTCAGTTCTTGACAAGACTAGAAAGTCATGTTTTATTTGATTGGGGACAAGTGGATAAAATCAGCAGTTACATAATTAATATTGTTACAAGTGATTTCTTCATTTCCCACAATGTTTTCTTACTAGAACAACATAGATATTCAGAATTTCACCAACTTGAAATTGCCATCTGCAACTTCTTTCTTTTTGGATCGTTCTAAAATATTGTTATTTGGTAAAAGGTTATTACAAAATTTGACACAAAAATTGGTCTTTTGTGATAAAAAATTTACTGAACAAGCTGGCGTTTTGATGCATTGAAGAAAATTAGCTGACGATTGAGAAACTGTTTATAACAAGCAATAAATGATGGAATTTTAAATATCTTTGTCTGTTTGGGTAGGAAACATTGTGAATAATGAAAAAATTGCTTGAATAAAGACTTGGTCAAAGATTTTTGAAAATGAAGAAATTGCTTGTAATATACAATTTCTTCATTATCCACAATGTTTCTACTTCAAAAGACAACATTTTTTTTTAAAATTTCATAGACTGAAAATTGTCATCTATAACTGCTTTGAATATGGATCAGTTTAAGCTTTTGTCATCTGATAATGGGTCAATTCCTGAGCAAATGAATACCTGGTAGCTAGGTTTTGTGATAGCATTGTGTTGCTATAGTGCATAACTTTAACCATTTTGTGGATTAAAAATTATTTGAGAAAAATATTTTTTTGCTTAGTCAAGGTACCAAAGTTTAATCCTTTTCCAAAATTTTAAACTAGTGCAAATTGAAAGAAGTTGCAGACAACAATTTCAAGTTGGTTAAAAAAAAAATCCTTACCTTTTAGAGTAGAAAACATTGTTGACACTGAAGAAATTTCTTGTTACAACACAATGTTTTCAAAGCTATTTTCTTGAGGAGCCTAAAAAGTAGGATTGTTTGCGAATGGGTTAAACAAAATGTGATAGGCTCCCTATATTTACTTCACTACTCAAAATCAATATTTCAACAGGTGATGACTCCATTTGAAGAGTTGGTGTGTGCCCCAGCTGGTGTTACGCTGAAAGAGGCAAATCTCATCCTTCAGAAAAGTAAAAAAGGTAAAGTCTTTTTTATGATGAAATTTTGATATAAGGACTCGGCTGTGCTAAGACTTCTGTTAATCCTGAAATACGCTATCACTGATTTATATTTTTTTTCAGTTTCATCTATCAAAAATAAGTAATCTTATTGGTTGAAAACAAATTATTCATACCTCCAAGAACAAAATTTTGAGCACACGGCTATTTTGTATGCTTCCACAGAAAAATAGTTCCATAAAAAAAGTATCAAAAATTTTAAAATATTTGCTTTTTTCGCTTGATGTCATTAAACTTTATGAAATGAATAGAATGTCACAAGCAATTTCATCATTTTTCACAATGTTTTCTAAAGCTTTTTCTTTTGGGGCATCTAAAAGCATCACTGAGTTGGTTATCTAGGTATAAGCTGAGGATTTTTAAATCATTCTCTTGTTTGCAGGCAAGCTACCAATTATCAATGAAAAAAATGAGCTTGTGGCCTTGATAGCAAGAACAGACACAAAGAAAAACAGGGAATATCCGCTAGCAACTAAAGATGACAAGTAAGTTTTGCATTTTTAGCTAGCAAAGCATCAGCTTTTATAGCTTAAGTTAACTGACAGAATTTTGAGGTCTTCTCAAAGATCTACTAGTGCAAACTGCCACTAGAGGCACTAGATCCATTGATTGCATACACTGTTAAAAGTAGTTCTTATGTATTTCAGGCATTTTGCAAACTCTATTCAAATTGTAGAGAACTCTTTCAAAAGCATTATATTTAACCCATTACCACTCAATCCCGTTTTTTAAGCATCAAAGAAAAAAAGTTTTGAAAAACATTGTGGATAATGAAGAAATTGCTTGTAACAATGTTTTCTATCCTATAAGGGAAGATTTTCTAAATTCCACCAACTTAAAACTGTCCTCTGCAACTTGTTATCAATTTGAACTAGTCTAAGATTTTTTCATGTTGTAATGGTTTAACTCCTGGGTTACTTTAACCTCGTTTATTTTTATGATAATTTTTGACAAAGAAGATAAGTTAACAAAACAATACTTTGCTAGCTTACAGTACTTTCATTATTAGTCCTAGTCATACTGAATCTGGAATGTCCCCGTTTTGGCAGGAGGAATAGCCAAAGATATTTGCAGACTCTCACATGTGCAGTCTCATCTTTGCCTACACCACCTGTGTGCCCCCTATAGGACAGATTCCTTTGTGAAATTTGATAACAAAGGAATTATTGACCCTCCATAGGATCTTATGACACTTTTTGATGCGCTGCAAGTAAAACAATTTGGAAAACATTGTGGAAAATGAAGAAATAGCTTGCAACAATATTGAAAAAATCTACAATTTCATAAAATCTGCAACTCCTTTCAATTTGGACAATTCTTAAATTTCGTAGTATACTAATTGATTAAAATGTTTCTGAAAATGGATTTATGTCAGCATAACAAAGGTTAAAAAAGCATTTTGTATGTGACTTTTTTGTAAAACCTTTTATTGTCTTGTTCAATAAAACTTAGTTGTATGTTCTAATTCACTGTTTTCCTTAAAGAATAGATATTGCTGGGTTGGTTCTGATGTAAGCTTGATTGAAACTGTAGTTACAAGGTTTTATGATTATACTGTCAATATGTAGATTCTACTAATAGATTTCAAATGCAGACCTCTTTTCCCCAAAAACTTCAGAAGTTTCAATTTGAGATTTGACTTTGAATTTATACAGACAGCATTTCAAAGTTTATGTAAACGGAAAATTCATGTTTCTTAAAAGGCGGAAAATTTTGTCTTGTTTTGCAGGAAAAGGTTGAAGTACAAATTCTATAAGAGAAATAAGTTCTAAGCAGGCGAGGAATGGTTAGAATTATTTGATTTGAGTGGATTTATACTTCTATTGTCAATGGCTATATTTTAGACAGGCACTTTGATGATGTAGATTGCTTTATTCCATTCCCACACAACAAAATTTCAGACTGGTCCAAATTGAAAGAAGATGCAGATGACAATTAACAAGTTGATGCAACTTTAAATTTTTTGTCTTCTTAGATGGAAAACATTGTGGATAATGAAGAAATTGCTTCCAAAGCTTTTGTTCTTGAGGGCTGTAAAATGAGAGATTGTATGGGAAAAGGTTAATCCGTGACCCCATAGGAACATCTTAGACTGGCTGCTTTGCAAAGACATTTCAAAATGCATTTAAATAGAACAAAATAATTTTCATGTGGTGTAGAAAACATTGTGAAAAAAGGAAAATTGCTTTTTACTAGCAGTTTTTCCTTTCCCAAGATATTTTCTTGAGCTTTTTTCATCTATGCGTTAAAAAATGCAGGATTGAGTTGTAATGGGTTAAGTTGGATTTCAATTTAAAAATCTTTTAATTTTTATTAGTACTAAATTCCTTTCCTAAACAATTTTGACATTTACAATCCTGCAGTGTGCTATCTTAGCCATTAATACATTACTGATCACTAGCAATATTTTCTTTTTCTGCAATGTTATCTGTCGTTTTTGGCTCGACTGTTTTAGGAGAAACTTGAGGTATTGATATAGCTAGGATGTCGTCTACGTCTGCCTCGAGATTGTCCGAAATCTTTGAAATTCTGTGATATCTCTAGTAATGCTGAATACAGGACTCGGAATATAAGTTCACTATCAAAAGAGTAATCTATACTAACAAGGGGATAACTCTAAATGCATTTTGAATGAATTATGTCCTTTTTCAACAGCCGAGCCTTGGCATCAGCATACTGTGCTCTTGTTAAGCCATTCCCATACAATGACACTTTTTAACGTCCCTCAATTAGAAAGCTATTGAAAACATTGTGAATAATGAAGAAATTCCTTGTTACAAGCAATTTCTTCATTATCCACAATGATTCCTACCCTAAAAGACAAAAATTTTGAAGATTTCATCAACTTGAAATTATCGTCTTCAACTCTTTTGAATTTGGACTGGTCTAAGATTTTATCAAGTGAGAACTGATTAAACTTTATTTTTTCAGTCTATCCTAAACTATCTGTATCTGCCTAGACATTGGACTAGCCCAAAATTTGCCATTTGGTATAAGATTGCTTTACTAATTAATTTAAGAAAACCTTTTACAATTTTAGCTTTGTCTGCTCTGGGTGAGCTTTCTAGATATATTGAATGCCATAAATCATAAATGCTAGTCTATTTGTCTGTACACAATTGATGGATCGTTCGCCCGGCCTCCGCTGGCCTCGTCCATTGACTCAGACAGATGGTTTGACTTTTGATATGATACGGCACTGTTTTATTTACTGGCCAAATTTATGTCCAGTAACGTAACAAAGTATTAAAATGGTCGGTTGTGTGTCAACCCTAACCTCGTAATAACTCATTCCCAAACAATGACACTTTTGTATTCCCCTGAAGATAAAACAATTGGGTAAACATTGTGGAATTGAAATTGCTTGTAACAAGCAATTTCTTCATTTTCACAATGTTTTCTAACCGAAAGTTGAAAAAATCTAAAATTTCTTAACATTTAAATTTATTCTATACAGCTCCTTTCAATTTTGACCAGTGTAAGATTTTGCTGTCTGGTAATGGTTTAAGTCATAACTACGACATTTAAGTGGTCAAACCATTAAAAAAATTTTCAGATTAATTTTTGACAATGTTGGGAGTTCAAAGTTAATCTCCTGTCTAAAAGAATGATTTGGTTTGTCGATTGATTCTTTGATTTACAATCACGATCCGTCAATTTGATGTCCACATCCTTGTATCCCTGAAAGGTCACACCCTTCCTTTACTGTAAATCAGGTAATTTTGATGTTTGTATTATTTGGGGAATTTGCCTTTTCTTCTTTCTTTATTTTGTCAAAATAATACCAGCCTTGGTTGAAATATCTTGGGAAAAATAAAAACCTGATCTACAGCACAAATTAGAATTCCTATTATGTATCTTCACAGAACTTGGGTCTGCATAGAAGACTGTATGGTGTAAACCCTTATCATGCTGATAATTTCCTTCACAAAATTGCATTAGAATTAAAGGACTGAAAGCTCTTGATAGGCTGAAACACTAGATATTGGTCAAGATTTCTTTGAATATTTAATTCATAATTTCATAAGCAACTTTGGCTTTACAGGCTTTACAGGAGGTGTAGACAATGATCCGACTGCACCTATGTGCAGATTGATCTTAATCCATTCCCATGTAAAAACAGGAATATCCCAGATTCAGCATGATAAAGGTTAATGTAGATTTTTGAATATTTTTAAAAGGGTATCAATCTTTAACCAGACAACAATTTTTTAAAAAAATCCTTTTTCTTTTTGGATAGAAAACATTTTAGATTATGAAGAAATTGCTTGCAACAATTAATTTCTTCATTTTCCACATTGTTAACCAAGGTTCTTTTGTTAGGGATGTAAAGCAGGGTTGTTTGGGAATGGGTCAAAAAGCATAAAGATTTTTTAAAAAATTATCACAATCAGAATATCGTGTTGTGCTTCATACTGTAACTCAGCTGATGGATTGCCCCTGTCAAACAAAAAACTGATGGATCAATGAAATCATTCCTCTAGACTTTGAACTTTGATCTCTAACATTTATGTTAATCTTTTTTTATTCATTTGACAGCATAAAAGCTTTAACTGCTATGTTATGGTCGCTAACCAACTATTTTACATTTATGGTGCAGTTAATGACCATAAATTTTGCAAAATAATGCCGCTAGCAATCAAGTCAAAATTGCTGTCAAAGGTTGGTGGGCATACCCAGCGCTCATTCAATGACATCCATATTTCAAATAACCACCTGTCTATGCTCCACATTGAGAGTAAGAAGCATATGGTTTTTGCCCAGAACGTTTGACTGTTATTCCATTCATTTGCTTGAATTTTTTGACGAATCACTAGCCCCACCCACTGACTCATACAAATAGCTCCACTAAGATAGTAAATGGTGTCATTATGCAAAACTTATTGCCAGTAATAAAGAACAAAAAGTAAAATGGTTGGTTGGCAATGTAAACATAAGCAGAGCAGAATAAGCTGTTGTTATGATGTTTTACTACAAAAATACTTCACATAAATGTCAGAGTACAAAAGTTAACTTCAGGTCAAACTGTATGATTTGATGGGTCTATTTATCTTTTGATTGACAACCGTGGTCTTGCGATTGGTCTTGTCTTTTGACTTGTAAGTGCTGGGATTTTCATATTTCACATGTGTATTCCTTATGGTGGTTCCAAGGTCAAGGTTAATATCAAGGTCACATTTCCTTAAATCAGCAGATAGAATGGGTATTCTTTTTTCCGTCCCCAAGCCTATTAGATTGGGGGATTATTATTTCAATGTTATCCATTTGAATGTTTGCTTGTCTATGAGCAATATCTTAACATTTAGCTATTATTCGAACACAGTTCAAGATAAAATGTACTTGGTTCATATTTGGGCCATAGGTTTCTTTCACTGATAGACTTCAGGGTCATCCATCAAGGTCAAGGTCACTTCTTAAGGTGGTCAAGGTCACTTATTAAGGTCACATGATTTGTAAACTTGACATAAAAACTTGACATTTGCTCATATTCAAACGCCATCGCAGGCTCTTGGCTCATATTTGGATATAGGTTCCTTGCATTGATAGGTGTGAGTTGGTTGTAAGGTCAAGGTCACCTATCAAGGTAAAGGTCACTTATCTAGATCTAATTTCCTAAAAAAAGGGCTATTTGGTTGTCATGGTGTTTCACATCTTGGGTTTTTTGTTTTTGTTTTTATTTCTAAAGAATTAACAAATATACATATCATCGTTAGTCTTCCATTTGAAACAGTAATTCTGAAGTCTAAAGCCTATTTAATCAAATACCAGACAACAAAATTTTGGATTGGTCCAGTTTCAGGAGAATATTTTCAGATGATGAAATAATAGAATCTTTGTCTTCCAGGATAGAAAACAGTGTGTAAAATGTGTTATGCAATTTCTTCAATTCCTGCAATATTTTCTATCCCTAAAACACAAAGACTTTTAAAGTTCAAAAATCTAGGACCATTACTAGATGACAAAAGTTTAGACTGATCAAAATTGAAAGAGGTTACACACGTCATTACAAAGAATGTTTAGATTTGAAAATGAATATCATATAGGATTGAAAATATTGTGAGAAAATTAGAAATTGTTTGTTACAAGTAATTTCTCCTTTTCTCACAATATTTTCCTTATCTAGTCTTCTTAATTGTTTTAAAAGGTGGGGTTGTATGGGAATGGTTTAACCCTTTTCTGTACAAACCTGGATTTTTACGTCGCTTTGATCTTATACTTGAGAAAATATTGTGGTAAAAGGAGAAATTGCTTGTAACAAGCAATTTCTCCTTTTCCGACAATATTTTATACCACATAGGATGTTTTCGTTTCAAATTGCATCTGATTTTCATTGAGGTTTGCAACCTCTTTCAATTTGGACCAGTTTAAGATTTAAAAAGAAAAATGGGAAATTCATTAAAAGACTGTTCACGTCTTTCCAGGAAGCAGTTACTGGTGGGTGCAGCTGTCAGTACTCATGATACAGACAGAGCCAGAGTGGACGCTCTTGTGCAGGCTGGGGTGGACTTCATTGTTTTAGTAAGTCTTGTTAGGATCTTTGCCTAATGACCAGGGTTTATTCTAGGATTTTAAAAAATGTGGAGGATTGTTTGCACAAAATCTATGCAACTGAGAAATGTTTAGTATATCATGCTCTTTGTTTAATCCTTTACTGTTTTGCAAAATTTTAAACCTGTCCAAATTCAAAGGATTTGCAGACAACAATTTAAAAGTCAATTTTATTCGAAAAATAATCATTCAGTAGGGTAGAAAATGTTGTGGAAAAAGAAGAAATTGCTTGTGACAAGCAATTTCTTCTTTTTCTACAATATTTTCTCAAGTACCAGAAACCAGTGATTGAACAGGAAAGGGTCAAATCTCCCAACAATGTTGAAAATATGAGGGGTCTTTGAAAAAAGTGGGGGATTCCCCCAATCCCCCTGCCTAGAATAAATATACTGAATGACTATGCTACTGTTCTTTTTAAATTATCGGTATATTAGGGCTTTATAGTTGGGAAAACAAGAAGGCACAAACAATACCTTTAACCTTACTTTTTTTTACGCCCATCAAGGAAAAAGCCTAGGAATATGTTGTGGGAAATAAAGAAATTGCTTGTAACAAGGAATGAAAAAAAAAAAGAAAACGAAAAAGACTGTTCAAGCACTTTTGATCAGGGGAAAATCTAAGGAATGTCTATCACTCTCAGGGTTGTCACTGATTGAATTTTGTTACACACCTACAGAAATACCAGGAATCCAATGTTAGGTGCTCCAGCCGCAGCAATATGACTGAAATACTGTTAAAAGTGGTGTTAAACTCCATTCAATCAATCAACCTCCATATAGATCATAGGCTTCATGACAAAAACTGGTGTTAGTGTCAATCCCTGGCATTGGTTGGACATTCTATGAAACCACTGATAGCACTAAAGATATTAACCCTTTCCTGTTTGCAAATTTTAGACCTGTCCAAATTCAAAGGTTTTGCATTGAAATTTTTAAGTGCATTTCATCGGAAGACCAACCTCTCAGGAGGGTAGAAAATATTGTTGAAAAGAAGAAATTGCTTGGGACGTAAAAACCAGGGATTGTACAGGAAAGGGTTAACTTGATAAAAAATTGAAATTCATACCATCAAGGGGGGTGGGGGGGTTACTTTAAGTTTATTTTTGTATGAATTATCGCCCTCCTTTTACTTATATTTTTTCATTGACTATCCCACCCAAAATAGCAAGGGTCTAGCTTCTGCATGCTATGCTTTTGTTTTCCTAAAAGGCTTTGTAGCTGTTCTAACACAAATAATAACACTAATTGTAATTTACTTGCCTTCTTCCAGTGCTTTGAATTCATGATAGTTTGAAAAAATTTGTCATTTGTGCAATGAAGTTATCGATCATCAAACAATCCATGGGTCAATAATCGTAGATCTATGTTGGATAGCAGCTGGAGGCTAGGAAAGGATGTAATGGTAGTACTGGTGTGAGAATTACCAGGATTCCATTGTTAGGTGCTCTGGCCGCGGCGATATAACTGAAAGATTGTTGAAAGCAGCGTAAAACCCCATTCAAACAAACAAACACCAAACAGTCCTGCATTTTAACTCACTGAAGCACAAAGCAGAAAATATATGGAAAAGGAGAAATTGCTAGCAACGAATAATTTCTCCTTTACTGACAATATTTTTACTCCTGACATGGCTCTTATTTATGAATTTGAAAACACTTTGAACAGTTGCAGGCAACATCTTTCAATTTGGACCAGTCTAAAAATTTACTTTCTTGTAATTGGTTGGCCACATGTTCATTTCTTTTACAGGATTCATCACAGGGCAACTCCATTTATCAAATAGAAATGATCAAATCATTGAAAAAGCAATATCCCGATCTCCAAATCATAGGTGGAAATGGTATGTGTTTTTGTTGAGGTTTTTTTGCCCCCTCATGAATAAATTAACCCTTGTCATGCTGTATAATTTACCTCACTGAATTACTGTAAAATCAAAGGGCTGAAAGCACTGATATAACTTGTTCAAAAATCAACAATTCTTTTAGAAATTGATTCCATAAACACCTCAAGCAGGAGGAAAAGACCAAGACCAGACTGCACTTCCGGGTTCAGCATGACAAAGGTTAACAGATAGCTGCCCTGCCCATTGATACTGCTGGCCATGCCCACTGGCTCCAATAGGAAGTTCTACTTTGATATTATACAGCATCATTTTGCAAAAATTGCAAAAAAGAAAATTGTTGGTTAGCGACCTAAACGTCATAACTACAGCATGAATAAGCTGTAGTTATGATGTTTGAGTCGCCAAACAAACAAAAGTTACTTCACAGAAATGTCAGCCAATGTCAAAGTTCACTTTTGGTCCAAATGGATTATCTGATTGGTCAATTAAGTCTTTTATTGATAGCTGCGATCAGTTAATTGGGGGCGTATTGTTTTACTGGTGTCCATATGTTAGTCCGTCCGTCAGTCCGTCCACTGAAAACCTCAGCTTTGAAATTAACATTTTTCATACCATTCTATACATGTTGAAATGCTCATATTTGACAGTGCTGAAAACTCCCATTGATATGCATCTGCTGGAACCAAGGTCAAGGTCATCTGACAAAGTCAGGGTCATCCATCGAGATTAAACTTCTGGTAAAACAAAAATGCTTTTACAGGGGCATTATTGTTCCTTAAATATATCCTGGCAGGAAGCTACAGTTTGATTTTTACTGTCGTTACTTTGCTAAATTTATGGCATGTAACATGTAACCAAAAACAAAAATAGTTGGTTAGTGACCTTAAGGTCATAACTACAGCTTAATTGTGATGTTTATGTTGCCAAACCAAAAATATTTTGACATAAATGTTGATCAGTGTTTAAGTTAAAAGTTTGTTTCCTGTATAAATTAATGATTTGATTGGTCCATTGATTTCTTGATTGACAGCTGCTATTGGTGAATTGTCAAGGACATGTTTTTGAAAATTGGCCATTGTAGGGTAAACAATTGTTTCACAAGCAGATCCTTTATTTCAGTTGTAACAGCTGCTCAAGCTAAAAATCTAATAGATGCTGGTGCTGATGGTCTCCGTGTGGGGATGGGAAGTGGGTCCATTTGTATAACACAGGAAGGTAAGCACTACTCCACAAATTCAATATTCTATATATAATATGATACAAATGTTTGCAATGAGTTGATAAAATTCATGGAATTTTTAGATAGATATTCTGAGAAAAGAGTATTTTCTATTTTTAACTTTCTGATCCAGTAATTTACATGCACAGCTTTTTTCGCAAAATTATTCCCTCAAATAATTTTATGAATTAAGGAAACTTTGTGAAGTTCAACGTCTTTTCTTTATTTGAAGCCAACAAATTTATCCCTACATGTTTCAGTGATGGCCGTAGGTCGCCCACAAGCCACTGCTGTTTACAAAGTTGCCGAATATGCAAGAAGATTTGGAGTACCTGTTATAGCGGACGGAGGCATTTCTACCTTGGGCCATTTGACAAAAGCCATGGCTCTTGGAGCTTCTACAGGTATTATATGTAAATCTGTTATAAACTTTCTTTCATTAAAATTTTGCTCTCCAAGTTTTTTTTATATATATATCTTCAAAAGGTATCAATTATTGGTTTAATTAACCCATTACCAGATGACAAAATTTTAAACTGGTCCAAATTGAAAGGAGTTGCAGACAAAAATTCAAAGTTATGAAATTGAAATTTTTTCAACTTTCTTTGTAAAAAACATGGTGTGAGATGAAGAAATTGCTTGTTACAAGCAATTTCTTCATTTAACACAATGTTTTCTCACTTTATTTTCTTGAGGGTCTTCAAAAAGCGTCAATGTATTTGAATGGGTCAAATACCTACCAGTTTTTCTTCATAAATAAAAAACCCAAAAAACTGTATCATCCTTGGACTTAACTGATACAATACAATACAATACAAAAATCCTTTATTCACTCTTGGTACATTATTATACAACATGAGAATAAAATGCCTACATAAGTTTTAACAATAGTCAAGTTCTAATATTACATATTTTAGGACACATGATTAGTCAGTTTTATAAAGAAGGAAAAATATAAACATTTCATTGAAAGTAGGGTCATTAAGTTGACAGTGGTTGTTTATGACAGATTTCATTTTTGGGAAAATCCAATCTCTAGTACAGATGAGTTACAGGACATGTGGACGCAGGCTACTCTGCTCACCATGTGTGCAGCCAAATCTGCACCCTCACTCTCTGCATTCAGATATTTTAGGAACAGAAATATAAATGATAGGAGACATGATTTGATAGTAATTTTTAGTCGCCATCGAAATCTAGGTAACCTACAAATATGGTTAATTTACGTCCTCTTTCCTGTAAAAAGATGTCGGTCAAAAAAAAGTTATTAGGCATACAAAAAGGGTTGATTTTTAGACAAGTTTTATGATGCTCTTATATCTTATAAGGTTAAAGTTTGTTTGTATATGATAAATTTAATACTGTGATATAGCATTGATACAAAATTGTGTATTGGATTCTTGTGGCATTGGAAAATTTGATATTTCACTCAAACTGCGGTTCCATGAAATAACAAAATTATCCCTGCTGCTTGAATCCAATACAACTTTTTGTATCAATTATAGCATAATGTTCGTTATTTATTAACAAGAACACAGTTTTGCTCTTGTAGGTAATAAACAGTAAGACAAGAATTTGATATGGTGAAATTTGATTCAAGACAACCTTTCTTATATACTACAGATTGATTATTTGTTTAGCTTGGATGTTCTCCGACAAAACCTGGGTATTGGTATTGCTAGGTTTTCTTTTGAGTCTGTGTACTTTGATGTTTTGTAATATCTCTGGTATTACTGAACTGAACACATTCACTTGAAACTCGAGAAAATATGTTTAACCCTTTCTCGTTTTGCGAAATTTTAGACTAGTCCAAATTGAAAGAGTTTGCAGATGACAATGAAAACTGGATGCCATTTGAAATGAAACCATCCTATGTGGTAGAAAATATTGTGGAAAAAGGAGAAATTGCTTATGACAAGCAATTTCTTCTTTTTCCACAATGTTTTCTCAAGTATAAAATCACAGGAACGTAAAATCCCGTATTTGAACAGGAAAGAGTTAATATCAAAAGAGCAGTCAATACCAACAAGGGGGATGATTCTCTGGGTTTTTTTGTTTGTTTTTGTTTTTAATGAAATTTGCCCCCTTTTCAACATTTTACCCTCTTGTAAACACTTGTACAGCCGAGCATTGGCATCCACATGTGATGTTCTTGTTTTTGTTCATTCTACTTTTTGTTGCAAGATAATACCTTATACTGCTCTCTTTTGATATGTCAACGAAATGGTATTTAAAATATATTTTTATTTTACAGTAATGATGGGTTCAATGTTGGCGGGAACCACAGAAGCTCCAGGAGAATATTTTTTTGCTGACGGTGTACGTCTTAAGAAATACAGGGGCATGGGATCATTAGATGCTATGGAAAAGCATAAAAGTAGCCAAAGCAGATATTTTAGGTAAATATTGTAATATGAACTATTCAGATTAATGGATTATTATGTATGAATCAATCTTATACTAGACAACAAAATTTAAGACTGGTCCAAATCCAAATCTTAATTTTCCAGTGTTTTCCAATGCTTTTTATGC
The DNA here is from genome assembly GCA_946902895.1 of Fragum fragum. Lineage (NCBI taxonomy): Eukaryota > Metazoa > Mollusca > Bivalvia > Cardiida > Cardiidae > Fragum > Fragum fragum. The sequence continues at coordinate 10,803,925 of OX336371.1, forward strand.
CTTGTTTCGATAAGATTAGTGCTTACCTTCTACTGATGTCTTTCTGTTTGTCTGAATGCAAGCAGTATTCTTAATGCAGAGACTTAACATTTTGCTCTTATTTAAACAGCTTTCAATATACATGGCTCATATTTTGGATAGGAGTTCTTTGCATTGAATGGCATTCCTTAAATTGATAGGCATCAGTTGGTCAAGGTCATTCATAAAATTAAGGTCACTTATCAAGGTCATCTTATCACAAAAATTTAACATTTTACACTGTTGAATGAACATGGCTAATATTTTAGAAATAGGTTCCTTACATTGATATAAATCATTTGTTTGTAAAGTTTAGGTCATCTGTCAAGGTCACTTATCAAGTTCTCATTTCCTCCCAAAAAGGCTGTAAAAGAGACGTTGTTATTTCTGAAAATTATACATTTTTGTCAGTAAGCCATATATTAATGAATTTCAGCAAAAGTGATAAGATCAACGTAACCTAGAGTGTGACAGGTTCCATTGTAGATAAAGGTTTCATTCAAAAATTTGTTTCATATATAATACCAGCCTACTATCATGCCTGACAGGCTTTATCATTTAAGAGATAAAGAGAATATTTTTTGTTTTCATGGAGGTATGAACTGAAAAACCTAATCACACTGTGTATGAATACGCGAAGCGGATTCATACACAGTGTGATTATGTTTTTCGGTTCATACCTGCATGAAAACAAAAAATATTCTCTTCATTTCTTTTAATTTAATAGCATCAAGCAAAAAAACAAAAGCTTTACAAATTTGGATACCTTTTTGTATGGGACTATTTTGTGCGGAAGCATACAAAATCGCTGCGTGCTCAAAATTTTGTTCATGGAGTTATGAATATTTTTTTTGACCATTAAGAACGCTCTTTTTTGATAGACAATTCTAAAAATTAAATTATACTGTATATAATTTCAGTGAAAGTGATAAGATCAAAGTAGCCCAGGGCGTGTCAGGGTCCATAGCAGATAAAGGTTCCATTCATAAATTTGTTCCATACTTAATATCCGGCTTACAGCACGGCTGCCAGGATATTGGCTCAAAAAGTCTTTCACATTTAAGGTGAGTTCTATTAACAAAATAAATGTATCAGAACATCCTGAATGTTCCTGAAATCGACGGATTGTAACTGTCAAAGACCAAATAAATTGACCAGTCAATTGTTCAATTAGACCAAACATGAGCATTGAACTCCAACATTGATCAACATTTATGTGGAACACTTTTGTTGGTTTAGCAACTGAAACGTCCTAACTACAGCTTATTTAAGCTGTAATTATGATGTTTTGGTCACCAACCAACATTGGCTGACATTTATTTTGTACATTTTGTTTGTTAAATGTCCTAACTACAGCTTATTCAAGCTGTAGTTATGGTATTTAGGTTGCCAACCAAACATTTTACTTTTTTGTTACATTTTACTAGCCATATAAATTTTGCAAAATAACACTGTTCAATATCAAAGCAGGTTTTCCTATTGTAGCTCAGTTGTTATGGCCAGGGATTTGTTAAAAAGTTAAAGTTATGAGTTTATAGTCTGTCACCACGCTCATGCGTGCTCTACCGACTTTACAAATTAACCCCAAGATCATAGAGTTACAAGCTTGCTGTTAACACACGGCGCCTACGGCTAGCCACAGCACATTGGCTTGTAACCCTCACATGTACCCATTTATACACCTGGGTGGAGAGGAGCAACGTGGAGTTATTATTTTGCTCAGAAAAATTTCCATGACCGGAGCAGGATTCGAACCCAAAACCCTCCGATCCCGAGTCCCTTGTCCTACCACTAGGCCATGGACTCCACAACAGCGATTTGTTAAGCAGTCTAATTGTATGTCAAATTGACAGTTTATCTGCTTTATTGTCTTTTTACAACATTTTCCATAGAAAGCTCATGTTTCTTTTCTTCAAATAAATTTAATTTGATGATATACAGTTTGCTTTTTGTAGTGTACCAATTATGAGCAAGTTTTGTGGGAACCTAGATTGCCTGAATTTTTCATAGTGTTCATGTTAGAGTATTTAATTTCTAGATCTATGATGTATTCTGGTGAACTAAAATTTGAACGAAGAACAACATCCGCACAGATTGAGGGAGGAGTACATAACCTCCACTCGTAAGTAATTATTTACTTTTACCCATTACCACGGGTCAAAATAACAGACTTGTCTAAAAATAAGAAATTTGAAGATAACAATATTTAGTTGGTGGAATTTGTAAATTTTTGTCTTTTAAGGTTGTAAATATTGTTGATAATACAGAAATTTCTTAATGCAAGCAATTACCTCATCCTCCCCTATGTTTTTTTCAATGCTTTTTTCTGAGGGGCATAAAAAAGCGGTCTAGTTAGGGAATTGGTTAATTCCCACACAGTCATGCTTCAAGATAACCCCTAAGAAAAAAGCTTTGGAAAACATTATGTAAAATAAAGAAATTGCTTGTAACAAGAAATTTCTTAACTATCTACACTGTTTTCTTCGTAAAAAGACAAAGATCTTTTAAATTCCATCAATAAATATGTGACTGCAACGTCTTTCAATTTGGACCAGTCTAAAATGTTGTCGTCTGGTAATGAGTTAAATAACTCAATGGTAAATCTCATTACTCTTAGAATAATTTATATGTGACCTGTCGGGGGGAAAAGGACTTTCTTGGAAGTGTAAAAATATTCAGCCCTGGTCAAACTGTGCAGACTGATCATATTCATAACTGTATTTCTGTAGGTAGATATACTGAGTCATTCTACCTTTCTTTATCTTTATTATCTATTTTTCCCCTACTGATTCCATCAAATCATGTAAGTTTTTCATTGAAATAGAAGACCTTGGTTAGACTAAACTCATATTTTTGTACATTTCAATATTAGCCTTGTCATGCTGATTAAAATCCTTTACAGAACTACATTAAAATCAAAGGGCTGACTTTATGCAAACATCATGGGTTATTAATTCTTTTGAAAATTTATCCTATAAATTACTGGCTTATAAGGTACAAGCAGGAGGTGTAAAGTAAGATCAGACTGAACATATGTGCAGACTGATATTTGTCTATACCTCCTGACAAAACAAGAATATTCCGGGCTCAGCATGACAAGGGTTAGAAGTGCCCAAAATCTTTCTCAAGTTATCTATATTATAAGGTTTTATTATGTAAGGTTTTGTCAGTGCTTGTTTTAATAGAATTTTTTTTATCCCATATTACTGGCATGATTATTTTCAGATTATGGCCATTTGGATTTGTTGTCTGCAACCCTCTTCATTTCTGACCAGTTGGATCCCCAACGGCGGCACTCATCCTTTCTGACTATTTGTCTCTCAACAATAGGTCGATAATCAAAGACTTTTGTGAGATAGCAGCTGGAGGCAAGGAAAGGATGTAATGGTAGTACTGGTGTGAGAAATACCAGGATTCTATTGTTAGGTGCTCCAGCTGCCCGGATATAACTGAAAGATTGTTGAAAGCGGCGTAAAACCCCATTCAAACAAACAAATCATTTCTGACCAATCAGAAATTCTGTCGCCTTGCAATAGGCTAACTTTCTTGGCTATTCATAGTTAACATTATTTGTCTCTATAGAGTTTATACAAGCATTTTGATTAGCTTTTGCATATTTGGCCTTTTGACATTTAAAGCGTATAGAGAGGATAAAATTCTCGATTACGTCAATGTTATTTCCTTCTTCTACCAGTGTGTTCCGAATTTAAAAGTTGGTAAGTATATGGAGTCGATCAGTGAACCTGTATTTTTTGCCAGACCTAATGTGTGATTTTAACTCTTAACCTTATGATTATTAAACTATGAAATTGTTTGTGATGTGACCCTGAATGTCCTTCATCATTATAATGACATGAAATTAACCCTTTCCAGCTTTTTGAATTTTTAGACTGGTCCAAATTGAAAGAGGTCATAGACAAACATGATAGACTGGTCCAAATTGAAAGAGGTTACAGACGAAAATGAAAATTGGAAGCAATTTGAGATGAAACCATTCTATATGGTAGAAAACATTGTAGGAAAAGGAGAAATTGCTTGTTTCTTCCTTTACCACAATGTTTTCTCAAGTATAAAATCATAGAGACTTAAACCATAGGTTTGCACAGGAAAGAGTTAAATCATCTTATAATGTATTTACCCTTTTCTTCTTAATCCCTGGTTTTTACGTCCCTGTGATTTTATTATTGAAAAACATTGTAGAAAAAGAAACAAGCTATTTTTTCTTTTTACACAAAATTTTCTACCCAACTGAATGTTTATTTTTCAAATAAAATTCACTTAAAATTTTTCATCTGCAAAGCATTTGAATTTGGACAGGTCTAATATTTTGCAAAACAGGAAAGGGCTAATAATGATTGTGTATTTTCATCATTAAGCCATGCAATCACTTCTCTTTGTTTAACCCTTTCGTGTACAATCCCTTGTGTTTATGGCTTTTATACTTCAGAGTATATTGTGGGAAATGAAGAAATTTCTTGTAACAAGCAATTTTTTCTTTTACCACAATATTTTCTACTCTGTATACGGGTTATTTTTAAAATTGCACTCACTTTTAATTGTTGTCTGCAACATCTTTGAATTTGGACAAGACCAAAATTTTGAAAAAACAGGAAAAGGCCAATGCTTTCCAATTGAGATTATTGAGATTTTTTGGTGGATTATCAGTTGATAGTTTCACTGAAAAACAGGAAAATGATCGAAATGAGAAACTCAGTTTTATGGTAGATTTGGCCCTGCTTTCATCCATTTTGATCTACTGAACATCATTACAGCCAGAACAAAGTTATGATGAGTTCATCAGATTGCCATGTACATCACGTGAAAAATGACATATCTTCAGAGATTTTGTCTGAGAAAATTCATATTTTGTGTGATAAAGAAATAGAATAATTGTTTATTTTTGTATAAGATCAATTTATCTTTCATTGAGTAAACATCAAAAGCTATATTTTCACTAGATGTGATCTTTTGAGAGTTTATGTGATTATATAGGATTATTTGATTATTTCAACCTGGTAATATCCTTTCCAACATTTGTCTCTCACCAATGGGTGGATAATCTTAAACCTGAGTGGGATAGCAGCTGGAGGCTAAGAAAGGATGTAGATGTTGTTCTGGTGTAAGAAATAGCAGGAATCCATTGTTAGGTGTTCTAGCCGCTGCAATATAACTGAAATACTGTTAAAAGTGGCGTTAAACCCCATTCAATCAATCAAACTTTGTGATGTGAATATGTCAGATATAACTTTGGTTGTCAACATGTCTAAAATAAAAACACTTTACTCATTACCACATGACCCTACTTTTTTATGCAACTCAAGAAAAAAGAAATAGGAAAGTTTGAACTAAGAAGAAATTACTTATCTCAAGCAATTTCTTCACTACCCACAATGTTTTCTGTGGTCAAAGACATAGTCTTTTAAAATCCCACCAACTCAAAATTGCCATCTGTAACTTGTTTGAATTTGGACCAATCTGAAATTTTGGGTATGGGAACAGGTCAAAAGACCAATCACCATTAATTACCTTCACCCATCACAATAAACTGATTAAACTTATCCCTTTCACGCACAGTCACTTGTTTTTATGTCTCTGTCATTTTATACTTGAGAAAACATTGTGGGTAAAGAAGAAATTTCACTTTCATTTGTCGTCTACAACTTCTTTAAAATTTGACCAGTCTAAAATTTTGAAAAACAGGGAAGGGTTAAACAGATCTATCATATGTTTTCAATTAAGTTACTGAAAAAAAAATACATTATCTTTCATAATTGTTGAATGAAGTTTAGCTTTGCTAGCCTTTTTATGCCCCTGCATAGAAAGATCAGGGGCATATTGTTTTACTCTTGTCTGTCTGTCTGTCTCCCTGCAAAAAATATGGAAAAAAAAGTTAACATTTGAAATTACCTTAAGCCCAACATATATGGCTCATATTAGGGATACAGGTTCCTTACATTGATAGGCATCAGTTGGTTTTCAGGTCAGGTCCATCCATCAAGGTCAAGGTCACTAGTCAAGATTACATGCCTTGATGGCTGAGTGGTATAGGTGCTTGACTTGTGATCTAAAGCTCACAAGTTCAAGCCCCACTGTCATTAGGGAGTGTTCATTGCCAGGACACTTAATAGCCAGTCCCAGTCTATCCAGCTGTAAAATTAGGTAGCAGTGGGTTTAAGCCACTGTCTCTCTTTCAGGGATGTGGAACTGGACTGTGAGTGTTCGAAAGCAACTCTATAAACTTAAAGCTTTCCTCGCAATCGAACTTGAATTAATTAGTATAAAATAAGATTGTATTTCACAAGGCATGGTATTTCACAAACGCATCTTTCCTTGTTTTGTTCTCAATTATTAAACTGTGATTTCTAATCACAGGAAGTATCACTCTGATATTCATTTAATAGAATTTTGCCATAATGTCGACTGTTAATCGCTGTTACCATCTAGAGCTTAAAATATTCATGTGTTGCTGTCCACGGACAGCTTTTGTAAAAAAATTTCTTCTTTGAAGACTATTATCTTCTATCTAGCAACCAACAGCTGAGCATAAGGCTGTGCCCTAGTTCAATTTAATCATACTTTATATTTCTGGGTGCAATATCTTCTAAATTGGAAGAGCCTAAAATTCTTCCTTCTTGTAAAAGTGTTAACTTACAATTTGAAATAATAATGTTACTTCAAATCGATATAAACCTAAAGTAGAGTTATCCAATTAAAGGTAATACATGCAAGCAACAAGGATAAGATCATTTATCAAAGCCAATAAGCTAAAATAGTTTGCTATTCAATGTTTCACAAACAAAGTTGTAGACCACTATTTTTAGCACACCTGAGCACAAAGTGCTCAAGGTGAGCTTTTCTGATTGATCTATGTCCGTCATCCCTCGTGTGTCAACATCTTGCGTGCACTCTAGAGGCCACAGTTAAGGTCAAATGTCTTGAAATTTGGTCAGAATGTTTGTCTCTATGAAACCAAAGACAAGTTCAATATTTCGTTACATGAGGTCAAAAACTAGGTCACAAGGTCAAATCTTAGAAAAACCTTGTGTGCACTCGAGAGGTCACATTTTGCCTCAAATGTCTTGTCAGAATGTTTGTCTAAATAATATCATAGTCAATTTCTATATTGGGTCATGTGGGGTCAAAAACTAGGTTACAGGGTCAAATCTTGAAATAGGTTTGTTTGCGCTCTAGAGGGCACAATTTTAGCTCGCCTGAGCACATAGTTGTCATGGTGTGCTATTGTGATTGACTGTGTTCGGCTTCCTCGGTCCAGCATCAGTCTTCCATCATCCATCTTAAGTTTTACTTTGTGAGCACTTGAGAGGTCACATTTTAAGCTAAAATGTCTTGAAACTTGGTCAGCATGTTTATCTGTATGATATCTCTGACAATTCGAAAATGATTCATGAGGGGCAAAAAAAGGTCACAAGTTCAAATCTTAGAAAAACCTTGAGTGCACTATAGAGGCCCCTTTTTTTGGTTCCAATGCATGATTTTTGGTCAAAATGTTTGTCTGCATAATATCTTGGACAAGTTCAAATTTGTCGCACTGGGTCAAAAAGTAGGTCAAACTTGAGAAATACTGTGTGTGCAATCTAGAGGAAATTTTGTCTGCAAGATATCTCAATCAAATTGGATATCAGTTCATATGGGGTCAAAAACTAGGTCACAAGAAAACCCTTGTGTACACTCTAGAGGCTACATTTTTGGATCAAACGTTTTGAAAGTTGGTCAGAATGTTTTTCCCCATTATATCTCAGTTGGGTTAAATGTATTGGTTCACGTGGGGCTAAAAACTAGGTCACAAATTCATATCTTAGAAAAACTTTTGTGCACCCTTAGGCAATATGTTTGCATCAAATGTCTTTATATTTGTTCAGAATGTTTGTTTCCATGATCTCTTTCACATTTAAAATTGGATCACATAGTTAATAAAGTAGGTTACTAGGTCAGATCTTATAATAACCTTCCTTGCCACTATACCTCTGGCATAGATTTCTTGAAACATGATAAGAATGTCTTTCTAATTTAATTTCTGAGACAAGACTTGGATAATATGTCTGGTTAGGACAAGATAAGGTCACTTGTGCCATTTTACTTCTATAGTCATTGACTCAGACCCTCTTGTCACTTGGAGAAATTTTAGAATTCTTAATTCTTTCAGGGAAGAAAACATTGAGAGAAATGAAGTAATTTCTTCATTTTCCAGACTGCAGCCATAGGACAGTAGACTCTCAATCCTGGGGTCCAGGGTTCAGTCCCCAATCCTAGCAAATATCCTTTCTGACATTTCTAATGGATGGATAATTGTAAACCCAAGTAATGAGGAGCTGGAGACTTAGAAAAGAGGTAGTGGTAGTACTGGTGTGAGAAATACTAGGAATCCTTGCCGCCCCGTTATGAATGATATACTGTTAATAGTGGCGTTGAACCCCGATCAATCAAACAAATCTTCATTGTCCACAATGTTTTCTAAACCTTTTATTTTGATGGGCATAAAAAGGCAGGATTTTGGTTGAATGTGTTAAACTATTGAATGATCCATATGAGTAAACATTTGAAATTTCATATTATTGAAAGTTTTAAAAGAATTTCACAAAGAAAGAGACTGATAATTCAGGTGACGATTCAATGAGTTTTTTTGTTTTTTTGGTAGTTGTAAATGTGGGCAAATAACACCAAATATATAGCTGTCACCAGTTTTGATGTGGTTACATATTTATTGTTGCCCCACCAGCAAGAGTTGGTGGAAGCCCTGTATTATTTGCTCCGTCTGTCCAATGCTTTGACACACAATAATTTCTTTATTTGACCTGCTCATCAATGTCTCACATTTGTTGATATTTGAGATTTAAACAATCACTTTTCTCGAAAATGATTGCCATATGACAAGTAATTTGATGCACAACCAATTTATGATTTATGATGGTTTTTCTTTAAAAGGTTTTACTAAAGGTGATACAGGGCTCACTGGTTCGATCCTGCCGTCACCTAGATTTGTTAATTGGAAAGACACTTAAGCCTTTCCCACACAATGACGCTTTTAAACACCCCATAATATGATATGAAAGCTTTGGAAAACTTTGTGGAGAATTAAGAAATTGCTTGTTACAAGCAATTTCTTCATTATCCCCAATATTTTCTACACAAAAGGTGAAAGAATTTTTAAATTTCATCCATTGAAAATTGTCTCCTGCAACTTCTTTGACCAGTCTTAAATTTTGTCTTCTGGTAATGGGCTAAAAGCCATCCCCAGTGTCTCTAGCTGTATAGTTGTGTAGCAGTGGGTTTAAGCCACTGCCTCTCTTTCAGAGACTAGATAACATCTGGATTGAGTGTTCAAGATTGACTCTTTGAAATTACCCTTTCCTGTTTTTCAAAATTTTAGACTGGTTCTGCTTGAAATAAGTTGAAGACCACAACTTGAAGTGAGTACAATTTGAAAAACTAAACAATCTGCATGGTAGAAAATATTGTGGGCAAAGATGAAATTAATTGTTTTCTCAAGTATAAAATCACAGGGACATAAAGACAAGGGATTGTGCGGGAAAGGGTTAAAGCTTTTGTTGCAATGGAACTAAAAACTAAAGTTAGCACTATATATACATTTATATTTCACTTACTCATACTTTTCTTATATATATTTTCAGGTATGAAAAGCGCCTCTATTGAACAACCTGAAAGCAATGTCAATCCACACAAGTTATTCAATGAAAGTGCAATCAATTCCATGATGATTCCATGTTAATTAGCATTGCTTCCGTCAATCATAAAAAAATCATTCGACCAATCTAATCGTTCATTAGACCAGAAATGTATCGTTTAACTTGCTAACATCTATATGAACCATTTTTGTTATTGGATGACGCAGAAGTCATAAGTACAGCTTAAGCTGTTTTATGATGTTTAACCATTTCAACACAGTGGCACAGTTTGCAAATTGACAGATGTCAACAGTCAAATCGAAAACGATTGACCGTTCAAATCATTTGTTCAGACAGGAAGTGAATTCTAAAATTTATGCTAAGCATATTGTGTTTGTTTTAACTTAGCATCATAATTACAGCTTATTCAAACTGTGGATGCATTTTATTTTATGCCCTTGACTGTATATTTTTACAGATTAATATCATTTGACATCACACTTTACCAATTTCGGGAGGGCAAATTTTAGACTGGTCCAAATTTAAATTCTTTAAATTCTTTAACCCATTCCCACACAATGGAATTTTAGACCGGTCCAAAAGGAGCTGCAGACAACAATTTCAAGTTGATTGAATTTTAAATTTTTTCGTCTGTTTGGATAGAAAACATTGTGGATAATGAAGAAATTGCTTGATCCAAGCAATTTCTTCTTTTTCCATAATGTTTTCCAAAGCCTTAGGATTGAGGCGCGTAAAAAGGAGGGATTGAGTGGGAATGGGTTAACTTTGATAGAAAACAAAGGGTAATATGAAGAAAGTGCTTGTTACAAGCAATTTCTTCATTTCACACATTTTCCAAATTACTTTTCTTTAGGAGCCTCAAATAGTGTCACTGTGAGGGAATGGGTTAAACTGCCATGTCAGAGATTAATGGGCACGGCAAGTGATCTGTAAATTCTATTGAATGAAGATTTTATGTGCTAGTTCAAAATTTAAGATTTCATGTGCTAGTACAAAAATGAAGATTTCATGTGCTAGTACAAAAATGAAGATTTCATGTGCTAGTACAAAATTTAAGATTTCATGTGCTAGTACAAAAATGAAGATTTCATGTGCATTTACAAAAATGAAGATTACATGTGTTAGTACAAAAATGAAGATTTCATTTGCTAGTACAAATATGTTGATTTCATTTGCTAGTGCAAAATTTAAGATTTCATGTGCTAGTACAAAAATGAAGATTTCATGTGCATTTACAAAAATGAAGATTACATGTGTTAGTACAAAAATGAAGATTTCATTTGCTAGTACAAATATGTTGATTTCATTTGCTAGTGCAAAATTTAAGATTTCATTTGCTAGTACAAAAATTAAGATTTCATGTGCTAGTACAAAAATGAAGATATCATGTGCTAGTACAAAATTATAATTCAATACATTTAACTTAATATACGTTCTCTATGGAATTACAATAAAATTGTATGTGCTGGTACTATTTTATAAATCATAACATATAATAAAAGATAAATTCCATTTGATTACAATAAAATTGTATGTTCTATTACAAGCTTCATTTAAAATAAATATAATTAAAACAGTTTAAATGACTTTCTTTTTATGACATTTGTACCACTTTTATAATGCCGACGATTCAGTAAGACCATGAAAATTATCTGTGTATTTCTATTTATTTATTGTTGCTACTGTAGCACATGCCCATATGAGCGACACCCACAGAAGATGATTAGTTTTTTACAGGGGATAGTGCGAAAATACAGGACCAAACTGCTGAGAGCTCTGCCTGGTTTTTAACGTGCTCATGAAAAGCGTCTTTGCACGGGTCTTGGTTTAACATCTCATCCAAAAGACAATTAGTTTGTTAGTTGATATGGTCAGCTTAGGGATTGAGCTGAGATCTTTAGGTTTGAAGTCAAGTGCTCAACCAACTTAGCTAATTGGACTGACTATAATATTGTATTTGCTGGTACAAGATTATTAATCATAACATGTAATGGAATTCGGAGAATTAGAATGAAATTTTATCTTGTTAAGTTGTATTGCTTATTATTATCATCTATTTCATTTGAAATATATATGATATGAACAGTTTTATAACATTTTTTTATAACATTTATACCAGTTGTATAGTGCTGAGGTTTCAATAAGGCCATGAATATAAAGTGCAGTCCTCTTATTTGCAACCCCGATCATAGCAATTCACTGCTTAATATTGCAACTGACTTAATGTGCAAACATTAGATATAACCCATTCCTTACACAATTACACTTTCTGATGCCCCTAGAAAAAAAAGTTTTGGAAAACATTGTTGGTAATGAAGAAATTGCTTGTAACAAGCAATTTCTTTATTATCCAAAGTGTTTTCTTTCCCAAAAGTCAAAGAGATCTAAAATTTCATAAACTTTAATTTGTTGTCTGCAACTCCTTTCAATTTGGACTATACTAAAATTTTGTCGTTTGGGAATGAGTTAAAGAACAAATAGCTCCTATTAATAGCAACTTCTGGTTTATTGCAACAAAAAGTGTTGACATGAATTGATGTTGCAATTAACAGGATTCTACTGTGTTGTATTTGTTGGTACAAGTTAATAAATTATAACATATGAAAAATATATATTCTATAGAAATACAATAAAATTGTGTGTCCTATTGCAAGCTTCATTTAAGATACATAAGATTAGAACAGTTTATTGACATTCTTTTTCGGTTTTGAACCGCAGCCACCGCAAATATCTTTTCCAACATAAGTCTTCCACCAATGGGTGGGTAATCGTGAACCTAAGAGGGATTAGCAGCTGGAGCGAAAGGATGTAGTGGTAGTACTGGTGTGAGAAATCAATGGTTAGGTGATCCAGTCACCGTGATGTGACTGAAATACTGATAAAAGTGGTGTTAAACCCCACAAAGTTTTTATGACATGTGTACCACATTTATTATGCCGAGATTTTGATAAACAATGGACATATTATATGTCAAGGTTGGTTTGAGGCCATGACCAAATTGTTTTACTGTGTATGTTGTTCCGTCTGACCATCTGAGTGTAAAAAACACTTATTGTGTGAACTTAAGATATTTAATTACAATTCTATTTTATCCATTCCCAGAAAATTATCCACTTTTTAAGACAAGTCTAGAATTTTGCTGTGTGGTAATGTGTAATTTGTTATGGATGTAGCTCTCAGATATACATCAAAAGAAGGTCATATTTGTTCGAGGTCTAGGTCAATTTTGAACCCTTAGTTCAAAACCATTAACATGAAGACTTAACTAGTCTCCTATTACATTAGCTCATTACTAGACAGCAAAATTATATACTGGTCAAAATTAAAAGAAGTTGCATAGGACAATCTAAAGTTTGTGTAGATTTTGATTTTGTCAAGTGTTTGGGTTGAAAATAGTAAAAGGGTGTTGTGGTAGTACTTGTGTGATAAATACCAGGAATCTACGGTTATGTGCGCCAGCTGCCGCGATATGACACATACTGTTGAAAGAGGCGTTAATCCCAATTCAATCAATCAATATGTTCATGTTTTGTAGAAAGTACTCCTTTTCAACACACAACTGCTTTACAACTTATGAAATTATCAAGGTCACCAGACAAGGTCATTGTTCAACTATCAAGGACTAACTGCTAAAATTTTGCTTTATTGAAGGAAAAATGTTTCGCAAAAATATCTCATTCTTATCACTAAGTTTGATAAATCATGTACGCCTCCTTCCCCATATCATGGAGTCTGTCTCAATACAGAAATTTTCTCAATGGGGAAACTCAATGGGGAAAAGACCAAATTTCAAGTTACTATTTACTTTGTTTCATACAGCTTAACAGGTTACAAATTCATTATAACCCTGCAAAACGACTGACATACATACAGTGATTACATATTGATACTTCGCTAAACGCCATTTTGAAGTCTCAACCCCCTCTGGCAGAGAATTATCTCCCCCTGAAAATTAAACACTTTTTCAAAAACAAGATTCTGGCGCGGTATTAAGTCATATCCTGTGACCAGTCTTAGTTTCGGCTCATACTGTTTTTAGCTCAGTTTTTTTTTTTTTTTTTTTTTTTGGGGGGGGGGGGGTAGGGGAGGCAACAATGAAGTTCAGATTCTGTCGTCGTATTGTCTTTGATGTAGGTAAGGGTAAGCGGCGTGACAAACTTTAATCAGTTGTTTGGTCGTTGATACAAATTGATGAATCGATCGACAAATCAAATCATTCATTTAGACCGGAAGTAAGATTTGAAAATCGACCATGGCCGACATCTATGTGAGGCATTTTTCGTGATTTGGCAAATTAGATGTCGTAACTAGTGCTTATTCAAGCTGTAGTTACTACGTTTAGGTCAACCAACCATGCTACTCTATCCTTACTTGTTACCAGCCCTGAATTTTACAAAATAAAACCATTTACTATCTAATTGGAAATTTCTATCCAAGCTCTGTGGGCGGGGCTACTGATCAATCAATTAACCCTTTCCTGTTTTTTTTTAAATTTTAGACTGGGCCAAATTCAAAGGTTTTGAAGACGACAATTCAAGGTTGAATTTATTTTATAAATAATCATTCAGTAAGGTAGAAAATATTGTGGAAAAAAGAAGTAATTGCTTGTTACAAGCAATTTCTTCTTTTTCCACAATGTTTTCCCAAGTATAAAAACACAGACACGTAAAAACCAGTGATTGTACGGGAAAGGGTTAACAGGTGACAAAAAGTGGACCTGCCTGAATTCAAAAAAGTTGCAGACTGCAATTAACATTAGATGGAATTTTGAAACTCTTCGTTTTTTGGGGGTAAAAAAATGTGGATAATGAAGGAATGGCTCGTAACAAGCAATTTCCCATTTCTACAATGTTTTCCAAAGCTTTTTATACCCTTTAACTACGTTGTGTAAAGATGGGTATATTGGTTTTACCATGTCTGTCCATTCGTACGTCCGTTTTTATGCTTACTCTAGATCTAATTGAGCAACCGCTTGCCCTGCCCACATACTCATTTGGCCCAGCCCACTGACTTCAACAGGAAGTTCCGCTTCGAATTCAAAAGACGTTGTTTTTGCAAAATTTACAGCCAGTAGCATGTAATGAAAAAGTGAAATGGTTGGTTAGCAACCTAAACGTCGGTACCACAGCTTGAATAAGATGTAATTACGACGTTTAAGTCGCCTAACTAACAAAAATGCTTAACAATAATGGCGGCAATTTAATAGTCGGAGTTCAATCTTCACTCCGGGACTAAATAAACGAATTCATAGATCGAAATTCTTTTATTCACAACCGCGATTGGTCAATTGACCTGCAATCTTGAAAGTTCCTGATTGTTTTTGGATCACGTAGACCAGTCAACTGTGCTTCTTGAGTAACAGACTGTTGATTGGGAGTATAAGTCTACTTTCCTACAATTCTAGTTTGTTTGTTTTTTTGTGTGTGTGTTTTTTCTTTTGTGTGTGTGTGTTTTTGGTTTTTTTTTTCTTAGGAACGTAAAAAAGTAGGATTATATGGTAATGGGTTAATCCTGCTCATAAATTGATGACATCTACTTTGTCTAGAATTAAGGCATTTGAATCGTTAGAAAACTGAAAATTCTATACTGTCATCTAACGATGAGTACGAGAATTGAATTTTGATTTGCAAAAAGGCCGCGGCCATAGTGCAAATTGCAGCATGTCGGACTCTCAAGCACGAGGTCCAGGGTTAGACCTCCGGTCGAGGCAAATATCCTTTCTGACATTTGTCTCCCACCAATGGGTGGATATTCGTAAACCTAAGTTTGGCGAGCAGCTTGGGGCTAGGCAAGGATGTTGTGGTAGTACTGGTGTGAGAAATACTAGGAAACCATCGTTAGGTGCTCCAGCCGTCGCGGTATGACTGAAATACTGTTAAAAGTGGCATTAAACCCCATTAAAGAAACTAAATTGACTGTAAAAATACGTATAGCTACCGACATTTTGTAATACAAAAGATATCTGACCAGCACCTTTATTGCGCCAATAAACAATTAATATTATTACATATTTAGGGAGATTCGATTACGGAAATTGTCAATAGAAGCATCGTGTAGAACAGTGTAAACGTTGAAATTCGGACAAGTCACTATTCGTCGGTGGGCTTGCACAATTTCGTAACTACAGCTTTATTCAAGCTGTAGTTACATCAATTTGCATGTCCAACGACGAAGGGCTTTATGTTCACAAAGCAGTTCACCTCGCAATTCGTAAGGTATTTCTACAGAAAAAAATACGAAACTTGTTCACGTCATTTCCTCTTAGTTTCATGCAAACAAACAAACAAAAAACAACAAACTGCATGTGTTCGAATGACAAAAGGGTATTCGAATATTTGCCCATTTATGGATTGATAAAGTAATTGATTCAATCCTTAATTAAATGATTGCTGTTTTTAGCTCACCTGAGCACAAAGTGCGAGGTGAGCTATTGTGATCGGTCGTTGTCCGTCGTCCGTCCGTCCGTCCGTTTGTCCGTCTGTCCGTCCGTCCACAATTTCTTTAAAAATCTTCTCCTCCTAAACCAGTAGGCCAATCAAGCTGAAACTTTGCAGGGATGTTCCTTGGGTGAAGTTCTTCAAAAGTTGTTAAAAGAATTTAATTCCATCAAAAACTCTGGTTGCCGCGGCATTTGAAAATGGGAATCTTTAGTAATTCTTTAAATATCTTTAAAAATCTTCTCCTCCTAAACCAGTTGACCAATCAAGCTGAAACTTTGCAGGGATGTTCATTGGGTGAAGCTCTTCAAAAGATGTTAAAAGAATTTAATTCCATCAAAAACTCTTGTAACCGCGGCATATGAAAATGGGAATCTTTAGTAATTCTTTAAATATCTTTAAAAATTTTCTTCTCCTAAACCAGTAGGCCAATCAAGCTGAAACCTTGCAGGGATGTTCATTGGGTGAAGCTCTTCAAAAGTTGTTAAAAGAATTTAATTCCATCAAAAACTCTTGTAACCGCGGCATATCAAAATGGGAATCTTTAGTAATCCTTTAAATATCTTTAAAAATTTTCTTCTCCTAAACCAGTAGGCCAATCAAGCTGAAACCTTGCAGGGATGTTCATTGGGTGAAGCTCTTCAAAAGTTGTTAAAAGAATTTAATTCCATCAAAAACTCTTGTAACCGCGGCATATGAAAATTGGAATCTTTAGTAATCCTTTAAATATCTTTAAAAATTTTCTTCTCCTAAACCAGTAGGCCAATCAAGCTGAAACCTTGCAGGGATGTTCATTGGGTGAAGCTCTTCAAAAGTTGTTAAAAGAATTTAATTCCATCAAAAACTCTTGTAACCGCGGCATATGAAAATTGGAAATTTTAGTAAATCTTTGATGTTGTTTTTTTCATAGACTACAAGGCCAAAGGCCTTTATATTTTGTAAAGAGCTTAATCATATGGTTCTTTACCAAGTTTTAAATATTTAATCTCTGGGGTCAAAAATGGCCCCGCCCCTGATGTCCGAAGTTTGGAAAAATTCTTAATAAGAGCAATTTCAAAAGGCTTCTCCTCTTAAACTATAAGGTCTAGGATATTCATATTTGGTATGTAGCATAACTAGATGGTTTTGTACTATATCACAAAAAGTTTTCATCCAAGGGTCAAAAACGGCCCTGACTAGGGGTCCAAAAATTTGGAAAAATGCAAAATTTGAGTTTGTTGAAAAAAATTCTTCATTTTAAGGCAGAGGGCATTTATATTTTGAGTGTAGCATAGCCTGGCTGTTATCTATCAATTTTGATTAAATTATGCCTGTAGGTTAAAAAACACCCCTTCCCTGGGTGTCCAAAGTTCTTAAAAATGCTCGATTAGACCATGTTCAACAGTCTTCTCCTCCCAATCTACAAAGTCTAAGGCATTCATATTTGATTTATAGCATAACCAGATGGTTCTCTACTGTGTTAGCTAAAATCTTAGCCCTGGGATAAAACATGGCACTGCCCTAGAGGTCCAAAATTTTGGAAAACATCCAATTAGAGCAAAAGTCTTCTCCTTCTGAAATATAAGATGAAGGGCATTCATATTTGGTATGTAGCATGACTATATAATTTTGTACTATGTTACAGGAAAATCTGCTCCTAGGATAAAAAATGTCTCCGCTCCTGGGATTGAAAATTGCATAAATCGCATTGAAAGGATTCTTCTTAAATAGAAATGGAGAAATTGCTTGCTTTCTCACAATGCTTTTTTAAACCTTTTTCCCTGAGGGTGACAAATTCTGGGATAGTTTGGTAATCCATTAAACCATGAAGGCATTCATTTTCATTTTAAAGCATTACTGGATTGTTTTGTACAAAGCCCAAAATCTTATATTTGTTTTATTTATTTTGCTCAAGTTGTGTCTTTTTTATACAAAAAAGTACTTTAATTTGCAGATGCCTCAGGTGAGCGATTTTGGACCATCATGGTCCTCTTGTTATTTAAAAAATCGATTGACTAATCAAATTACCCATTTAGAATGGAACTGAAGTTTGAACTTCGACATTGGTCGGTATACATATGAAGCAGTCTTCTTACTTGTAAAACTACATATTGCTTTAGTTACGAACTTTTCGGCCCACGCCAACAATTTAATTCCGCACGCTGTGCTTTTAACCCATTCTCACACAATATAATTTTAGACTGGTCCAAATTCAAAGAAGTTGAGACGACAATTTAAAGTGAATGGAATTCTAGATTTTTTCAAATTTTCTGCTGGAAAATATTGTTGAAAATGAAGAAATTGCTTGTAACAAGCAATTTCCTCATTTTCAACAATGTTTTCCAAAGCTTTAGATTTAGGAGGTGTTCAAAAGCGTCATTGAGTGGGAATGGGTTAACCCTTTACTGTTTTTCAAAATATCAGACTTGTCCAAATTCAAAGGGATCAAGGACGACTTTGCAATGCTAGTATAATTCAAAAAGTAACCATCCTATATGATAAAAATATTGTGACAAAAGAAGAAATTGCTTGTAACAAGTAATTTCTTCTTTTTCACTATGTATTCTTTAGTATGTTACAAGGCCGCAAAACGGGTATTGTACGGGAAAGTGTTAAGTAGCCATATTGCCATTTTTGTGGTGAATCACAGTTATAGACGGAAAAGCTTTCGAAACACACTCGGCCAATTCCACGAGTACCTTATTGACCAATCAAGGCCGTCAATCAAGGAATAAAACGACCAATCAAATTATTTATTCAGTCCGGACATAGGCGCCATTTTTGTTTACCTTTATTGTTGGTTTGGCGACTTAAACGTTGTAACTACAGCTTAATCAAGCTGTCGTTACGACGTTTAAGTCACCAACCAACCATTTTTTTGTTACATGCTACTTGCCATAAATTTTGCAAAACAACGCTGTTAAAAATCGAAGCGGAACTTCCTTTCGGAGTCAATGGGAGGGGCAAAAGAAGTAAATGGGCGGGGCCAGCGATTGGTCAAATGGGCTGAGTTAGTACCAATTGGGTGGAAATACAGTGGAATCCTCTTGATTGTAACCATAGCAATAGTAATTTACTGCTTGATTGCAACTGACCTACTGACCTTATGCACACATATTAGATTTAAAGAACAAATAGCTCCTTTTAATAGCAACCTCTGGTTAATTGCAACAAAAAAAAAATGACAAATCGGTGTTGCTATTATCAGTATTCAATTTTGCAGTGAAAAATCCCTTAAGTCACGCAAAACCTTTTGAATGGACTACAAATGCAATTTAAACACAAATCGTTCTCCCACTTTATTCATTATATTAAACCATTAAAATATTTCTTCGTATCAGACAATAAGAGACAGTTAACACTAACGAGAAAACAAATATATAAGGATTAACCCATAACCAGACGACAAAATTTTAAACGGGTCAAAGTTGAGAGGTGTTGCAGACGACTTTATAGAGTGCTTTTTAATTGATGAATTTGGGGTAGAACACCTTGGGGAAAGGAGACGACAATATGAAGTGTCCCTGCCTATGAATTATTTAAAAACGGTTACTAAATTTGAATTAACCCAATCCCAAACAATCAAGCTTTTTGACGCCTCTCTAGAAAATTCAATCGGGAAAACATCGTGCTTGATGCAAACAATTTCTTCATTTCCACAATGTTTTCTTAACAGAAATTTGAAGAAAACTAAAATTTGTTGTCTGCAATTCCTTTCAATTTGACCAGTTTAAAGTTCTACCGTCTGGTAATGGGTTAAAACTGAAAGTGACATGGCAGATGAAATCGAACCAACATTTGGAGATCACAGTTTATCATTTATGTCACGCTTTCTGTCTGTTACTTGGAATTTAACCCACTCCCTTACAAAAAATAGACTGGTCCTAAATGAAAGAATCTGCAGACGACAATTTCAATTTGGTTGAATTTTACCTTTTTTCAACTTACTTGATGAAAGCGATTTCTTAACTTTCCTCAATGTTTTCCAAATTGTTTTTCTTTGGGCGTCAAAAAGCGGTACTGTGTGGGAATGGGTTAACACATTTTTGGAAAGACGAGGATTAGATCTACTTACATAGAAAAACATTACATGAAATAATAACGTTGAGACTACATGTACATGTAGTTCGCCTAGATGAGTAAAGTATGCTTGCAATATCTTCTCGATGTACAAATTTACGTGACAATAAGACTACATGTAGTTTGCCTTGATGAGAAAACTATGATCGCATTATCATCCCAATGTACAAATTTACATAAAGTTGAGACTACATGTAGTTCGCCTAGATGAGAAAACTACGTTCGCATTATAATCCCGATAGACAAATTTATATGACGATTAGACTACACGAAGTTGGCCTGGATAAGAAAACTATGACTGCATTATCATCCGATGTACACATTTGCATGATGTTGATCTACATGTAGTTAGCCTAGATGATAAGACTATGTTCGCATTATCATCCCTATGGACAAGTTTACATGGCGATTAGACCACATGTAGTTCGCCTAGTTGAGAAAACTATGACTGCATTATCATCCGATTTACAAATTTACAAGACGTTGAGACTACATATAGTTCGCCTACATGAGAAGATTATTATTGCATTATCATCCTGATATACCAATTTAAATGGCGTTGAGACTACATATAGTTCGCCTACATGAGAAGATTATTATTGCACTATCATCCTGATATACAAATTTAAATGGCGTTGAGATTACATGTAGTTCTTCTTAATGAGAAAATTTTGATTGCATTATCATCCCGATATACCGATTTACAATTTTACATGACGTCGAGACTACATGTAGTTCTTCTTGATGAGAAAATTATTATTGCATTATCATCAACATATACAAATTTACATTACTGTTAGACTACATGTAGTTCGCCTAGATGAGAAGATTTTTATTGCATTATCATCCCAATATACAAATTTGAATGAAGATTAGACTACATGTAGTTCGCCTAGATGCGAAAATTTTGATTGCAATATCACCCCGATTTTCAAATTTATATGTCGTTTAGACTATATGTAGTTCGCCTAGATGAGAAAATTATGATTGCATTGTACAAATTTTCATGACAATAAGACTACGTGTAGTTCGCCTAGATGAGAAGATTTTTATTGCATTATCGTCACGATATACAAATTTGAAGTAAGCGAAGTAGAGATTGTTTTTGTTTTCATCCATGTATCATCTAATTTTTGGTTTCGTCTGTCAAAAACGAACGTTATGACTGGCTAAGAAATAGTTTCAAACCCCAATAAAACTATTTTGAGTACGCAGCTGTTATATGCTTGTACATAAAGCAGTTCCATAATAATGGCTCAAAATTAGTAAAATATTCGCTTTGTTTCGGTTGATTTCATGGAATTATAAGAAATGAAGGGAATATTTTTTTGTTTTCATGAAGGTGTGAAACGACAAACAACAAAAAACAATCTCATTTAGTTATGAATCCGAGTTCTATGATTTGTTATCATTAGTTCACATGTCATTGAAAGATACCAAAAAGGCGGAAACTTTTTTCCATCCAGGTATGAAACAAAATTAAATAATTTGGTTTTGTTTATATGAGAAAACAATTATAGTTCTTCCTAAGGTGGCCACGATGTGACAGAAATAGTGGATAAGGGATGAACGATTTCCACAATGATTGCAATGAAAAAAAAAAAAAAAAAAGAATCTTAAATGACATAATTACATAGCGACATAGTTTTTAGCTCTCCTTATTCCTATTTCCCCAAAACTCATGTTAAATCGCTCTTACTATTGACCAACCGCTGGCCCAAACCACTTACTTCTTTTGCCACGCCCATCGACGATAACAGGAAGTCCCGTTTAATTTTGAACGACGTTATTTTGAAAATGTATGGCCAGTAGCATGTAACAAAATAGTATAATAGTTGGTTTGCGAACTAAACGTCGTAAATACAGCTTGAATAAGCTGTAGTTACGATGCTTAGGTCGCAAAACCAACGAAATTGCTTTAAGAAATGGCGGCCAAGGTCGGAGTTGAAATCTCAATTCCGGGCTGAATGAATGATTTGATTGGTCGATATATTCCTTGATAGACAGCCGCGATTGTTCAGTTGCCTCCTTCTAGAAGAAATAAAACTTTGTAATACTATAAATTTAGGGTAATATATTATTCAATTAAATCAGTTAAGAAATTTTGACTTTGACATTTTCCTAGATATTTTTTTTTTTCTTTAGAGTTCGATTTGAGCATTCAGATCAAGATATATTAGACCTCCTGAAAACAGCACTTGGTGTCAATGGTGTCGGAAAACTTAGAGATTTTCTCAGTTTCTCATGCTTGTCCAGACTCTCAATTATCACAGATACTTTGGGACGTCTTTGTGGATCTTTGTGAACGCACTCACGTACCAAATTACGTAATCTCATCGGTAAAAGTTCGTTTATTTCATCTGCATTGAGCTGTAGCATCCTCTCCGGGTCCAATTTTTTCAGATACTCATCGAAAGTGATCTTTCGTTCGTGCTTGAAAGCCTTCCGATCACACACTAGCTCGTAGATGAGAATTCCGAAACCGTAGACGTCGGCGTGCGTTATGTAAAGTTCTTTGTTAAGGACCTCGGGAGCAAGGTAGACGAAGTCAGTGACTGGATGTTCTGTGGCCGTAGGTAGGGCAGCGTATCGTGGAATACATGCTCCAGATAGTTTTATATCGCCAGACTCGTTTACCTAGAATAGAAGAAACTAACGTGAAATTTAGATTATATGCCACTTGCAACACGTTGTGTTTTTCCTATTTATAGATCTGTCCTTATTTTTTCATGATTTTCATACAATTTTCATGGAATAAACCGAACTTAATGCTTCTAGAATAGTAGTTTTTTTTAAATGAGCACAAGCTCGATTTATAAATTTCCTTTTCTAAGCGAGGTAATGATCGAGTGACAGATTCTTTTTCTCAGTTTGGCCTTCAAAATTATTCTTTCTTTTTGCTAAAAAAATGGTACAAAATCTCGCACGACAAGATGACGTCATGTGTTACGGTAGGGACAATGATCAAACGGAAATACACACACAACGGTTGTTACTTTGAGTTCCATGTAAATGCACCCTTGGTATGGATGTAGTTCAAGAAACAACTTAACACCGAGATAAAATGTTACATTCAGAGTATCATAAAACTGCTATCTGGTATCTCGCGACAGAAATATGCCACTAAAAAGATTAATACTAACCCCGTCTGTAAAAAAAATGTTAGTAAGTGCCTCTTACCGTAACGATTGATATTGAGAGGTCCATTTGATCGAGACCTTTGGTATTGATGTAGTTCAACTACCATTTTATCATCGAGATAAAATGATACGGAAAAAAATCGCGATCGTTTTCAAATTATAATGATACTACTATCTTGTATTTGGTGGAAGAAATATACCACAATTAATGCCATTAATGTGAGTAAGTGTCTCTTACCGTAACGGTTGATACTGAGAGCTCCATGTGAACAAGGCCCTTGGTATGGATGTAGTTCAACCCTTCAGCTATTTCCTTCAGTGCTCTTTGAATGAATTTCTTTTTATCTTCTGTATGGTGGATGTAATGTTTTATACTTTGTAACCGACCGGAATAGATGAAAGCAGGTGTTGGCATCTCGGCATGATGTATTCCAAGGAATTCTGCCAGAGCCGTGTCCGTACTTGATAAACATCTACAGAATTGATTTAATTGATTTAATAATAAAATATTACATACTCAAAAAAGGGCTATGAATAAGTTAGAGCTATCAGATACGGACAATCCTACATAGATAAGTTCTTGACACACCATGGTTATAAAAAATCGACATAGGTAAAAATGGCAGTTACTGTATAAGAATAATACTTTTCATTCTATCTTAATCATGTTATGAAGAACAGATAAACAAAACATTGAAATAGTTACTTTCAGCACAACTACAATGTCTCCTATCTCATTTCATTGCAAAAGTTATCTCAGAGGTATCAAAACCATTTTCAAGATTGACATAATTGACCAATCGCTGGCCCTGCCCACTTGACCGTTCGTCTCACCTATTGACGTCAAAATGATTTGTTTTTGTTTGTTTAAATGGAGTTTTACGCCGCTTTCAACAATCTTTCAGTTATATCGCGGCGGCTGGAGCACCTAACAATGGAATCTTGGTATTTCTCACACCAGTACTACCATAACATCCTTTCCTAGCCTCCAGCTGCTATCCCACATAGGTCTACGATTATCGACCCTTTGATGAGAGACAAATAGTCGGAATGGATGAGTGCCGCCGTCGGGGATCGAACCCGGGACCTCTAGATTGACAGTCCGACGCTCGGAGTCAACACGAAGTTCCACTTCTATTGAAACCGCGTTATTTTGCAAAATATGTGGCCAGTAGCATGGAACAAAAAGAAGAATGGTTGGTTGGAGACCTTGAATAACCTGTAATCACGACGTTTAAGTCACCAAAAAGGCTTCACACAATTGGCGGCCAATATTAAAGTTCAAAGTTAACTTCCGGTCTAAATGAATGATTTCATTGGTCGATTGATTATTTGATTGACAGCTGCGATTGGTCAATTGTAGTTGCAATACGTCTTTATTTATATATATGAATATACAGCATTATCATCATTATTATGAAAATGCTAATTTTTGTACTACAATCAACCAGTATACACTACACCTATAGATAAATAAAAATCGGCGTGTTGGTAAAAAGTATAGCAAGCGCCTATAAACTTAGAGGCACTTTCAGCAGTTTTGCATAGACTCCTCGATTTAACGTACCTTAGTTTTGCGACCTCCTGGAATGTATTTTCTACTCCCGAGGATCTTAGATAGAACTTCAGTGATATATTGGCTTGAGAGTGTTCTTGTTGAAGGAGACCTGGATAAACGGTCGACCATAGACCCTGGGGTATCAGAATGTTGCCAAACAAGCTCTCACCAGAGCTACCAGATATCATCTTACTAAAGCTGGGTTGAAACGTTTTGGCCAAACTCTCCCCACCTCGTAGTTGATGTAGAATTTTAACCTCATTAGATTTGAAATCGTTAACAAAGATATACCCCTCTCCATAATCCATTAGACAGCGACGCAGAGTTTCCACTGCCTCCATCATCGCTTCGTACTTGGCACGATGGTGACGTTCAGTGACGCAGAGGCCTTCAATTTTCTTCAACAAATCTTCATCAGCTTGTATCATTTTAGGTATCCTCTCTCCAACTTTTTCAATATAATCTATTGGACGCTGCATGAGTTGACGCATAAATTGATCAAGAACTCCTTGGTTGTCATCGCCTGGCTTGTTCTTTACTAATTTCGACAAAAGTTTCTCTGATCGCTTTCTTGCCCATACGACCGGATCCTTGCTGATTTTCTTAAGAATTTGTTTGTCCTTCATTTTCTTGAGAAGAGAGCTGTTCTTAATCCTACCAGACAGTTGAAGTGCGAGTTTTGGACCGATTTCTATGGTTGTCCTAGATTGCACAGCGAGGCTGAACCTCCTATGTAGTGGGTCACGTTTCATTGATCCACTCATGGATGAATCGTCTCTCATATCCGATTCAACGTCAATTATGTCACCCTCAATTATACCAAGTTCTTGCTGGACAAGCTGAATCACTTCAGCCTCAATATCAGAGATCTTTCCATCTTCAGATTCCCAACTCTCTAAAAAGGAACAGAACCTATCAAAGAATGCAGTGTCCACTTTATCTCTGATCCATTCAGCCTTGCTCTCCACATCCTCTATGTCCTCAAGTTCTGGTATTTCCCCTGGATTCCATGCAGAGCACAGTGTGAACTTGGATTGTGGTTTCTGGAGGTAGGTCTGCAATTCTTTCACCATCTCGCGAATTTTTGTATCGATGATTACGTGAAGATATTCTATTGTGCTCTTTGTTTTCTCCTTCAAGATGTTTATTTTGGATTGGATGTTTACAGATTTTCCCAGTCTGTCTTTCTGTGATCGATCTAACTTGTTTACTGTACTCTTAAAAAGATGAACCATGCGACGTAAAACTTTCTCCATCCACCTGAAACAAATTTCCGATTTAAATTCAACACGGCTGTGGTTTGGCAGAAACTTACTATTGGAAAAAAATGTATATATACTTCTGCGGTGTCTAAAATCGCTTCTTATTTCAAATTTTAGCCAATTTCTGCTCAGCGAAAATTCAATTAGAAATAAGAACCTTGAAAATAAATACGCTAAATGTATTTAATGACAAATTTTGTAATCGGAATCTAAGGCAAACAATCAAACAAATACACTCGCAAAATAGTATTGATTTATGATAAACACACCGCTTATAGAATTCAAAACCATTTTCTTCCAACAATATTATTCATTTCAGTTCCAAGTTTTCCCCTCAAAATTTGAGAAGTGCAAATAAAATTGCCAATTCGTTAATAATTTTAGAATTTCAAGATATCTTGTCCTTGAAATAATCCATGAAATTAGTGATAGCTTCACATATATTTATATGGTGTACCGTTTGGGTCAAAAGTCCCCTTTAAATCGACTGAGCCTAAAAAACGGGTGCACGCGTAAATAATATAGGTAAACCTGTTTAAACTAAGCGTGCACGCTTATATTTTGAAAGTGCACGCGTTATTTAACGCGTGCACTTTCAAAATATGAGCATGCACGAGTAAAAAGTAAACTATTTAAAATTGTGCGTGCACCTGTAAATTAGGCGTACGTGCACATTTCAAACCCTTAAACGCTCAGTAATTATGCGCGCACGCCTAAATTTTTGTGAGTGTACCTGTATTATTTACGCGTGCACGCGTTTATTTTAGCGTGTACTATCTTAAGTGGACTTTTGCCCCATTTGGTGCGCCATATATTTATCGTCTGCAAAATTGGGTTTTTACAGTTCTCGAATCACAACGCGGACTTGTCTTTTTGAAATTGTCGAATTTGTTATTGTAAATACCAACTTACTGATACGATGATTTGATTCTAGTATCCATTGAATCAGAAAACAGTGTTTGAAGAGCGTGTAGCAATGTCTTGTATTGTTCGTTAATGTAGTCAGGATGAACGTCGACTTCTGTTTGGCTTTTCTTAGCAGAGAAAAAAACAGCTTGTGATTCCTTGAAGTTTGGATAATACTTTCCAAGTTTCTCCAATATGTGATTCTGCACCGCTTTTCGAGATTCTACAGGAATCGCGTCAAATCTGTTACATACGAAAAGCGTTGTTTTCGGGTCAAATGTTATGAGCTTGCTTTCTTTTTTCTGCTCTTCCATTATCAGTCTTAGAAGGTTCAAGAGCTGAAATGTTGAACAAAACCGGTTATTTAACCCATTCCCACACAACAAAATTTTAGACTGGTCCAAATTGAAAGAAGCTGCAGACGACAATTTCAAGTTCATAGAATTTTAATTTTTTTTCTCCTCTTTTTGGATAGAAAACATTGTGTATAATGAAGAAATTGTTTGTTACAAGCAATTTCTTCTTTTTCCACAATGTGTTCCAAAGTTTTTTCTTGAGGGTCATAAAAAGGATGGATTTGTGGGAATGGGTTCAAGGAGAGGCTATTGAAAGCGTCTGTCAATATCGACTTTACGGGAAAATTGCCATTGACAAATTTAAGACAGTAGAGATTCCACAATAGAATTGCTGTTGACTGCCGTTTGACAGTAGCGATTCCATTGTAAATTCGCTATAACCAGACGTAAAAGATTGAGGCTTGTGGCCTCTAAAAAACCTTTACACTTAGCTACTACGAATTAAGCAAACAAAATGGAATTTTTTTTTTTCTGTCAATTTTTCGTTAAAATTACAGACGTTTGTCAATAGCGATTATATCGTAGAATAGCTATTGTCCTACCATGGCCTGTCAATAGCAATTTTCTCGTAAATTCGCTAAAAAAAACTGTCAGTCAATAGCGATTTTATCGAGTAATTGATAGTGACTGTGGTCCATTAACAGCAATTTTCTCATAAATTCAATACTGACAGACGTTCTTCAAAAGACTCTAATTAATGTGTCTTCATTTTAATCATGAAGTAAAATGTCCAGACGAATAATGATTCATCATTCTGACCATCAATTAAAAAAATGATGATAGAAGTCTAAATGTGAAATGATAATTTCGACAGAAATGTTAGTAAATGTTTTAATTGAAGAACTTGTTTGCTAATTGTCCACTCTTAATATCAAAGAATTCGGCTAGAAAAAGGGTAAAGCATTAAATAGAAGGAACAATTGGTAAACATTTCGTTAAATAGCTCGAACTCCTGGAAGTATTTCTTTTTATTTATCTAATCCATTTATTCCGCAAAAAAAAATTTGAATAATCAAGCTGAGATTTTTGTCAGTAAAACATACTAATCCAAGTACATGTACATTAAGTATTGGTTTATTAAAGAAAATGGTGATTGATATAATTTGCTTGAAGAAAAGGGTAAATGGTGTATTTTACTTTAAGAAAAAGGGTGGATTATATATTATGTTTGGTGAATGAGATATACTAGTACTTTTAGAAGGTAATTTAACCCTTTCCTCTATAATCACGGGGTTTTACATTGCTCTGATTTTTTACTTGGGAAAATATTGTGGAAAAAGAAGAAATTGCTTGTAACAAGCAATTTCTTCTTTTCCAACAATATTTTCTACCAATTAGAATGGTTTCATTTTAAATTGCATGCAATTTTCATTTTCGTCGACAACCCCTCTCAATCTAGACCAGTCAAAATTTCAAAAAACAGAAAAGGGTTAAGGTAAAGGTAAATGATATAGTATACTTTAACCCATACCCAACCAGTGACGAAATAATGTGGAAACCATTGGGGAAAATAAAGAAATTGCTTGTAACAAGCAATTTCTTCATTTTACACAATGTTTTCTATCAAGAAAGTTGAGGAAATCTAAAATTTCATTAACTTTGAAATGTCGTCTTCAACTCTCTTCCATTTTGGACTAGTCTATAATTTTGCTGTGTGGTAATGGATTAAGAAAATGTGTAAGGTATATTTCATTCTTTAAAGAAAGGTAAACGAGACATTATACTTTACCACGTAAAGCAATGAACATTTAATATGCATAGAATGTGCAGGTATTTTTACAATACATAACAGAAAAGATATCTGGTTTCAGTCAACACATAGACCTTCACTACTTTAATTCACTATATCTCCATGAGCCACCTGATAAATTTAGCTAAAATCGCACATTTGACGAATCGTGACTATCTATCAAAAAAACAATGGACCAATCAAATTGTTCGTATAGACTGAAAGTGAACTTTGAACTCCATCATTTGCATATATTTATGTGAAGCATTTTTTGTTGGTTTGGCGACATAAACGTCGTAACTACAGCTTGAGTAAGCTGTAGTTACGACGTTTAGGTAGCCAACCAACCAGTTAAATTTTTTATATATGTTACTGGCCATAAATTTTGCCTAATAACACCGACCAATCAAATCATTTCTGTAGACCGAAAGTGAACTTTGAATTTCATCATTTGCATACATTTATGTAAAGCATTTTTGTTGGTTTGGCGACATAAACGTCGTAACTACAGCTTGAATAAGCTGTAGTTACGACGTTTATGTAGCCAACCAACCAATTAAATTGTTCAATACATGTTACTGGCCATAAATTTTACTTGATAACACCGCTTCGTATCAAAGTGACTTTTTATTATCCTATCGACATTCTGACGATATATTCTGCCGTTGTTTTTTTTTTTGTTTTTGTTTTTTTGTGTGTGTCCGTGTGTAGTGTATCCTATCGAAGGCCAGTAGGCGTGGTCAGCGATCCGTAAATTTGAGGCAAGATTCTTACCCTGTCCTCTTGGACTCCCCCACTTTGGTCCGACATTATGATATAGATGAAACCAAGGATATTGTTAGTTTGTATGTAGGACATTAGGTACTCCTCCAGAAACACGTTTTCGCCGATGCCAGGGGTATCTGCCAATACCAGACCACTCTGGAAAAAAATGGTGAAATCAAGAAATTGTTATCTAAAGAACTTAACCCTTCTCATGCTGATCCCGGAATTTTCCGGTTTTTGCAGGAGGTGAAGAAAAGGGTCAGCCTGATCTTAGTCTACACCACCTTTTTGTCCGCTTTAAGCCAAAGTTGTTAACGAAAATTAATTTCAAAAGAAGTTATTTGACCCATTTGGTGCTTGCAGTCCTTTGATTTGAACGCACTTCTGATAAAAGGTTTAATTTAGCATGACAAAGGTTAAACAATCTATTTGATGAATTTTTGTTTGAAATAAGGACTAGAATATTAAAAGAAAAAGATATTCACATCCCCAAAACTATACTTGAGGGACAGGCGGGGGAATAAAGAATCAGCTTAGTTTGTCCGTCGGTCGGTTAGTTAGTATGTATGTCTGTCTGTCGGTCGGTCGGTCGGTCAGTCAATCTTTCCGTGACTCAGTCTGTAGATTTTTCTTGTCCTCCCATTTTCTCCTAAATTATTTGATGGATTAGATTTAAATTTCACAAACGCTCTCAGCACCAAACAAGGCTGTGTACACTTTATTTGAGTAACATTCTATTTTCTTAGAAAAATTTTTTAGAGTAAGGGTCCTTTGTTTAAACTCTAGTCCTCTCATTTTCCCTTCATATGCTTCTTGGATTGGATTGAAATTTCACAAACGCACTCAGTATCAAACAAGGATATGTGCATTTTTGCATTTTTGTGTAAAGTTCTATTTATTTTTTAAGCGTTACGGTCCTTTGTTTTAAACTCTTGTCTTTTTTTCCCTTTGTGGATTTGATTCAAGTTCGGCATTTACACGCAGTATCAAACAATGATATGTGCACTGTGTTTTAGTAACGTTCCATTTATCTTCTCAGAGTTATGTTCCTTTTTTTAAACTCTTGTCCTATCATTTCCCCTTCAACTGGTTCGTGGATTAGGTTCCAATTTCACATTTACACGCAGTATCAAACAAGGATATGTGCACTTTATTTAGATAACGTTATATTTATTCCGTTTTATTTTTTATTTATTTAGTTTCAAAGAGTTATGATCCTTTGTTTCAAATGTTTTCAAACCATTCCCTTCAACTACCGCATTGATTTTTTTCACGTGTCTCAAGCATAGATCTTTATTACAGTTCATTCACTTTTTTCGGAGTTTTGGCCCTTTACTGAAATAAGTTCAGTGACAAAAAATCTTTCTTTGTCTGTTTGTGAGTATCAACCCTTGTCATGCTGAACCCGGAATATTCCTAATTTGGCAGGAGGGATAGGCAAAGATCAGACTGCACCAAAGTGTCGTCTTATCTTAGTCTTCACCGCCCGTTTGTTCCTTTTAAGTCAGAGTTGTTTATTGAGTTATACTTTTAGAAGAAATAATGACCCACAACCAATACTTTTAGCGCTTTCAATCCATTGATTTTCATACATTGCGTTGGTAGTTTAGAAATTTCTCGATATCTAAAACGAAAATCGTTGAACAAATGTGCATGTACGACAATTTGGAATGCCCTAATTGTGATAAGTAAGATATTTTGGGATGCCAAAATGGCCATACGTGTAGACCCTATACCTTTAAAAACCACACTGGTAGAAAGAGTTGAATTTCCTTGACGTCATGACCGGCTTCTCTCTTGGCGTCTTTCATAAAGGCCGTGTTACGGAACTCTTCCATCTGTTCCCCTTCTAAATTCGACAGTACCGTGTCTGGTTTGTTAGGGGATGTATATTTGATACGAGCGCTCCTCTTGGCCCCGTAACGAATGGTGACGACAGTTGACGAACAACTTCCAGCGTATACCGGCAGGATGTCCTCTCCACAGAGCAGGTTTATGCAGCTGGACTTCCCGGAACTAGACTCACCTGAAAAGGGTATTTGATTTCTTGAATGGGTTTAACGCAACTTTTAATAGTATTTCAGTCATATCGCGGCGGCTGAAGCACCTAACAATGAATTACTGGTATTTCTCACACCTGTACTACCACTACATCATTTCCTAGCCTCCACTTAGGATTACGATTATTCAACCATTGGTGAGAGACAAATGTCGGAAAGGATATGTGCCGCCGCCGGGGATCGAACCAATGCCATCCCATGATTGAAGATTGGGAGTCTGACGCGCTACCGACTGCGCTATGATAGCGGCTCTGAATTGATTTAAGGAAAGTTAATGAATTGAGACAAAATCTTGACGTAGAAAGGGTAATACCAAGAGGCCATGGATATTGATATAAATCATGCGTTGATCTAGAGTGGGGTCCAGTATTTAAAAAATTCGGCAAAACTATGGTGATAAGATTCGATAATCTGGAAATCAAAGTATCGTATTAGCAGTGAGTAGTGGGCAACCAAAATGTCGTAACTACAAATTTTCTCAAGCTGTTGCTCAAACGGACGAATATTTTGATATGAATACATCTTTGGTAAGGGTTATACAAGGAAAAGATCAGGATCCGCGAATGTAAATTATGCTTTTAGAGCAAAAGTACTTGTTTCTCGATCTATCGAATGTCGCAAAACTACTTTTAAAAGTATTGTACCCCAATAATATATGCAACTTCTTTGTATTTGGATCCGTCTAAAATCTGTCCTCTAATAAAGACAGGCTAAAGACATGCAAAGAAATTCTATTCACCTGCTACAAGGATAACATATTCGCCGTCTCTGAGATCACCGATCCTCGATTCACAATCTTTAACAATGTCACTCGTTGTACCTTCCAAATGCAGAAACTCCTCAACGAGTTCTTGTTTCCTCGAGTCATCTTTATCTTCGATGATTCGCTTCAGGTCTTCAAACATACCAATCAGCTTGGACCGTTTACGTTTGTCCTCGGTACCCGCCTCGAGGATGGCGTTTCCAATCTAAAAGGAGCAACAGAAATGTATTGTAAACAATTGGTCAATCAAGGAATATATCGACCAATCAAATTATCCATTCAGCTTATTCAAGCTGTAGTTACGACGTTTAGGTCGCCAACCAACGATTCTACTTTTATTTTACTTATTACCGACCTTTAGAAAAAAATAAGGCCGTTTAAAGTCGAAGCGGGACTTCCTGTTGTAGTCAAAGGGTGTGACCAAAGGAGTAAGTGGGCGGGCCCAGCGATTGGTCAGTTTGAAGCAGAATCCATTTATCATTCATGATGTCTATGATTATGCCACATTGGTAAAATCGTGCGCTAAAAATGTAAATAAACGATACCTCACCCCGTTCCTATTTTCCAAGATGTTAGACTTTTCCAAATTAAAAGAAATTGCAGGCAACAATAAAATTTGAGTGCCATATGAAAAGTAACAAACCTACAGGGTAGAAAACATTGTTGAAAAAAAGAAATTTCAAATCAGTCTTTTTCCTCAACGTTTTCTCAAGTATAAAATTACGGGGACCTATAAACCAGGGAGTGTACAGGAAAGGATTTAGCAACACATGACTTCAAAACTTTTTTTACGCAATGAAAAATAAAAAAAAGAGAAAGAAATCAACAAATAAAAAAAAAATAGTATATAATACGTTAACGTATAAGATAACGTTTTCCTCGATGAATTCCGGTTTAATATGGGTTGTATTGGTTGACTAATTTGGCGTTACGTAACGCGATAAAGTTTGCTCCTTTTCTCTCTTTTTTTTTTTTTTTTTTTTTTTAAGTTTTCAGACATTTTGATTAGAAAGACAGATTAATCCGCTGCTTCAGAAATCTGAATGCATTAGAACTTCGGAAACCGGGAGCCAAAACTTTTCATCCATCTGTTGAAGAGCCGCTTTAAAATAAAAGCATCGCATACTGATACCAACGCTCGGCTGTTGAAGTTCTTGATAGTGCGTAAAACTTGTAAGTCGAAAAGTTCGAAAACCTGTTTGAATAGATTGCTCTTTTGATAGTTAACATTTTTCCGAATTTTAAGTACATGTAATCAGTAATGATAGAGATATTACACAATTCCAAAAGTACTTCTAAGCCAAAAAGGGGCACAATTCTTTCAAAAAGCATTTAGAGTTACACCTCCCTCGTATTGATACAGGTTGCGCTTTTGAAAGTGAACATATATTCCGAGTTTCAAGTGAATGTGTAAAGTAATCTTTCAAAAATTACATCATGTCAAAGTTCTTTTAAATGTAGGGGGAAAAAGAAAAGAAAACCAAATCGTTAAAAATTTCATTTAGAGTTACACCCCGTGTTGATATAGATTACTATTTTGATAGTTAACATATCTTCCGAGTTTCAAGTGAATGTTTTCAGTGATACAAGAGATATAAAAAAATGTCAAAGATTTGGCACGACGACGCAGACGACGACGCAAAAGACGACGCAAACGCTGACGCAGACAGCGACCTGGCTATCTATTACATAGCAATAATCCGGCGTTTCTCCGATAACAGCCGAGCTTAACCCTTTCATGTTCAATCCCTGGTTTTTCGTCTCTGTGATTTTATGATTGAGACAATATTGTAGATAAAGAAGAAATTGCTTATTACAAGCAATTTCTTCTTTTTCTTCAATATTTTCTACCCTACTAAATGGTTAATCTTCAAATTAAATCAACTTTAAATTTTCGTCTGCAAAACCTTTGAATTTGGACAGGTCCAATATTTTGCAAAACAGGAAAGGGTTAAACAAACGTTTTATTCTTTGATGAATTAGATATGTGAAACACAGCTGTTGCGAAAAAAAAAGGAAAAAAAGTAGTGCGAAAGCGACCGTTTGAAAAAAGGGTGATAAGTCTGTGCAAATTTCATATACAAAAATAATGTCTTGATTGTCGTATTAATGAAGGTCGAATTGAACGATTTTTAATCCTTGACATGCTCAAAATGAGATTCAAAATTCTATTGAAATCAAAGGTCTTAACCATTTACTGTTTAGATAGGAATAAAAAAAAAAAAAAAAACAAAAACAAAAAAAAAAAACACACACAACAACAACAACAATAAAAAAATCCCATAGACTTGTCCAAATTCAAAGGAGCAGCAGACGATATCATAAAATAAGTCAAAACTTCAAAAAAGACTTCAAAAAGGTAACAACCCCATTTAATAGAAAATAAAGTAAAAAGAAAGAAATTAATTCTTAATAAAAAAAATTCTCCTTTTTTTCACAATCGTTTTTCATGTATATATCACAGGGGTGTAAAAATCAGGGATTATACGGGAAGTGGTTGGAAAGCACTGGTGCACATGGCTTGCGTCAACATTTCTTAGAACTCCACTTTTAAAAGAATTTCAGTAATAACGCGGCAACTGGAGCACCTAACCATAAATTCCTGGTATTTCTAACACAAGCTTTACCACTATATCCTTTCTGAGTCTCCAGTTGCTTATCAAATTTAGGTTTATGATTATTCGCCCATTGGTGGGACGGACAAATGTCGGAATGGATACTTTCCGCGACTGGGGATAGAACCCTGGATCTCATAATTGAGAGTCTGACGCACTACCAACTGATCCATGACCGCGGCTTAGATAATTGAAGCACGACTTCAATCGATGTTGCCCTATTGTTTCTCTTAAGGGGTGTCTTAAAAGCGTCATTTACAAATGGGGTTACAAGCCTTATACACCACTAGGCACCATAGAGATTCATTGCGACATATTTGAATTTATTCCAATCGAAATTTCAGGAGTTGCACTCACAACAAATTGTAAACGGATGGACGGACAGTTTGGTCGATTTAAATAAAACGACCCTATAACGACCGTATAAATAAGGAATGGCCAGGCGTTTCCAAAGACACGAGGTACATAAAGTACACAAAGTAATGTCTTTCCGCGGCGATCTAAACCTCGTAATAGAATCTTGAATAAGCTATAGTTAGCCATAGTGACGACATAAGCGAGAAAGATGGTCATCGGGGAATCGCAATCAAAGTACTAAAAGTACTGTTAGCTAGCTTGTTAAATAATCTTCTATGTCAAAGATTATCATGATAAATAAGAGAGGTTTAAGTAACCCAGGAGTTAAGCCATTACAACACGACAAAATCTTAAACTGGTACAAATTGAAAGAAGATGGAGACTACAATTTGCTAACTAGCTAGCTAAAAAACAAACGTATAACCCATTCCTACACAGTCTCGCTTTCTGATGCCAATCAAGAAAATCGCTTTGGAAAACAGTGTGGAAAATGAAAAAATTGCTTGCCACAAGCATTTGCTTCCTTTTTCAAATTGTTTTCTAAAAAAAATCTATCAACTACATATCCTCACCTGTAACTTCCTTTAATTTGGACTAGTGTAAAAATGTGTCGTCTGGTAATTAGTTAATAATCAGGATGATTTATCTGCTCTGATTTGGTCCTACATTTCGATGCTTTCAGTACTTTCGATTTGGTATCGGCAGTAGTAATAGTAATGAAAATGAACAAAGGTTACTTATTAAGACATCAACACACGTATTAAAACAACAGCATGATGGTTAAATTGTTTACAATAGGGCATTCGGGAAAAGAAACAAAAAAGGTGACGAGACATCATCACACACACGTGTAGATGTCCCAGAATTGTGGACTAACATACATAAAATCATAGACGAAAACTTTATATATATCTAGACATACAAATTCATTGAAATGTAGAATAATGCAAGAAGCTACGAAAGACCGGTGGTGACATCATGTATTCACAGTTCACACTTCAAACTTCATACATATTAAGTCTGAAATTGGAAGTGTGAAATGTGAATTATGAAACCAGTGGTGACTTCTTAAATTCACAGTACATAATCAAACCAAATTAAATATGAAGTTTGAAGCGTGAAGTTGGAAGTATGAAGTGTGAAGTTGGAAGTTTGAAGTGTGAAGTTGGAAGTATGAAGTCGGAAGTTTGAAGTTTGAAGTTGAAAGTGAGAAGTTGGAAGTTGGAAGTATGAAGTTTGAAGTGTGAAGTATGAAGTGTGAAGTCGGAAGTTTGAAGTGTGAAGTTGGAAGTTTGAAGTGTGAAGTGTGAAGTTGGAAGTTGGAAGTATGAAGTGTGAAGTTGGAAGTTTGAAGTGTGAAGTGTGAAGTTGGAAGTATGAAGTGTGAAGTTGGAAGTATGAAGTGTGAAGTCGGAAGCTTGAAATGTGAAGTTTGAAGTCGGAAGTTTGAAGTGTGAAGTTGGAAGTATGAAGTTGGAAGTATGAAGTGAGAAGTTTGAAGTGTGAAGTTGGAAGTATGAAGTGTGAAGTGTGAAGTTGGAAGTTTGAAGTGTGAAGTTGGAAGTTTGAAGTGTTAAGTTGGAAGTATGAAGTGTGAAGTGTGAATTTGGAAGTTGGAAGTTTGAAGTTTGAAGTTTGAAGTGTGAAGTGTGAAGTTGGAAGTATGAAGTGTGAAGTGTGAAGTTTGAAGTTTGAAGTTGGAAGTTGGAAGTTTGAAGTGTGAAGTTGGAAGTATGAAGTGTGAAGTGTGAAGTTGGAAGTTTGAAGTGTGAAGTTGGAAGTTTGAAGTGTGAAGTGTGAAGTTGGAAGTATGAAGTCGGAAGTTTGAACTGTGAAGTTGGAAGTATGAAGTGTGAAGTGTGAAGTTGGAAGTTTGAAGTGAGAAGTTGGAAGTTTGAAGTGTGAAGTGTGAAGTGTGAAGTGTGAAGTTGGAAGTATGAAGTCGGAAGTTTGAAGTGTGAAGATGGAAGTATGAAGTTGGAAGTTTGAAGTCGGAAGTTTGAAGTGTGAAGTAGGAAGTATGAAGTGAGAAGTTGGAAGTATGAAGTGTGAAGTTGGAAGTTTGAAGTGTGAAGTGTGAAGTTGGAAGTTGGAAGTTTGAAGTTGGAAGTTTGAAGTGTGAAGTGTGAAGTTGGAAGGTATACATACATCCAACTTCCAACTTCCAACTTCACACTTCAAACTTCCGACTTCATACTTCCAACTTCCGACTTCATACTTCCAACTTCACACCTCACACTTCAAACTTCCAACTTCACATTTCAAACTTCCGACTTCACACTTCATACTTCCAACTTCACACTTCATACTTCCAACTTCACACTTCACACTTCAAACTTCCAACTTCACACTTCAAACTTCCGACTTCACACTTCAAACTTCACACTTCATACTTCCAACTTCATACTTCCAACTTCACACTTCAAACTTCCAACTTCACACTTCATACTTCCAACTTCACACTTCAAACTTCCAACTTCACACTTCAAACTTCCAACTTCACACTTCAAACTTCCGACTTCACACTTCAAACTTCACACTTCAAACTTCACACTTCATACTTCCAACTTCCAACTTCACACTTCAAACTTCAAACTTCCAACTTCACACTTCATACTTCCAACTTCACACTTCACACTTCAAACTTCCAACTTCACATTTCAAACTTCCGACTTCACACTTCATACTTCCAACTTCACACTTCATACTTCCAACTTCACACTTCACACTTCAAACTTCCAACTTCACACTTCAAACTTCCGACTTCACACTTCATACTTCCAACTTCTCACTTCATACTTCCAACTTCAGACTTCATACTTCCAACTTCACACTTCATACTTCCAACTTCACACTTCAAACTTCCAACTTCACACTTCATACTTCCAACTTCACACTTCACACTTCCAACTTTACACTTCAAACTTCCGACTTCATACTTCCAACTTCTTACTTCCAACTTCAAACTTCCGACTTCATACTTCCAACTTCTCACTTCACACTTCCGACTTCATACTTCCAACTTCTCACTTCAAACTTCAAACTTCCGACTTCACATTTCAGAGTTACTATGTATGAAGTGTGAACTGTGAATTCTTGATGTCACCACCGGTCTTTCGTAAGAAGCTCCTATGTTGTTATGAAGAGTCGATTTCTCTTGATTTTTTTAGCAATAAAACGTTTTGAGGTCGTCTCAAAGTTCAGCGAAGGCAATCCGCGATTGGAGGCTTAACGACTAAATCCGTTAAATACCTACGCCATTAAAAGTAGTTCTTGTGTATTTAAGGAATATTGAAACTCTGCCTGCAAGCTCACCTCCTAGGTATTTTTCGCTAAAATGCCTCTGATCAGACTCTTCAAAGACGACAGTTTCAAATCGTTGAAAATTTGAAAAAAATATATATCTCTTCAGGTAGAAAACAATGTGGAAAATGAAGTAATTGCTTGTAACAAGCAATTTCTTCATTTTCCACATTGTTTTCCACAACCCACAGGAGGGATTGTGTGGGAATGGGTTAACTCCTTGGTAACCGTAACCATGATAACGTTTGACAAAGAAGATTACTGGATAAAACAATGCTTTGCTAGGTTACAGTACTTTTCAGTGCTATTATTTTTATATTGTAATCTGTCTTTTATATATCGGTCCATTTGCGATGGGTCGTACTGTCTTATACCGAGACGTTCTTCTCCACCAACTGATATTTGTCAGCCCGATTAGCTCAGTTGGTAGAGCACTTGACTTTAAACCTCAAGATCACGGGTTCGAGCCCTGGGCTGACCATATCAACTAACACAACTAATTGTCTTTCGGATGAGACGTTAAACCGAGACCCA
Source organism: Fragum fragum (assembly GCA_946902895.1). Taxonomy (NCBI): domain Eukaryota; kingdom Metazoa; phylum Mollusca; class Bivalvia; order Cardiida; family Cardiidae; genus Fragum; species Fragum fragum. The sequence continues at coordinate 10,843,452 of OX336371.1, forward strand.
GTGTGACGATGCTATCCATCGAGCACGTTAAAGAACCAGGCGGATCTCTCAGCAGTTTCGTCTTGTATCCTTGTACTATCCCCCGTAACAACTAACCGTCTTCTGGGGGCGTCGCTCATATGGGCATGTGCTATGGTAGCGACGATATATAGACGGAAATACACACCAACTGATGACTGCCTCGATGGCTGAGTGATGAAAGTACATGTACTTGACAAGTGGTCTGGAGGTTTCGGGTACGAGCCAAACTATTACCTTGGTGGGTTTATTTATGGACATGATACCTCATAGCCAGCCCCAGCCCAAACTGAAAAATATAGATTTTGGGTAAAAAGGGATTTACCCATTCAAACACGGAAATTTTTTAGACCGGCCCAAATTCAAAAAAGCTGCAGGCGACCATTTAAAGTTGATAGAATTTCATTGTTTTAGTCTTTTTGGTTAAAAAAACCACACACATCGTGGATAATGAAGAAATTGCTTGGTACAAGCAATTTCTTCATTTTTCCACAATTTTTTCGAAGGCTTTTTCCTTGAGGGGCGTCAAAAAGGATGGATCGTGTTGAAATTGGTTAACCCACCGACTCTCTCAGGAATGTCAAATTGGACAAGACTATCATTATGAAAAAAAAGGAAAGGGTTAAATGATGACGAAGCCGTAATTCAACTTCCTGCATCCAGTAGTCTGGCAGCTTAGTGCATATTTTACATCTGCGTGGTAGGCCTACACTGAATTAATCATACCCTTTTGAAACGAAGATAAAATTTATTCATGACTTCATGAAAAAGGGTGTTATTTGCCGCAGTTTTACCCCCTAAAGTATGATTAATCAAATTTATTGAATAACGCAGCGTATATACAAGTGTTCCTCGCTTTTCATTATGATGCATCATATTTCGATTTATTCACGTATATTTTACCATTTATTTATTCATTTATTTATGTATCTATTTTCGATTTATTCACGTATATTTTGCCATTTATTTATTCATTTATGTATCTATTTTCGATTTATTCACGTATATTTTGCCATTTATTTATTCATTTATTTATGTATCTATTTTCGATTTATTCACGTATATTTTGCCATTTATTTATTAATTTATTTGTGTATCTATCTATTTATTGAGTAACCAATTTACAGACGACAAAACTTTAGACCGGTCCAAAATTGAAAAACAATTGCAGATAGCATTTCAAATGCGTTAACCCATTCCACCACAAGCCCCCCTTTTTTACGCCCCTCAAGAAAAAAGCTTTGGAAATCATTGTGGAAAATGAAGAAATTGCTTGTTACAAGCAATTTCTTCATTATCCACAATGTTTTCCATCCAAAATGATGAAAAAAATTAAAATTTCAACAACTTGAAATTGTCGTCTGCATCTTCTTTCAATTTGGACTAGTCTAAAATTTTGTTGAGTGGGAATGCGTTATAACCGGGTGCAAGGTGCAAAATAAGGTAGAAAAAACATGGGGAGAAGGGAGATATATTGCTTGCAACAAAATTTTACAATATCGTTATTCGTCAGGGAGACACAAAGCGTCATTATGACTTGTGGTTATTGGTTAAATGGGGTTTAACGCTACTTTTAACAGTATTTTAGTCATATCGCAGTGACTAGATCATCTAACCATGGATTCATTGTATTTCACAAGACTGTGCTGCCAAAACAACCTTTCCGAGCCTCCCAGCTGCGCATTTCACTTAGGCTTTCAACAATCCACCTATTAGTATGAGAGGGATATTTGTCGCGACTGCATGGGGGTCTAAATCGGGATTCCGTGAATAGGAGTCATTTTTTATCTTCATTTGGAATATAGAACTCTTTAGAAACGATTTTCAAAGCAAAGAACTAGAGCAGCAAGCTAGCGAGATTAAAGATATATAAACAGGTGGATAGAGAGAGTGAGGGAGAGAAAGAAAGAAAGAAAGAGAGAGGTAGACCCAGAGACAGACACAAATACGGAAAGAGACCAAACAGCTTTCTCGTCTGTACGTGCATATTTTATATTCATAAAATAATAATAATAATACAAGACCGTGATTTGTTTAGATCATTCGATATATAGATTTACCATTGCCAAACATGTTTTCATTTGAAAATTTTGCTACAAGAAATCAACATTTCATTCTATCACATAAAACTATGTTATTATCAAAATAATATTATCATTATTATCATTTTTGATATTTGCTATTGTCGAATTGATCGCCTTTGCACTCGCACTATCCTTAATTATGAAAGGGGGAGCACATAACATTTCAACGTGAGTACATTTAAAAAAACAAATTCTATATGACAGGAAATATTGCTGGAAAAAAGAAATTGCTTGTAACAAGCAATTTCTAAGTTTCCAGCAATATTTTCTCAAGTATGATATTTCCTGTCATATAGAATGGTTATTTTTAAAACTTTACTCACTTTAAAATGTTACCTGCTACCCCTTTGAATAAGGGTAAGTCTAAAAGTAAAGGGTTAATATACTAATAGATTTCTTTAGTTCTGGACCTTCCTAGTTATGGACCTTCCCAAATATTTGTCATGTATCACAAGTAAATTCTTCTTTCTGCCACATTATTATGTTCAGACAACACTTTAGACTTGTCGAACTTCAAAGAAGTTACAGACGACAATTGTATGTTGATTTAATTTGAAATATCTTTGTCTTTTGGGATATAATTCATTATGGATCATGAAGGAATTGCACCTAACAAGCATAAATACATCTTAATTTCGTTTTATTGGTAATTCCACAATGTTTTTAAAATATTTTTTCTTAAGCGGCCTACGAAGATTGTGAGGAAATGGAATCCGATAGGCGAAACAGGACCTTCGGAGGAGTGCAAAAATGATCGACCCCGCGGTAAGGCTGCACAGATTGACCAGGTCAGAGACTGTTCGGATTGTAGATAACCTGAATCTAGAACGGTCATTCTACCTTAATAAATGTCAATTATAGAAATACTTTATCATCGGTGGGCGGGCAAAATGTCGTAAATACAACATTGTTTAAGCTGTATTTACGACATTTTTTAGCCCACCGACGATATCTTACTGACCTCTGATAGATCTTACCTATTTCTTTTTTCACATATAGGGTTGAAAGAGTTTTCCGGAGGTAGTTTCTCGCTTGAAGGGTATAGGTGTTAAATATTTGCATACATATTCAATCTGATTTACCGTCCACGGCGTCTTTGAATTTGGATCATCCCCAAATATTTACCGTCTCTAAGAATATGATTACATATTGGAATGAGGAACAAGGAAGTGGTCTTCCCGAAGACAGGTATATATGCTCTCACGCGTCGATTAACGTGAATACAGACATGTCAATATCGATCTGAAATCGATCTGTGGGCTCTCTTTTATTCTAACTCGCCCTTGGTATCACGTATCCCGTGCGTGGGGAACTCTATGGTAACCTTGGTTTCTTTTGTAAAATAAACAGGTTAAAGATTTTGACAGCCCCGCTGCACATGGGACATTTCAAAAAGTTCAATCCTTTCCTGTTCAATCCCTGGTTTTTACGTCCTTGTGTTTTTACAACTGAGAAAACATTGTTGAAAAAAGAAGAAATTGCTTGTAACAAACAATTTCTTCTTTTCCACAATAGTTTTCGCCCTACTTGATCGTTTGGGGTTTTTTTGCCGAATACAATCAACTTTCAATTTTCGCCTGCCAATTCTTTGAATTTGGAGGGGTCAAATATTTTGCAAAATAGGAAAGGGTTAAAAGATTTAATATGATCCGAACCCTTTAATTAAATCATCTCACTGTTCTCTGACTGTGCTCTCATTGTGTTCTCAATATGCTCTCACTATGATCTCACTGTACATTCATTGTGCTCTCACTGTTCTCTCACTGTACTCTAATTGTGCTCTCCCTGCGCTCTCCCTTTGTTGTCACTGCGCTCTCACTGTGCTTTCATTGTGCTCTCTCTGTACTCTCACTGTACTCTCACTGTACTCTCAATGTACGCTCACTGTGCTCTCATCGTACTCTCATTGTGCTCTCACTTTGTTCTCACTGTACTCTCACTGTGTTTTCAATGTTGCTCTCACTGTGCCCCCTCTGTACTCTCACTATACGCTCACTATGCTCTCATTGTACTCTCATTGTACTCTCACTGTGTTCTCACTGTACTCTCAATGTGTTCTCAATTTTGCTCTCACTGTGCTCTCACTGTACCCTCTCTGTACTCTCACTGTACGCTCACTGTGCTCTCATTGTACTCTCATTGTGCTCTTATTGTGTTCTCTCTGTACTCTCACTATGTTCTCAATGTTGCTCTCACTGTGCTCTCACTGTGCCCTCTCTGTACTTTCACTGTACGCTCAATTTGCTCTCACTGTGTTCTCTCTGTACTTTGACTGTGCTCTAAATGTATTTCCACTGTGCTCTCACTATGTTCTCAATGTGCGCTCACTGTGCTCTCACTGTGCTATCTCCGCACCCTCACTGTTCTTACTGTACTCTCCCCTGTGTAATTACTGTGTTCTCAATCCTTGGGATGGTGAGTTCGAACCTTGGCTCGGTCAACCTTCTTTACGATACAATGATAAAAGTCATCGAGACGTGCGTCATTTTAACATTTTTCAGTCACCAATGACCATCGATTTAACCCATTCCCAAACGACAGAATTTCAGACTAGTCCAAATTGTCATAGGTTAAAGACGCCAAGACTGAGTTGGTTTAAATTGAAAATCAAGGGCCGTATTAGGTAGAAAGCATTGTGAGAAAAGAAGAAATTGCTCACAATGTTTTCTAAAGCTATATTCCTTCGGTGCGTAAAAAATGCGGGACTGTGTGGTAATGGTTTAAAAGCTGAAGGCTCGGAAACAATGTCGTGGTTGCACTGGTATTGGAAATGACAGGAAACTATGATTAGGTAAACCAGTCACTATGATATAACTAATATACGCTTGAAAGCGGCGTTAAACCCATACAATCAACAAATATTTAATGTTTTGATATGATCTATAAAGAGGGAACTCCTTTCTTCCTTACTTCTTGACGGTTTATCGCCGTGAACAAAAAAATAAGTTGACCCGGAAATGCAATATTGACCTCCTACATTCATGTCAAAAATATTCGTTACTGGGAGACTTAAACGTCGTAACTATAGCTTATTCAAGCTGCAGTTTACTATGTTATAGTCTGCCAAGCAACGGGGTGCTTCTTTTGTTTGTTTTGTTTTATGCCCGACCAAATACGAGTTTTTTTAACTAGCGCCGTTCGTTATCCGAGACAAATTATTTTGTCGGAGTTGATAGAACTGGGCTAGCGTTTCTTCAATTGATGGATCACTGGACCAACAAATTGACCTCCGGTATAGCAGTTGAGTGCAGGTAGTGAACACCCTTTCTTTCGTTGTTATCATTATCATTTGAGCCTATGCGTGACATTTCCGATGTTATCATTATTATTTGAGCCTATGCCTGACATTTCCAACAATTTCGCATGTGCGTGACTCGCACACATTAAGCACCCTGGACAGCCATTCGTGGCAATTAGAACATTCGCTGATTGTTTAAAGATGCCTTGAGTCAGTATCTATCTACAGAGCGCAGAGTGAAGACTCTGATCAGACTGTGCGGATGCACAGGCTGATCTGAGTCTTTACTTGGCGCGCATGTGTAATGGTTCGAAATGTCACGCATGCGCTTATTTTATCATTATTTTAATCAGTATCAAATATTGTCTGCATAAAAAAAAATTAACCCTCCACACACACATTCACAAATAAACAACAACAACCAGATCGTTAGTTGGCGACCTTAAAATGTTAACATAAACGTCGGAGTTCAAATATCACTCCCAGACTAAATTTAAATTTCAAATTTCTAAAAATCGACTTTTTAATTGACAAAACATTCCACCAAATAACCCATTCCCACACAGTGACGCTTTTTGAGCCCCCCCCCCCCCCCTAAGAAAAACAAATTAGAAAACATTGTGTAAAATGTAGAAATTGCTTGAAACAAGCAATTTCTTCATTTTTCACAATGTTTTCTATTCACAAAGTCAAAATTAAAAAAATCATAAACTTTAAATTGTCGTCTGCAACTCCCTTCAATTTGGGACTAATCTAAGATACCCAAGGAGGGCAGGGGTTTCTAGAACCCCATGAACATACACGATAAGATTCCTTGAAATCAAGGACACTGGTTATTATCTGTTAAATTTACAAAAAATATTTAAATGCTTGTTCATGCAAACGATTTCGTTTACAATAAATATCTGGTTGCACATTCATATAACTGACATGTAATTATCGATACCAAATCGATCTTTTGGGCTCTTTTATTTACAATTCCACGGTACCTTGCGTATGACGGTTAGGGATTTCCTAGAAACCCTTGCACTTTTTTTCTGATCTTTTTTGTTTGGTTGTTTTTGTTTGTATTATTATTCGTCTCTTTTTGTTCTTTTTCTTTCAAATAAAAGCTGCCGCCGTCATAGCGCAGTTGGTAGCGCGTCGGACTGTCAATCAAGAGGTCCCGGGTTCGATCCCCGACCGCGGCACTCATCCTTTCCGACTATTTGACTCTCACCAATGGGTCGATAATCGTAGACCTATGTGGGATAGCAGCTGGAGGCTAGGAAAGGATGTGATGGCGGTACTAGTGTGAGAAATACCAGGAAGCCATTGTTAGGTGCTCAAGCCGCCGCGATATAACTGAAAGATTGTTGAAAGCGGCGTACAACCCCATTCAAACTAACAAACAATTAAAAGTTTTTTTTGTTTTGTGTGTGTGTGTGTGTTTGCATTATTTAATATTCGTCTCTTTTCCCCTTTCCTTTTTTTCAACTAAAAGGTGTTTTTTGTTTCTTTCATACACATATAATATATCGTTTAGTTGTGTCTATGAAGATTCGTGCATTCTTATTAGCCGAAAGGTTATTTCATATCTCTATGAAAAAACGGTTTTTGTGCTGTAATGGCTTGTGCTTGCACACAAGGTAATTCTTTAAAAACAATGTTTTAGATTGGTTCAACTTTTTGCTTTTTGAACACATTTTCGAAAAGTATGATTTATTCATTGTATTATAAGAAATGAAGATAAAATAACTTTGTTTCCAATCTTAAAAAAAAAAAAACAACAAAAAGAAAAAACAACAAAAATAAAAAATAAAATTAACACTGTATGCATTTATTCGTTTCACGGCTTTATACATTGTGATAAGGCTTTCAGTTTCATACCTGCATGAAAACAATAACATATTTTTTCATTTTCACAAAAATAATATTCAGCATTATTGTTGAAATGATCCAAAATAGATTGAATTAGTGGAGAAAATAATAACCTAAGTAAGAATTTGATCGCTACAAATTGTTAGAATATTTTGGGTACATGCCATAGCAATATTGTCATACATTTCTCTTTTTCTTCGGTCTCGATCCCTGGCCGCGGCGAATATCCTTTCCGACATTTCTCTCCCACCAATGGTTGGGTTATCGTAAACCTTAGTGGGATGAGCAGCTAGAGGCTCGGAAAGGATTTAGTAGGCGTACCGTTGTAAGTCATATCAGGAATCCACAGTAAAGTGCTCCAGCCGCCGCGATATGACTCAAATACTGTTAAAAGTGGCGTTTAACCCCAATCAATCAATCAATCATTTTTTTCTTTTGTGACGGCTTTTTTGCAAACACTGCTCATAGTTTTCAACATGGACATGCAATCGTATTCTTTATCATTACAACCGAGACTAACTTCAGGTCTGTTACAAATTCAAGACATTGCAGTATACAATGCCAACAAGGAAAACTGTCGTTTTGAAAGCGAACCTTTTGTTTCTTGTTTGTTCAAATCTATTGTTCTAAAATAAAGCGGCCAATTCTGGTTTATAGAAAATCCTAGTTCGCATACACCGCCCCGAACATACCGTGAGTCTAACCGTCCTGAATCACAAAAACTGACCAACCACGGCAGTCAATGAAGGTATTGACCGACCAATCAAATCATTTATTCAGCCCGGACCTGAGCTTTTAACTCAGAATTTGGCCGCCATTTTTGTTTTGCTTTTTGTTGTTGTTGGTTTGGCGACTTAAACGTCTGAACTACAGCTATTCAAGCTGTAGTTACGACGTTTAGGTCGCCAACTAAGAACTTTTTTGTTTCATGCTATTGGCCATAAATTTTGAAAAATAACGCCGTTGAAAATCGAAGCGCAACTTCTTGTCAGCGTTAATGGGCAGGTCCTAGGGAGTCAGAAGGCGGGGCCAACGATGGTCAACTATGTTGCGACCGCTACAATATTTATGAAATGAAGAGTTTTATTTTTTCAACTATTTGTATGCTTGCGCACTAAATGGACTCATAAAATATTTCTAAAAAACAATAAAATCTTTGCTTTGTTTGTTTTGCTCAATAGCACTACATCATAAGAAATGAAGAGAAAAATGCTTTTTTTCATTCAGGTATGAACCTAAAAGCTTAATCACACTGTATCAATACGCAAAGCGGATTCATACATTATTGTGATTAAGTTTTTAGGTTCATACCTCCATGAAAACAAGCAATTTTCTCTATAATGGTAATATCTCAGTCGTCAGGTTTATGACATATCAAAAATCTCAAAGAGGAAAAAAACACCAATTTCTATTGAACAGACGTTCCCGAAATCTGAAACCAGGAAAAGTAACCAAAGAACTTACTATGATATGTAGGTAAGCTACAAATTAAAACCTGAATATTCACTCTCTACGCCCTCTTATTTTAGTAAGGACATTTTTGTATCACAGTTCTTTCATTCTTGGTTCCTATTTCTGAAACAGGTCGCGCCAGATTTGTGGTCACACCCTTAGCCCGTTAAAAGACAATATAACACTAAGAAATACTAATAAAAAGCTTTAGCATATTCCCACATAGTGACACTTTCTGACGCCCCCATGAAATTTTTTTAGGGGGGGGGGGGAACATCGTGTGAAATGAAGAAATTGCTTGTTGCAAGCAATTTCTTCATTTTACACGATGTTTTCTATCAAGAAAGTCGAAGCTAGAATTTTTCACAGTATGTGACTTAACCCCCATCAGTGCTTTCAGTCTACAAAGCATAAATAATGTCTAAGTTCATGGGGAGATAATTCTTGTATAAAGTTTCAATGGTATTGAAGCAAAACTGAGGGAGGAGCTCGCGACACATAATTGGTGGTAAATTTTACACAGACACACGGACACACGGGTAGACCAATTCCCACATAAACCCGTTTTTAAGCCCCTTTAGAAAAGCTTTGGAAAACAACAAGGATAAAAAAGCAATTTTTTGTAACAAGAAATTTATTTTCCCCCTCCTGTGTGTATGTGGTTTTTAAAGCAAACAAGGTGTCTGCAACTTCTTTTAATTTAGACTTCTCTTAAAATTTGTCGTCTGGTAATCGAGTGAAAATGAAATGGAAATTTCGGAGAGCTCACCCATAGACTATACCGGGTGAATTTCATCGTTTTCGGCCTACAGCCAAAACCACCGATTAAGTTTCTTTTGGTGACTACGTGAATCAGATGAAATCCCTTCAATTTGAACCAAAATTTTGCTTTTTATTGCTCATCGATAGACAAGATTTATTGGCTAAAATGATGAAACACATACCTTAAAAGGCATCATTCTTTCTGTATATAAGGCTATTTTTTAATTTTTAGCTCGGCTGTTTTCGGAGAAAACCCGAGGTATTGCGATAACCTCCTTGTCGTCGTCATCGTTGTTGTTGTCGTCGTGGTAGTCGAGCGAAAATTTGACATTTTTTGATATATCTGGTTCTATTGAAGGCATTCACTTGAAACTTGGCACACATGTTCACAATCAAAAGAGGAACATTTACTACCAAGGGCGATAACTCCAGATGCATTTTGTGCGAATTATGCCCCTTTTTCGACTTATATTCTTTATCCACTATCAAGAACCCAACAGCCGAGCGTAGGCACCCGTAGGCGGTGCTCTTGCTTTCTTCAATATCAGCCAGTGGTGGTTAAACATCACAAGGAAAAAATAAAATTGTGACGAGTGTCCATCACAATGAAAGTGGACGGCTAGCCATCAGTTACTAAACTGGCAACCCATTACCAGACGGCAAAATTTTAGACTGGCCCAAATTGAAAGAAGTTGCAGACGACAATTGAAAGTTTATGATATTTTTTATATTTTTTCAACTTTCTGTGTAGAAAACATTGTAGAAAATGAAGAAATTGCTTGTAACAAGCAATTTCTTCATTTTCACAATGTTTTCCAAAGCTTTTGGGGGGGTTTGGGAGGGGCGTATTAAAGCGTCACTGGTTGAGAATGGGTTAAAGTATATACCCATCTACATAACGTCTCCGCTTATTTATCGGTGACGATAAAATATCAGTTTCACTTATGTAACTGATTTTGTAACACGATATGTCTTTTCTAACAGAAAATTACATGTTTCACTATCGTTCACTGTAATGATAGCGCACGATTTGCTGCTACCATTAAACCATTGCATTTACTATCGTGAAACCTAGAACAGTGCACAGAATATACCTGTTCTGGCTGTTTCAACGGCCCACTGTCTGTATAACACTCATAGATGAAACTGTTGGACACAAGCTCAAATAAATAGGAAACATTATTTTACGATAGTGTTACAACATCTTGTATTTGCTTTGGGCTGCGAAGGAAAATTTTGCTGTTTCACGAGATCGAAGGTCTCTTTCTATGTGCAGCTATTTATACACATTATATTTGGTAAAAACTACATTAATTCACCAATAATATGGTCAATTTATTTTCAATGATAGTCGTGATTACACAGTATTTTGCACTCTGATATGTGATAGGTGTTTCGTCTATCATAGACTATTTGCTAGAGGAACAACGCTCTGTAATTAAGTTTCTGGTTGCAGAATGGGAAAAGCCCTGCCACATCTTTTAGAGGCTTAAAAGATTTTCTGTATCACGTTCAACCTTCTACAACTGAGTTTCTCAGTTTCGTGAAGGCCTACGACTGGGCGGCAAGCTGAGGCGGTGACCCAAAAAATGGTAGTAAATGTTAAAACTTTCGCCAACAAAAATCGTCGAGTAACTTTGGAGGGGGTAGCTAACAAGTTTAGCATCGGAAAGGCATCAGCACAAAAAATTTACACCTAGGCATGAGCAAGGTAAGTGTCAGGTGGGTGCCTAGACAGCTGTCCGCAGATCAATGGAAACCAGAGTAACAAATGCAAAGAACATTAAAGTCGTTTAAATCGTGTAGGAGATAAGTTTTTGAAGAGATGAGATGTGGGTTCAACATTCCTAACCTGAGACAAAAGCTCAGTCAAAGCCGTGGAAATGAGCTGGTTCTCCACCGCCTTAAAAGTTAAAGCTGTCTCCTTCGGCTGGCAAAGTCATGCTTGTTGCCTTTTGGGATTCATGGGGAATGATGCTTACACATTTCATGGCAAAAGTTCAAACTGTCACTGCCAAGTACTATTCTGAAGTAATTTTGATAGATCTCTGAGAAAAGCTGAAGCAAATGCGTCCCAGGTTAGCACAGAAATATGTCTTGCTTCTTCACGATAACGCCCCTCCCATACCGCCGCAGCTGCAGTGGAGGTTATCAAATCTTACAAATGGCAATTGTTGGTTCGCCCTCCTTTATAGCCCAGACCTCGCCCTCTGTGACTTTTATTTGTTTCCAGAACTGAAACATTTCCTAACTGGAAAGAAATTTAAGACCAGAGCGACTTTGATATCTGCTGTAACACAGTACCTTAAACATAGGTCTTCGTCCTGGTTCATGGCGGGTATACAAAAGCTCTCACGAAAATGGCAAAAGTGCATAGACGTAGGTGGAGGATATTTTGAAAAAGAGTAGAAAGATTGTTTTTAAATGTTGAATGGTTTTCGAGAACAAGTCAAAAGTCCGGATATTTTCTGAACGTTCCTCGTATATCACAAAGCAAAAATTGTTGAAATCGGCGATATGCACATAAAATGATTCCCCGATTTTATATTATAGTAACGATTCTTATTGATATAATGAAAAACAATAATATTACTAAGCAAATTATGGTGAAACCGACAGTCTGCACATTAAATGAGTCTAGAGTATAGCTTATCTAATGATTTTCTCAGGTATGAAGACGAACAATTACATCACAAATCGATTTCCTTGTTGTTGTTGTTGTTGTTTTTGTTGTTGTTTGAAAACGGCGATCAGCACATTTAATGAAATGTGGTGACCATTGCGGTAGTTATAGTCTTGACGTCAGTTTAAGTAATATTATATGTGTTTTTGTTTGTTTGTCTGGTTTTTTGTTTGTTGATTTCTAAATCTTTGTGACAAACGTATTAATAGTTAAATTAATAGTATATCTCCACTGTTTAATATTGAACTTGATTCCCTTCACCCCTTGACGACTTTAGTAATATAGTCTATAATTGACCAATCAAATAATTCATTCAGCCCGGGATTAAGTATTTGCCACCATTTATGTGAAACATTTTAGTTGTTTGGTTATTTAAACGTCGTAACTACAGCTTATTTAAGCTGTAGTTACAACGTTCAGGTCACCAATCAACCATACTACTTTTTGTTCCATTGAAATCGAAAGGGAACATCCTGTCGGAGTCACAGGGCGTGGTCAAAAGAGTAACTGGGAGGGGCCAGCGATTAGTCAAATGTCGGGTTGTCTCTTTTTCTGCAGTAAAGCTGTAGGTACAACAAGGCAACTTTTAAGTATAATCTTTAACAGAGATCCCCCCCAACCAAATTAGTATAAATTCACTTAAATATTTCATATTTCTTTGATATACTTTTTCTCTACAAATATGAAAAATACACCTATCTTCGTCCCTTTTATGCCATGCCGAGCTATCTCAGTCGGCAACGCGCCGTGATCCCAGTCCTTGGGTCGCGAGTTTGAACGGCGGCTCGTTCAACATTCTTTCAAATAATTGAAATAAGGCATTTCGACAAGAGTCATTTTGTCTAATACCTATTGACCAATCGCTGGCCCCGCCTACTACTCCAACAGCCCCGCCCATTGAATTCCTACAGGAAGTCCGGCTTCGATTTTTAACAGCGTTATTTTCAAAAATTATGGCCAGCAGCATATAACAAAAGAGTAACATGGTTGATTGGCGACCTAAACGTCGTAACTACAGCTTGAATAAGCTGTAGTTACGACGTTTAAGTCGCCAAACCAACAATAAAGGTAAACCAATGTCGTAGTTGATAAGCTCAGGTCCGGGCTGAATGAATTATTTGATTGGTCGGTTATTCGTCGATTGACAGATGTGATTGGTCAATTAGCGGGCGATTAGTAGTGCTCCTAAGCTGGATGAGCAGCTTTTGACCCAGACCGAATATTGAGGTTGTTACTTGTGATGTAAATGACAGAAAGCTGTAGATAGATGTACAAACCGCCACGAAATAACTGAAATATAGTTGAAAGTTGGCGTTAATTATGATCCAAAACTTTGTTAATCAACGTGCGGGTAAGATTCCTAGAAGGTTTTGTATTTAATGCAAAAAAATGAGAAACGCGAGGTAAAGCAAATTGAATAAAGATATCATTATAAACATCATGCGCATGAAATTTAAATTTCAACTTTACTAGTATAGCAAAAAATCACGGGTATTTCCCCTTCATACCTCTTTTTAGGACGTTTATCAGTCTAATCTTGTAATTCGACTGGATATAATAAGTGCAATTTTGCATAATTGTATAATTATTCATTCAACCCATTCCTACACAATGACACTTTTGGACGCCCCTCAAGAAATACAATTAGGAAAACATTGTGTAAAATGAAGAAATTGCTTGTAACAAGCAATTTCTTCATTCAACACAATGTTTTCTATCCAGAAAGTTAAAAAGTCTAAAATTTCATGAACTTTAATTTGTCGTCTACAACTCCTTCCAATTAAGAATAGTCTAAAATTTTGCCGTTTAGGAATAGGTTTATACAAAATTTATACAGACTTAATAATTTCCGTTTAGAAGTAAACGTTTTTTCGCATTTACAATCTAGCAATCACACATATTTTTTAAAGTTGCATAACGTGATTACAAATCAAAAATTGTTGAAAACGGCGATGAACTATTTTAAAAAATGGTGTCATAGAACCTTGTACTCCAACAATTTGACGAGGTATCATGACCAATAATTACTAGTATATTTAAGAGATGAAGAGAATAGATATTTTTATTTTCGTGGAGGTATGAACCGAAAAACCTAATCACACTTATGTATAAATCCGCTTCGCTTATTCATACAGTGTGTTTAGTTTTTTAGATTCTCGCGTATTCATACAGTGCGTTTAGTTTTTTAGATGCATACCTCCATGCAAACAAAAACTATTCTCTTCATTTGTCATAATTTAAGAGCATCTAGCGAAAAAAGCAAAAACTTTACAAGTTTGATTTTTTGTATCGAACTATTTTGTGCGGAAGCGTACTCAAAATTTTGTTCATTGAGGTATGAATGCTTTTTTTTTCTCGACCAATCAGAAAGCCCGTTTTTTTATTTTGATAGACGAAACTAAAAATTTAATTATTACAAATTAAAATGTGTTTGAAAATAGCGATTGCATATTGGATATGTCCCAGATCTTTGTTTATTCCAGCAATAAGACCAACAATAACATTTCAAATAAAAACTTATTGAAAACGGCGATCAATAAATAAATAAGTCTAATATCAAGTTCTATTCTATCGAACTGATAGTTTATGAAAACCGATGATTGTATTACAAATAAACAAAAACTTCTTCAAAACAGCGATCAACAATATAAATGAATGAATCCTTGATTCTAACGATTTCGCAAAAGTTCCTTGACTGCATAACATAACTTGACATATCATAACGTATAATATCCCTTACTTCGTCAAGGTACATATAGTACAAAAAGTACGATATACACAATAATGTTTATGGACATATATTAAACTCTTCTGGTCAATTATATGATAAATTAATTATTAATAATATTGTTACGATAAGATAAAATCTTTCAAAATATTCGAAATCATCTTTCAGATGATAGTTTGACGTTTCATTCCCCCCCCCCCCAAAAAAAATTAACTCACCTTTGTCTGGTTTCACGAAAGTTATCGTGATAAATAGGGAATAGTATGTTAAAATAGATCTTGTATTTTCTTTGAGCTGTAGGGGATTTTTTTTATATATATTTCAAGAAACTGCAGCGAGAAGCAAATACAAGGTGTTGTTTAGCTATCGAAATGTAATATTTCAATTTATCAAATACCTATTGTTTTTCTTGAATAATTTCGATGAAATGAACAAAAATCTGTATTTCAACTAGTTTTCGCCCCCTCCTATACTATTCTGATTACGTTTAACGGCATTATGACGTCATATACGGAAAAATGCCGTCATCATAGACAACTATATTTCGAACCGTAATTGACACTGTCAGATACGGATTTTTTCTAACGTGTCCGATTTTGTCAGTGTAGATTGTATGTAGTTTACTAGAAATATTTATAGGTATATAATTGATTAGAAAATGCTCGAAACAAGCCCTTTCTAACCCCCCCCCCAAAAAAAAATGTTATTCATCAATTACATCCATAGACTGGTGCCGGCGTCGAAAGTCGAAAGCGATACCAGTCTATTACATTTATCGTATGCATGACTCAGAATTGGACGAGTCTAAAATTTTGTCGATAGCTAGTGGTCTACACTTGGTCATAGCTGTTAACTAGATCGGAACCTCTGCCAACATTTACAAAGCCGGCTTTGTTAAAGTTGGCGGTGGCTCCAGTCTAGATGTCGACTGGAGCGTGGAAAACCCAACATACATAATTCTAATTAAGTTCGCGTCATGATTTCGAATTTTGACACCAAATAAACAATGTTGTATCAAGTGCACGTAATTTGCATGAACAAGTGCATCGCCTTGTAATGAAGCTGTTTTGTGACCATGGATTGAGACCTGTAGGGTTTGATGAGCGGACATTCGCCTAGTACGGCATGGCTGTTTTTACCCGTTCGACCTGAGCACTTATTTTCTATTTGTCATTTTGGCATATAACATGTGCCCCTTTTATACGCCGGAGGCGTTGTATCAAGTTTTAGCAGCGGATGTCCATCAGTTTGTTCGTTTGTTTGTTTGTCTATTAGCAATTTTCTGTGTGCGTAACTTCTCCTATAGTTTCAACAGGAATGAAGCGAAATTTGCCAGAATAAATCTCTATGATGTCTTATTGTGCCTACCACAATAACCATTTTGATCCTTCAAGTAGCTTCGGAATTATTTGCCCTTGAGTTAGCAAAATGGGGGCATATCTCAAAATTCTGGCATTTTTGTGTGCACAAGTCGTCCTACAATTTCCATTTCAATGTTCCGAAACGTGCCACATTAAAATCTCTATGATGTCTAGTTGTACACAAGACAAAATTATTCTGACTCCTCTAGTCTTTTTATTATACTTAATAATTATGTCTTACTAAAACAGTTTGTTTTCACTGACAATGCCCTCTTGGCGTAAATGCGCCGCTCTGTGAAGCTCTTGTTGCGTTTTTTAACTCAAAAAGAAAATTTTTTGATAAATGTTGATTTTTTGTTGTCGATAAGACATTAATTTATAAGTTTTTTTATACTAAAGCTTGGTATTTATATGGGATAATTGTTTGTTTCAGTGTTAGATGGACTTATCTTTCATTTTGTGAACAACAAAACCTATATCTTCATGAGTGGTGCTTTTGTTGTTGACGACATTGAAGATAAATCGATCTTACACCGAAATTAAATTATTCTATTTATTTTTAACTCAAAAAGTTTTAAAAACGAGTCATTTCGCATGTGAATTACATGTCAATGTGATGACATCACTAGTGTCTTTTGCCCCGCTTAAAACTTTCGAAAGCGCGCAGTGAGTGGAAGCAGGCATAAATTTACCGAAACAATGGGTTTATCATTTTGAATAATTTCGACTATCTCCGAGGATAATTTACGGCAAAAATCATCACCAGGATCTTTTGTCCCGCTTAGACTTTCAAAAGCGCGCCGTGAGTTGAGGCATGGCTAAAGTTTATCATTTGACTTTTTTTACTATCTCCGGGGATAATTTACCGAAAAATCATCACCTGGATCTTTTGTCCCGCTTAGACTTTCAAAAGCGCGCAGTGAGTTGAGGCATGGCTAAAGTTTATCATTTGACTTTTTTTACTATCTCCGGGGATAATTTACCGAAAAATCATCACCTGGATCTTTTGTGCCGCTTAGACCGGCTTTCAAAAGCGCACAGTGAGTTGAGGCAGAGCTAAAGTTTATCATTTGTCTTTTTTACTATCTCCGGGGATTATTTACCGAAAAATCATCACCAGGATCTTTTGTCCCGCTTAGACTTTCAAAAGGGCGCAGTGAGTGAAAGAAGAGCTAAATCTCCGAAAACAGGGAGTTTACCATTTTGATAATTTTACTATCTCCGGGGATAATTTACCGCAAAAATTCTCTAATTATTTTCAATGCAAAAAATTCTAAAACATGCTATTTCGCATGTGAATTACATGGCAAAGTCATGACATCACTAGTGTCTTTTGCCCCGCTTAGACTTTCAAAAGCGCGCAATGAGTGACGCAGGGCTAAATTTATCATTTGATTTTTTTTTACTATCTCCGGGGATAATTTACCGTATTAAAGGATACGAGTTAGTTTACAGGAGATAAAGTACTACAGAAGTTTTTCAACACACTTTAGTTGTCAAAGGTGACCGATCGCTGCTATCAATCTAGGAACCAATCGACCAATCAAATCCTTCATTTAGCCCGAAATTGAGGGTCAGACTCTGACATTGTCTGCCATATGTGTGAAACATTTTTGTTGGTTTTGGCGACTTCAACGTCGTAACGACAGCTCATTGAAGCTGTAGTTACAACATTCAGGTCGCCAACTAACCATTTTACTTTTTTTCATGCTACTGACCATATTTTTTTTAAATAACGCCGTTAAAAAATCGAAGCGGAACTATCTGCTGGCGTCAACTGGCCGGGGCCAGCGATTGGTCAAATTTTCGATCTTGGAGAATATTTTAAATCTAGAATTACCGTGATTATTTAATTTTTGATTTATATATATAAAAAAAATTAATTCCAAAGCCACCACTGCAGGATCACACCTCCTTTTCGTTTCAGCAAGGAGTTGGAATGAAATCCCCTCATTTTACGAATTGCGGTTTTGTTTTGACGAGATTTTAAAAATTCCTGTCTTGAAGAGTTTGTCGAAATATAAAAGCTGACCCAGAAACCTGTCGAGGAAGCAGATCGTTTTTTAGAAGAAATTCGTTTGTATAATCACGATGTTTTCAACCGATGAATACCACTCTTCTATTTTTTCTATATCTGACTAACAATTGATAGACGGATCGCTGGCTCCGCCCACTGACAACGCTGGCCACGCCCACTGAGCTCCAACTGGAAGTTCCACTTCAAAATATTAACCCCTCCCATTTTGCAAAATTTTAGACCCGCCCAAATTCAAAGGTTTTGCAGACGACAATATGAAATCAATTCAATGATGTGGAAAATATTGTTGAAAATGAAGAAATTGATGCAATTTCTTCTTTTTCCGCAATGTTTTCTCAAGTATAAAACACAGGGACGTTGAAACAAGGGATTGAACAGGAAATGGTTAAGGAGTTTCTCTGAAAATTTCATGGCCAGAAGCATATAAAATAATCGTAAAATTGCTGATTAGCGATCTTAACGTCGTAGCTACAACTTATTCAAGCTGTGGTTGTGATGTTTAAATCTTTATACCAGCAAATGTTCTTCCCATAAATGTCGACCAATGTCTGGTATCTATGAATAATTTGATTAGATAATTGATTCTTTAATTGAAAGCCGTGATCGGTCAATTTGAATGTCTTTTATCAAAATGACAATTTATCTCGTCAGAAGAAAAAGGGTCTTTCCGAAAACGGCGTAAAAGAATCGTTTGAAAAAAAAAGAGACAGAATACAGCATATGACAATCAGCTATGGTATTTTGAAAATTGAAGAGAGAGAGTTGGAAGGATGAATTGTTGGTAGGATAGGTAGGTTGGTAGTTAGGTAGATAGATAGAGATTCGGGTCGAGATGTAGAAGGAGAGGGGGGCCAGATAGGGACAAGTAGAAGACCAGTAAAGAGGGCGACAGGCAGATAGATGGACGGATACCAAAAAGAGGGAAGACACCTGTTTAAAAGCAACAGAGACTCAAATAGACACAGAGACACACAAAGGAACACAAACAGGCGGTTAGGCAGACAACAAAAGATATACTCACGGATTCTTTGACAGGTTCTCCATGACGCCGCCAGTACTCTAACAGTAATCTCTCTTGTAGCGACTCCAGGTCCTCTATGCCATCAAACGGAACGTTAAACCTATCTAAAATATCAATAGCGTCGAGAATATCGTCAAGGGCCTCAATGTCTTCAACACTCGGAAACGCCTCCTCTGAGAACTGGCTTTCCATGGTCATTTTTGTATAAATGAACTTTACTTAATCAGCGAAATTCTATCACCGTTTCCATAACACAAGTCACAAAATTATGCAGAACTTTCAATCGTCAAAAACACGGTTTGCAATTTCGACTGCGAAAGTCCAAAATCAAGTTAGGTTATACTGTATGAGAAGAAACGAAACGGTTTTCGATTCCAATGATAAAAATCCAAAAGTCACGTAAGGCTATATTGCAAAATCATGATTATTGAATGCCGGTATGCTAGGTTTGAAATGCAATGCGTGTAATGTCATTTTACCGGGGCCTTTATAAAGTTCGGACTCGGGGATTCACCTACGAAGCGGTATTTTTCACTTCCTCTTTTGGTTATTCATAAAAGAACAAAAAACTGAGAGATCATTTCTTTATTTTTCTATTCAACCTATTAAGGTCGTACATGAAATCTTGAAATACGATACCACACTGCATAATTTCGAACCGGTCTCTGTTTAAATACAACGACAAATGGACTGATCGCGATGTCAATCTGTGAATCAATCGGCTAATCAAAATCGTTTATTTAGACCAGAAATGAACTTTGAACTCTTACACTGGCTGACATTCATGTGAAGATTTTTTGTTGGTTTAAGCGAATTAAACGTCGTAACTACAGCTTATTTAACCCTTTTCCTGTTTTGCAAAATTTTAGACTGGTCCAAATTCAGAGGTTTTGTAGACGAAAAATTAAAATCGAATTTATTTGAAAATAACCATTCAATAGGGTATGAAATATTGTGGAAAAAGAAGAAATTGCTGGTCGTAAGCAATTTCTTCTTTTTCCACAATATTTTCTCATGTAGAAAAAAACAGGGACGTAAAAAAACAGGGATTAAATACGAAAGGGTTAAACTGTAGTAACGACGTTTAAATCGCGGGCCATTCATCTTTTTGTTACACGTCATGGACCATAAATTATACAAAAGAAGGCTGTTAAAAATGTAGATGGAACTTCTTGCCGGCGCTCAGGGGGCGTGGCCGTAAATCCGTTAAAAAATCTTTTAATAGTCCATTTACAAAACAACTCTTCACTCTCAGGATACTTCTCATCATACAATGTTTCCATTACACAAACATTACATTTTAGACTTGTCTAAATTTAGATTAAAGAAGACTTTTCAAGATGGGATTTATATGGAAAAAAACAAATAGGGTGAAAACATTGTTAGAAAATGAGATGTTGCTATATTTTAACAATTTCTCCTTTTCGAAACTGTTTTTCTAAACTGTTTTACTTCAGCGCGTCAAAAGTCGGGATTGTGTGGTAATGAAATGAATTATTATTTTCATGAACACTATTGATGAGATGGAGGTAGAAGGGTTTTGTTTAAACCTATTAATGTTTTATGTTTCATCAATGTACAATTTCTCACAACTTAGATGCTACCTCAGCTAATATTGGTTGATTTATTTATAGACTAGGATTATACGCCTCTCTAAACAGTATTTAAGTAATATCGCGACAGCTGGTATACCTAACCATGACTTTCTGTCGTTTCTCACTCTAGTACCACCGCAACCGAGCCTTAGTTACTCCGCCCACATAGGCACACTCTGTATTATTCGCCCATTAGGAATGCTGCGACGACTTAATTAAAATATCAGAAAAAAATTTGGTCGAGACAGTGTTTGAACTCACGACTCCAGGATTGAGAACCCAGTGCATTGTCGCTTGAGCTAACCGGGCTCCGTACGATTTTACTAAACGGTTAAGGCATTTTAAAACGCACAAGAAATGTTCGAATACATTGCTTTTGAAATAGATATGTACGTCAATATGAAATAGATATCTACGAATACTTAAGTTTAAAACAAGCAATGGCATTCTTTATTTTGTTTCCCTCACCCTTAACCAATTTGCTTGGGTTCTGGTCTGTAACTATTTATTTCGACCATTGTTATGAGTACCTGCAATGTAATTTCAGATGGAAATGAAATAAAATAATTAAATCATAGATTTAAGATGTATATCAGGAGATATGTTATACAAACTGACTAATCGGGGAAAGGATCACGGGTATGAAATACCGTAAAATCCAAAGACGCATGATGAACGTGGAACTACTCCATAAACGCATCATCAACATCGAACTAGGCCATAGACGCATCATAGACATCGAACTAGTACACAAACACATTATCAACATCTAACTAGGCCATAAACGCATCATCAACATCGAACTAGGCCATAAGCGTATAATCAACATCGAACTAGTACACAAACACATTATCAACATCTAACTAGGCCATAAACGCATCATCAACATCGAACTAGGCCATAAGCGTATTATCAACATCGAACTAGTACACAAACACATTATCAACATCTATCTAGGCCATAAACGCATCATCAAGTTCGAACTAGGCCATAAACGCATCATCAACATCGAACCATGCCTTAAACGCATCATCAACATCGAACTAGGCCATAGACGCATTGTCAACATCGAACTAGACCTTAAACGCATTATTAACATCGAAATAGGCCATAAAAGCATTATCAACATCGAATTTATGACACTCGCGTTGAAAATGAATTTTCTTTCCTTTGACCTTAGAGGTATTCCGTACATCTTGGAACATCGTTAAGAATTTATTTCTATTTGTTTAATTCCGATTGGGAGACAAGTTCTAACAACGCAGATACAACAGGAAAGGGTTAAAACAAAAAAGACATCCAATAGACTCTATACGTTATTTTCTATTGGTACCTTTTCAAATGACAAGTGACACATGTTTTCAAGTTTGATTCTTATATTGATTATATCTATTCTTTTACAAAGAAATGCTTGGCTAGCAATGAATATTTCATTGTTTAATTTTTGTAAAGAAAGTCGTGTGATATACCACGGGGTTTACTGTTGAAACGGTATTTATAGACTTTTGGTCAACCTATGTTTAAAACCAGACCAGACTAGTTTGTTTGTTTGAATTGAGCTAACACCGCTTTTATCAGTAATTTAGTCATATCGCGGCGGCTGGAGCACTTAATCATGGATTCCAGGTATTTCTCACACAAGGACTACCACAACTTCCTTTCAGAGCCTCCACATGATCATTCCACTTAGGTTTACGATTATCCATCCATTGGTGGTATACAAATATCGGAATGATTTTTACCGCGAACGGAGATCGAACCCTTGACCTCACGATTAAGAGTCCGGCGTACTACCAACTGCGCCCAGACCAGATTAGACTGAGACTCAAACACCCATAAAGCAATGCTTCGATGCACAAAAAAATAATTCCGACTATAATCGGAAATTCACGATTATATTACGAAGCACTGCCGAGGATACCCGATTTTCGGACACATGTTCTGGGAAAACTATATTAGCAAGAAATCGCTTGCTTGCAATATGCATGGTACTATACACCAAGCGTAAACCATTTTGAGCCCAAACAGGATACTGAATTGGCGAAGCGACATTCCAAATATTTTAACTACTGTTTGATATAGAATAAAGAACAATGTGTTATTCACAAGATATTACGAGTGATCAAAACTACATGTACATCTTCATGTTCAATAAACTCCGCTTTTTATGAAATCGAATCGCTTAACGCGATATTCCGCTTATAACGAATTTATCTTGATGGTCCAGAATAGTTCTTTTGGTTAAAACAAAGTCTTTGATCGTGACAATTTTCGGATATAACAATATGATTTTTTCTGTCCCCTAAACATATTCATAACCGGAGTTTATTGCATAAGGGATATGTAAACAGCATTTTTTTTCCGGTCAAACAATTTTCTATGGAGTTTTCAGGTTTTTTTTGGTTTTTTTTACAGTAGACTTAGAAATCGTAAATCCAGCCTGTAGTGAAATCTAGTCGCGAATACAGTCCGATCTACAGACAGACGGTTTACCACGCCCACTGACCTCCTACAGGAATTTCGCTTTAGATATTAGACGGCTTTATTTTCTAACCCTTGTCATGCTGTTTAATTACCTTAATGAATTGCTGTAAAATCAAAGGGCTGAAAGCATTGATAGAATTTGTCATTCAAAAATCAATATTTCTTTTAGAAATCAATTTCATAAACAACTCTGGCAAGAAAAGTACAAGCAGGAGGTGTAGACCAACATCAGACTGCACTTACGTGCAGGCTGATCTTGGTCTACACCTCCTGCCAAAACCGAAATATTCCGGGTTCAGCATGACAAGGGTTAATATAGTCACTGGCATATTACAAAAAGATAAAATTATTGTCGACCTAAACGTCGTAACTACTGCTTGAATAAGCTGCAGTAATGACATTTGAGTGGCTAAGCCAACAAAAATAATTAAAATAATTTTTCAAAATTCGCATTCGGTCTAAATTAATGATTTGATTGGTCAATCGATTATTTTTATAAAGACAGTGGCTATCCGTCAATTTTGGCTGAGAGCATTTCTAGTATGTATTTATTGCCTTGTATAACTGCATGGAATTGCAAATGTGAGCCGTTAAGCGAAAACGGGCTTCCTTGGGTTCCGTAAAACAAATGCATGTACCTGAAAAAGAGATTCGATCCAGAAGAGGTCAATCACAGATCGCATTTCGAAAATGAGCCTATGCGTGACATTTCCAACCAATTCGCACGTGCGTGACTCGCACACATTGAGCACCCTGGCCAGCCATTCGGGGCAACTAGAATATTCGCTGATTGTTTAAAGAAGCTTTGGGTCATTATCTATCTACAGAGCGCAGAATGAAGACTCTGATCAGACTGTGCGGATGCACAGGCTGATCTGAGTCTTTACTTGGCGCACATGTGTAATGGTTGGAAATGTCACGCATGCGCTCAAATAATCATTCAACATTCAGAGAATCGTGAAACAGCGAAAAATGTTCGGCCTGGCACGGTCTGCACAGCCAGAACAATCTTGTCAGAATCGATACCTTTCGTACAGCTCAGGAGGTCCCATTTTGACGGACGGATAACAAAATGAGCTGGTCTTTCAATCTCATTCAACAATCGTGCTTTCATGATTGATTCTAGAAGTGAAACTATTCTTTAGTGGTTTTCAGTGAGTTATCAAGATTAGATCACCGATGGAAAAAACCGTAAATTTTTCAAAACGAAACAAAATGCATACTGACTCCGCCGGCCAGACCTTATGACTCAATCGGAACTCCTAGTACAATTCTACGAATCAAATCTCGGATGTGCATCGTAGAACTAGGGCCTATTCTAAAAATTCACGTGACAAACTTCCAAATTGGCACTATCTGTTATGCAAAGCAACAGTGGTAAAATGCATCGCATAAAGTTGTGTAAGATCTCTGTTTGGTCTTCAAAAGAAACTTGACATTAGAGCAAAATAGGGCAGAACGTATAACGACAAAAGGAAACTCTAAGTTTCCATCTATTTTCAGACATCCTAATCATCCGGGTTTACCGAGATTACGTACTACGTTTTCCAACACTGTTTCCGGCTAACAAAATTTACCGTTTTGTTTCTTCTTCCTTTCTTGCTTAACGCCGCTTTTAACACTTTTCAGTCATATCGCGACGGCTGGAGCATTAACAATGGATTCCTGGTATACCTCACACCAGTACCATTACATTCTTTCTTAGCCTCCAGCTGCTATCCCACATAGTTTTACGATTATCCACCCATGGGTGAGAGATAGCTGTAGGGAAGGATATGTGCCGCCGCCGGGGATCGAACCAATGACCGTTTTGCTACATAATTCTCCGCCTTATATCCGAGGTCTTTTCCCAAAGTGTACAGGAATGGCCGAGTGTGTTCCGATTGTCTATGACTCTGACAGGGTCCGGTGAAGTAAACATATCGTCGTTGAATCAAGCTGTAGTTACGTCGTTATAGAACGACAACGACGATACATTGTTATCACACGGCCATAATGAATCACCTGACGAAGACCGAACTGCGTCTACGCTCACAAAATGCAGGTTGAAAAAACTTATGAACAAAGAATACTTAAATGACCAATCGCTGGCCCGCCCTACTCCCCGTCCATTAACTCTTTCCTGTTTTCCAAAATTTTAGACCTGTCCAAATTCAAAGGTTTTGCAGACGAAAACTTAAAGTGGCTTTAATTTGAAAATTAATCATTCAGTAGGGTAGAAAATATTGTGGAAAAAGAAGAAATTGCTTGTTACAAGCAATTTCTTCTTTTCCCACAATGTTTTCTCAAGTATCAAGTCACAGAGACGTAAAAAACAGTGATTGTACAGGAAAGGGTTAACTCCGACAGGAAGTCCCGCTTCGTTATTTTGAAAAAAATGTGGTCAGAAGCATGCAAAAAAAATGTAGAATCGTTGGTAGGCGACCTAAACGTCGTAACTACAGCTTGATAAGCTGTACTTACGACGTTTAAGTCGCCAAACGATAAAATGTTTCACACAAATGGCGGCCCATGTTGGAGTTTAAATAACAATTCCGGGCAGGATGAATTATTATTTGATTGGTCAGTTGATTCCTTTATTGACAGTCGCGATTGGTCAATTACGAAATGATAGCCGATAGTAAGATATAAAAACACAGTGACCAATGTTGTGATTTTAAAGGTGACATTTTATCGACGGTGAAGTAAGCCGCATGGCCTCGAAATTTTGTTTTTGCTTGTTTGTTTTCATTTTTTATCCTGTGTTCAAATAGTGTACTTTTTCGTCTGCATCTGCTTAATGCAATCTATTCGCGATGTCAAAGGATCCCTCACACTTTTAAACATGCACGTATTTTGAGAGACCAAAAATTATATTGAAATCGAGAAATTTGCGAAAGAAATTAGACGCATGTTCAGTCACTTTTTTGTGCCTTTCTACACACATGAAGGGTCGTGTTATGGTAAAGTCCCGGTCTTCCGTCCGTCTGTCTGTCTGTCTGTCAGCGTTTTGTATGTGTGTGTGTGCGCGCCACACATTTAATTCACCGCTAAATGTTATACACGTGCACCTTGCTATTTTTCCACAACAACCTTCTAAATTCCGTGAAAACATTATTTAGGCCTACACCGTTGGTTGTTAGTAAGATAATTAGGTACTTCATCCTGGTGCTCTTTAAGTGAGGAGTTCGAGCCCAGCATCACCGTGATGTTTTATTGATACGCATTTTATACACGCCCAAATGGGGAGATCACTCAACATAACTAGACAACATAGAATTAATTGGGGTACGTTTTGGTTCATCCCATTTGAAAATGTAGGCGGGGTTACACAAAAAAAAGAACTGAAATTTTGTGCCATTTTTAAAGTCAGTTGCAGATAATATATTCTTAAACGACTGAAGAAACCAATATAATTTTTTGTTTCGTGCATAACCAGACATCATAGAGATTCGTTGTGGCAAGTTTCAGTCCATTCCTATTGAAACTGTATTAAAAGCTTTCATTGTGGATATTGCGCTTTTTGACGCCCCTCAAGATAAAAGTCTTTAAAAATATTTTTTCAATATCCATAATGTTTTCTGCTCCAAAAGATAATCTTTCTAGAATTTCCTCATCACTGCAAATTCTTTTACTTTGGACAGATCTGAATTTGGTCATTTGGGTTAATCAGTTATGAAAGTGAAAACCTCAAAATTTAATTGTTAGTTTTGTCTCGCAAAAACCAGCGTTCTGATTGGCTGGAAAAATATTCATACCTCCATGAACAAAAGTTTGAGAACGCAGCTATTTTGTATGCTTGCGCAAAAAAAATAGTTCAATACAAAATGAATCAATATTCTTTATTTTCATAGAGGTATGAAACGAAAATACTAATCACACTTTTATATGACTCCGCTTGTATAGTTTTTCGTTTCTTACCTCCATGGAAACAAAATATATACCCTACATCTATCAAATCACACTGTAAAACGTAATTTGGAATTTCATCGACGTTTCATCAATGAAAACATACAAAATTGTTATCTTCAATATTGTACCATAAAGGTAGATAGCCACTGGGAGAATTTTTTAAAAAAAGTTACACCCTCTCTACCCCCCCCCCTCTCTCTCTTTCTCTGCCTGTTTGCTTGTCTTTATCTGTGTCTGTCTGTCACTCTCTTTATCATCTATCCTAATGTCTGTTTGTCTATCTGTCTGTCTCTGTTTGTCTATCCGTCTGTCTTTGTCTCTCTCTCCCGCCTCTCTCTCTCTCTTCCTCTCTGTTTGTCTCTGTCTCTGTCTTTCAATCACCCTGACGAGTCGGTTCTGTTATTACTGAAAGTATAGCTTTCGTAATACATCGACAAATGTTATGAAATTTTATATAATACCGATATTCAAATATTTGATGATTTAGAACAGGGTAACCAATATTTTAACAAAGGACTGTGGTAAAAGTCACACGCAATATGAAAATATTTTGTTTTGGCTTGCATGTTTTATGATAAACAGGGCAATAAATTGTTCATTTTGATATTTCATGTGCATTTTATAAGTACGAATGTTTTTTGTTAACGTCGAAATGACAATAATCGCCTTTATAGTAGTATACTTATGAAATCCCCCAACTTTAAGATAAGATCGCTGTCATTAGCCCCCTAAAACTGTTTTTGTGAACGTATCGTTTCAAGACTTCTTTCTTCGCCGAAATGTTTGATTTATAATCTCGATTAACAATTTATCTTAGTTTTTTGTTTTTTTTTCTAACAACGACCCCTATTTCAGGGGGCGGCAACCCTATTGCAATACACTTCGAATTGTCGGACAGTATCGGGAGTTCAAAGTTTACTTTTACTTCCGGTCTAAGTGAACGGTTTAACCCATTCCCATACGACAAAATGCTAGACTGGTCCAAAATTGAAGGGAGCTGAAGACAACAATTTCAAATTGATTGCATTTTTTCAATCTTTGTCTTTTTTGGTAGAAAACCTTGTGGATAAAGAAGAAATTGCTTGTAACAAGCAATTTCTTCATTATCCACATTGTTTTCCAAAGCTTTTATATTGAGGGGCGTTTAAAAGCATCACTGTGTGGGAAGGGGTTAAATGGTTGATTGATTCTTTGATTCAGATCAGCGATCCTTGAATTGACCTGTGCTTTGATTGGTCGCCAACCACTTTTCCCACTTTTTTGTTAAATGCTCCTTGCCATAAATCACGCAAAAAGCGCCAATAAAATTTGAAATGGAGTTTCCAGTTAGAGTCAATGGGCGGGGACAGCGGGGGTAAGTGGGCGGGGCCAGCGGGGTAAGTGGGCGGGGCCAGCGATTCGGTCAATTATCGGTACAGACCGTTTTGTTTCTAACCCGTATAGTAACGATGAGAGTCAAGTTTCTGCATGGTTAGGTTAATGTGTGTGTAAGCCATGTATTCAAAACCAAAAACCATATTAGAAAATTTGTATTTACCCCCATTATGTATTTATAGCTTGAACGTGTTATTTTATTTGTGCAGGTTTGTTTTGTATGTTAAAAGATTTGCATATTTTGCAAAACACGGATAAGCTTGTGATTTTGTATTGAATGGGTAAGTTGAATCTCCACAAAAGCCTGTGCGCATCGAGGGTGGGGGTACGGGCGGGTTGGGGGACACTTTTCCTAGCTCTGTTTTGTTATAATCACAGGAGTTTGAAGTTCTATCGATATGCTAAGGAAGAATGATTTGATCTCGGGTCTATAACACCATATAACACCCCTACCTCTATAAAAAATAAACACATTTATGATTATTCTAAAAGATAAGGATTTGATATGGTGTTTTACACCCGAGAATAGATAAGTCTACCATAGCACATTGATAGAATTTCAAGCTCCTATGGTTATGATATACTCTTAACCCATTATCAGACGGTAAAATTTTAGACTGGTCCAAATTGACAGGAGTTGCAGACGACAATTTAAAGTAAAACAAATTTTTAGATTTTTTCAACTTTCTGGATAAAAAAAAGTGTGTAAAATGGAGAAAATGCTTTTTACAATCAATATCTCCATTTTACACGAGGATTTCCCAACTGTTTTTCTTGGGGGCCATCAACAAGCGTCACTGTGTGGGAATGGGTTAACATATTGGTATCTTAATAAATAGAAACGCATAAAGGACAAAAAAGGAATTGCTTTCAATAAATTATCAACCATTTTCTAAAAAGTACCGCTTTAAAGGGATTAAGACTGGTCTAAATTGAAACTTGTGGCAGGCGGCATTTTATGTGTGGATAAATTGCAAATAGTAACCAAATAACATTGAACACATTTCTCTTTCAATCCCCCGCCGTTTCGGCGAAGGGGATATAGAATGGTCCGTCACTCTGTCATTCCGTCACTAAACTTGTCCGAATCATATCTCCCAAGGAATAGTTGCTATCATCTTGCAACTTCATAGGTGGATAGGTCTCATTGAGGAGAAGTGCAGTGAACAAGAACCACAATTCTTGCATATTCTTGGAGTTATTGCCCTTTGTTGTTTTTAAGACTAAGATTTTGTCTGGGGCATATCTCTTAAAGTATAATAGCTATTAACTTGAAACTACATAGGTGATTAGAACTTGTTAAGGAGAAGTGCAGTGCACCAGACCCACAACTCTTGCTTGCATAATTTTGGAGTTATTGCCCTTTGTTGCTTTAAAGACTAAGATTTTATCCGGAGCATATCTCTGAAAGTATAATAGCTATTAACTTGAAACTTCATAGGTGGATAGATCTTGTTGAGGAGAAATGCAGTGCACCAGACCCACAACAGTTGCTTGCATAATTTTGGAGTTTTTGCCCTTTGTTGATTTTAAGACTTAGATTTTGTCCAGAGCATATCTCTGAAAGTATAATATCTATATATCATCGAACTCATTGAGAAGAAATGTAGTGCACAAGAAGCCTAAATCTAACAAGCTTCAGCTTACTATCAAGCTTTTACGGCGGGGGATGGCCATGTCCGACATGGCTCTTTTTAATAATAATAATAATTGACCAATTGTGGCTATCAATCAAACAAACAGTCGACCAATGAATTTATTGATTAAGACTAGAAGTTAACTTTGAACTCCGACATTGGCCTCCATTTATGTAAAGTATTTTTGTTGGTTTGGCGACTTAAACGTCGTCTACGTCACAAACCAGCCGTTCTACTTCTTTTTACATGCTACTGGCCATACATATTTCCAAATAACGCCTTTTAACCCATTCCCACTCAGTCCCTCCTTTTTACGCCCCTCAAGAAAAAAGCTTTTGAAAACATTGTGGAAAATGAAGAAATTGCTTGAATCAAGCAATTTCTTCATTATCCACAATGTTTTCTATCCAAAAAGACGAAAAAATTTAAAATTCCATCAACTTGAAATTGTCGTCTGCACATCCTTTCAATTTGGTCCGGTCTAAAATTCCACTGTGTTGGAATGGGATAAAATCGAAACGGGACTTCCAGTCGGAGGTAGTGGGCGTGGCCAACGCAGTAAGTGGATTGAGTCAGCGATCCACTTATTTTCTAGGGGCGTCCGAATAAGGTATATCGATTAATTGAATGGAGTTTTAAGACCGTTTTGAACATTTTGACAGTTATATCACGACGAGGTTCACTTTCTCATGTGCTTTCTGGGTAACACATCTAAATGTCTCGTCCAAGAACATACCCACTTGACTAGTGTCATGGTGGGGAATCAAACCCGCAACCCACAGACGAAGAACTGAAGTTGGTAGGATTTAAAAAAAAACTTTGTCTTTTTTGGGGATAGAAAACATTGTGGATAAAGAAGAAATTGCTCGTAACAAGCAATTTCTTCATTTTCCAAAATGTTTTCCAAAGCCTTTTTCTTGAGTCGAGTTAAGAAGCAGGATTGTGTGGGAATGGGTTAAAGTGCGCCGATTCTGGCAAAGTGAGAGTCAAGAAAGCTAGAGAAGCGTTTTGGTTAAAGGCAAAATTGCTTGCTTTCCAACCACATTTCCTCAATAAGAGATTTTCATGGCGTCTAAACGGCTTTTGAGATTGGTTTATTAGGGTGCTGGTCGACGAGGGTCATTTTGACCGCGACACTACACACAGAATATAGATCTATACATTACCTAGGCAATATTTACTTTTCAATCTTCACGCTAGCTTGCTCACCTGTACCAAAAATTTAACGGGGGTATTCCCCAAAATTAAATGGATTGTCAAAACCGGTGTGTATTGAGTGGCGTAATGCATCCGTGAAAACTTCCTGCTTGAAATTTCTTTATTCAACTCATCCTTCAGGAGGAAACAGAGAGGTTTACCTACGAGACCAATGTAATAATTAGTTCCGAAGAGAAAACTGAGAGACATACAGCATTATGGGGACAAGGGACGCCTCGTTTTATCTTCAAAATGAACAGAACGTGCTGCAGGTAAAATACTTAGTTTTGATCCCCCCTTTTTCTCTCTGTCTCTGTCTCTCTCTCTGTCTCTGTTTCTGTCTCTCTCTCTGTCTCTGTCTGTCTCTGTCTGTCTCTCTCTGTCTGTCTCTCTGTTTCTGTCTCTGTCAATCTCTGTCTCTCTCTGTCTCTCTCTCTCTCTGTCTCTGTCTCTCTCTTTCTCTCTCTCTCACTCTCTCACGAAAAAAAATATTCTGACCAAATCAAAGGGTGGTATCTAAAGGAATTAACATTTTCCCCCGAGTTTCACAAGGAATATTTTCGTTTTCGATATGATCTGACAAACATCCTACAAATGTTTCAGCGCGATAACGTCAAATAGGGTAAACAAAAAGTGTCCCCCTATAGTGTTAACACTTAAAAACTGTTGACATCGTATGACGCGCGACGCAGATTCAACAACCTTAAAGATTACTATGAGCATACTTTGCTCGGGTTAGCTACAAATAAATAGAACATTAAGTTGCAGCAGGCAGAGTTTGCAATATTCCTGAAATACACAAGTACTACTTTTAATGGCATAGGCATTAAAAAAAATAGTGGTTAAGCTGTGGCAGTTTGCACTCGTTGAACTCTGAAACTACCTCAAAATTTTATCTTTCAACTAAAAGGACATTTGTGGCTCATTCCTAAAATTAGACAGGTCTAAACTGAAAGAAAATGAAGACAACAATTTTAAGTGAAATAAAGGGTCTTTTTTTTCTAGAAAACATTAGGAAAAGGGAAAAAATTACTGGTACCAAGCAAGTACCAATTTCCTCATTTTTTACATTTTTTTCTGATTTTTTTTTTTTTTTTTTTCTTGGGGGACGCTAAAAAGCGTAATTCTGAGGGAATGAGTGAATCAATACATATCTTATTCAATGAAACGCCAGTTGATCAAAATGAGGCAAAGAAGTCTAAACGTTTAACAAAACTGTGACAGGGATCATATAACAAAAACTGCATGTATTCTACAGTTTATAATGCATTTTTTTAGACACGCAAAATACCAAATCGATTATATGCTGTCGTAAGACAAATACCAATGAATAAATGAATAACAATGGTGTGACATGTCATCGAAAAAGTCCCCCCCCCCGGAGAAAGCTTAAAGTATCGAACTACGTCAGACTGCACGGACTACCAAATACTATTGACCTCTGGTAGATCAATGATATCTTTTTTCCAAATATTTTGCTTACGGAACATCCAGTAGGTCTATTTTTCCTTACGGGTTACAATTTTTTCTTTGCCTTTCGAACGTGTGGACTGGGTATGTTCGAATCTTTTCGATTTTCATGATCTGTAATAGTCATTCTACCTTACAATACAATGTAATACCTACAATACTTTGATTTTTAAAAATAAAGACCAAACCTGATTGACCTCTGCTGGATCCAACCTTTGTCCAAATATTTGAGATACGAAGACTTGGTAAGTACCTTTCTGTCTGACAGGTGATATAACTATGCTACCTTTCGAACGAAAAGGTGCCCGTTTGACATCTTTGCTTTAACCCATTCCCACTCAGTGCATCCTTTAGCGGAAAAAGGCTTTGGAAAACAATATGGAAAATTAAGACAATGCTTGATACAAACATTGTCTTCATTTTCCACAATGTTTTCTACCCAGAAAGTTAAAAAATCAAAACTACTTTGACTTTGAATTGTCGTCTGCAACTTCTTTCAATTTAGGCCAGTCTAAAATTATGCCGTCTGGTAATGGGTTAAGGCATTTAGGATCAAAATGCAGGACCACACAGGGTTAATTTCTGCTCAAAATTCATAGTAAAACCTGTCAGATCAGCCACCTGTATAAGAGTTCTACCTGCCTAAGTGCGCGACATCGGGAAAATACTACATGACGAACTCCGTCTGTTTAACTTAGCCACATCAAGAGACCCCTTTGACAAATTTCTGTATAACTAACCCGTAAAACAACCCCACCTGTCGTATTGAGCCACATTATAACACTTCTGTGACAAATTACCATATAATCTGTGACAGCCCGATGACCTCAGTTGGTAGAGTACTTGACTTCAAACGTCGAGGTCACGGGTTCGAGCCCTGGGCTGACCATATCAAGTAATGAACAAACCGTGTGACGGTGCTATCCATCGAGCACGTTAAAGAACTAGCCAGAGCTCTCAGCAGTTTTATCCTGTAACCTTGCACTATCCCCCGTAACAACTAACCGTCTTCTGGGGTGGTGCTCGTGTAGGCATGTGCTACGGTAGCGACGATACATGATTGATTGAAGGGGGTTTAACTCCGCTTTTAACAGAATTTCAGTCACATCGCGGCGGCTGGAGCACCTAACAATGGATTCATGGTATCTCACACCAGTACTACCACTACATCCTTTCCTAGCCTCCAGCTGCTATTCCACTTAGGTTTACGATTATCCAGTCATTGGTGAGAGACAAATGTCGGAAAGAATATATGCCGCCACCAGGGATCGAACCCATGGCATGCGACGATAAATAAACGTTTACTATATAATGATCGTCTATAGCTCCTTTAACTTAAACCAGCCATCAAACATTTAGTGAAAAGATTAACCCATTACCGAAAGACAAAAAATTAGACTGGCCCGAATTGACAGGATTTGCAGACGACATTTCAAAGCTTATGAAAATTTAGATCTGTTCAACTTTCTGGGTAGAAAACATTGTGTAAAATGAAGAAATTGCTTGTGACAAGCAATTTCTTCATTTGTACACAATGTTTTCTCAGTTGTTTTACATTAGGGGCGTCCAAAAACGTCACAGAGTGGGAATGAGATTAATCCATTACCAGACGACAATTTCTTCCATTCCCACAATGTTTTTCTAAAACTCTTTTTTTTCTTGAGGCGCTTCAAGAAGGTGATTGTTTGGGAAAGGATTAATGAATCACGGGCACAACCATTTTTTTGTCCAAAATGTAACTCACATTTTTTATTACTGATACTACATTAAGATTCGTGTAGCTAAAGGATCATTTTTTTTTGTTGGAGTTCAAAGTTCACTTCCGGTAAAACAAAGGAAATATACATGACCGGGGATCGGACTCAATAACAGAGAATTGACAGCGTTTTGCTATATACCAACTGAATAAACACGCCATAACTGCATAGTAACCCAAAATAAATCAAATCAAAGGTAGAATAAAAACAAATACACAAAGAAACAAACAAATCAAATCGAAAAAGTTATCGTCAGCGAGCGACAGAAATGCTGTAACTAAACTTGAATTAAGCTGTAGTTACGACAGTTTAGCTGCCCACAGGCGTTATGATAATCCAACTTTCTTTCCAGATCCCAGATCTCAAAACAGCAATGGAAGCGCTCAAACTTCTCAACATTGACGGAAGAGGAAAAGGTATAAGGAACAAAGACAATGCCATCGCTATCATTATGAAGGAAATGGGAAACGGAAAGAGACCGGTATCTGCGGTAAGAAAAGCTTGCTAGATCATGTCTTGAAGTTCCAGAATGGCAGTTTAGGTTTAAACTTATTTATTTTTCATCGATTGAGAAAAAGTTCTTCCAATTAATTCCTCTATATTCTGTTTATCGGGGACTACACCAGTACTGGCACCGGATATGTTGGCCAATGACAGAACCAACATCGAGAGCCGCCCCCGAAAATCGAACTGAGGACTTTTTGATCGGGAAACCGACGTTCTCTCTGGACGACAGACACCACAAAATAGCAGTTTAACCCATTCCCACACAATGGCGCATTTTTGACACCCACTATGAAGAACGATTGGGAAACATTGCGTAAAATGAATAAATGGCTTGTAGGCAATGTCCCCATCCTCAACAAGACTTTTTATCATCCAGAAAGTTGAAAAACCTAAAATTCCATGACATGTAAACTGTCGTCTGCAACTCCTTTAAATTTGGATCAGTCGCATAGTTTGTCGTCTGGAAATAAGTTAACATTGATCGGGAGAAGATACCCCTCCAACCCCCGATTCTGTATATCCTTTGAAATTATCTATTTCTATTAACTTCCAAGAATCGTAGGACGCATTTCGAAATTAGAGTAGCTATCTTGGAACAGGGGAAGGGGCTAACTTGGGAATTTGAAGATTTTGATAGCGGATATATGCAAATATGCAAATCAGTACAATATTACACCCCTCCTCCTTCCCAAGGGCCTGCATCTACTGTGGTTGTCGCCCGCGTCCATTTTTAAATTTGATTAGTGAAAGATTTAACCCATTCCCACACAATGACGCTTTTGGACGCCCATCGGGGAAAACAATTGGGAAAACATTGTGTGAAATGAAGAAATTGCTTGTTACAAGCAATTTCTTCAATTTTACACAATGTTTTCTACCCAGAAATTTGAAAAAATCTAAAATCTGATCGACTTTGAATTGTCGTCTTCGACTTCTTTCAATTTTGAAAAGTCTAAATTTGCTGTCTGGTAAAAAGAACAGTTCATGAGTTGCATAACGCTGGAGTTACGACATTTTGATCGCCCTTCGCCGATTAAAGAGCGGAGCTGGAGATTGAGATAAATTCATTGCATGGCTTAAATTCAAGAAATACTGACAGCAAAAAATGTTTGTTAAAGTTATCGATCCCTAAGACAATGAAATACA
This sequence comes from Fragum fragum, assembly GCA_946902895.1. NCBI lineage: Eukaryota > Metazoa > Mollusca > Bivalvia > Cardiida > Cardiidae > Fragum > Fragum fragum. Next base: position 10,879,755 of record OX336371.1, read on the forward strand.
AAAAACACTAATTGTATTTATGATAATTTCAAAATAAGGAATAAATATTAACTCATTCCTATACAATGACGCTTTCTGGTGCCCCAAGAAAAGAAGCTTTGGAAAACATTGATCCCTGTTACAAGCAATTTCTACATTATCCATAATGTTTCCTACCCCAAAAGACAGAAAAACTTCAATTTTCATGAATTTAAAATTGTCGTTTGCAACTTCTTTGAATTTGGGCCAGTCTAAAATTTTGTTGTGTGTATAGAGGGTTAAGGCTCTGCGGCTCCCGTATAGATGTACAGGTTATAGTGAGTAATCAAAGGTCAGTTTTGTCTGTACCTGTTTAGACAAAACTGATTTGGATCACTCGCTATTACTTGTACATCTATATATAGGGACACTATTTCCCACAAAAAAAGGAAAATCGTATAATGTTTGTTTAGGAAAATAAACCTTCCCGAGGATTCAAAAAAGCTCTCGAAGAAGACGAAAACAACAGGAAAAAGCTGTTACACCGATGTGAAAAAATGTACCAATTCTATCAAGAACTTCCTGCTAGATACAAGAAGGACTTGAATCAAATATTTCCAGGTAAAAAAATCTGTCATTATTCTATCAAGAACTCCCTGCTAGGTACAAAAAGGACTTGAATAAAATATTTCCAGGTAAAAATCTGTCATAAGTTGAACTTATTTATAAGCTAATTCTCTTGAAAAGCAGAAGTACACCATTAAAAGTATTCGTTTGGGGGAAATCATCGTAAAATACCGTCGTTGTCGTTCTAAAACATCGTAACTACAGCTTGAAACAAGCTGTAGTTACGACGTATTAGAACGACAACGACGATATTTTGTTATAATTGCATGAAATAAACCCACTAATGAAGTAGTCAATCTGAAATATTTCAACAGTTAAAGTTGGCTGAAGAAAGACTTATAATTTAAAATGCAAATTTTAAACCTCTTCAAGGATATCAAATTTTGTTCATAATCATCAGCCAAGGCGAATTTTATTTCCACTTCCTAAATACTATTTTACATTATTGAATTTATCCTTGACCTTTTGAATGTGACATTGACCTATGAATGTGACCTTGACCCTGACGGATAATTAATATTCCGCGATGCATCGTTATATTAGAGGCTTTACATTCTATGATTTTAAATCTGTGATATTTTTAAATATGACTTCATTCAGAATTTTAAAAAAAATGATCATGACTGTTTAATTTTGTTTTAAGGAATTGACGAAGAATTTGATACAAGGATGAGGGAAATAAGGACACGAGAATGCACTGTATTGGTGGCAGGTTTGTAAAAAAAACAAACAAACGGGTGTCATTTCATTTGACAGTCTGTCAATCAAAACTTCGAGAAACCTTTCGAATCATACATTTAGACCGGAATTGAACTTTGAACTCCGACATTGGTCGACATTTCTGATGAGAATTTTGCTGTTTTGGCGACTCAACTGTCGTAAACACAGCTTATTCACGCTGTAACACTTCACTTAACCCTGTACTTTTTTACATAATTTTAGATTGATCCAAATTAATAGGTTTGCAGACGACAATTTAAAGTTGATTTTATTTGAAAAATAATCATTCAGTAGGGTAGATAATATTGTGGAAAAATAGAAATTGCTTTTTACAAGCATTTTCTTCTTTTCCACAATAATATATCATTTATAAAAACACTGGGACGTAAAACTCAGTATTTCGACAGAAAATGGATAAGTCACAAAGCAACCCTTTTACAATTTGATACAATTTACTGACCGTAATTTGCCAAAAAGCACCCTTTAATTTCTTAGTCGAACTTCCTATCGGAGTTTAGTGGGCGTGGCCACCGATCAGCTAATTGACAACCAAAGATCAAAGGTTAAAGCTTAACTAATGCGTTTTTCAAGCTTCCAGTCGTAGTTGCTACTTTTCGGCCCCCTTCAATCGACATATAATTAACGCTTGCCATGCTGAATTTAAATTCCTATGCAGAAATTATTTAAAATCAAAGAACTGACAGCACTGGAAGGTCTTAATGAGGGTCAATTATTCTTTTGAAACTTGATTATTCCGACTGAAATGGAACAAGCGGGAGGTATAGATCAAGATCAGACTGCACTTATGTTCAGGCTGATCTTTGTCTATATCTCATGTCAAAGCAGGAATATTTCGGGTTCAGCATTACAAGTGTTAACAGAGGCCCTAGGTTCTAAGATTCACTTAGAAATGTTTCCAAATGCTGAAAATAATTATGTTTGTTTAGACAGTGAAGCTAATTAAAATATAACAGCATTGAAGCCTCTGATATGATAAGATTGTGAATCCGATAAAGCATTTTGAACTTTACCTATGATAAGACTAAGACAAGCTTAACCCGATAATCGTTATATGACATAGCTCGAAGTATTGACGGATCGCTGGCCACGCCCACGGAGCTCCGACAGGAAGTTCCACTAAGAATTAAGACGGCATTATTTTACAAACCTTAGAGCCAGAACTGTGTAACAAAAAATATAACGGTTTGTTGGCGACGTAAACGTCGTAACTCTAGCTTGAATAAGACGTTTAACTCGCCAAACCAACAAAAAAATATAGCATATAAATGACGGTCGATGTCGTTGTTCAAAGTTCACTTCCTGTCCAATTATATGATTTGATTGGTTTGCCGATATTTTAATTGACAGCCACGTACCGTCAATTGAATATGCACGCGGCGAAAAATGTTCTGAATAATGATAACACTATTCGTGACGTCAGTCAAGTGATCAAATCGAGGGCTTAGAGCAAAAACACAGTATGGCTCTATACAATGTAAAGAGCCATACTATGTTTTTGCTTTAAGTCATCGAAATATTAAAACACACCAAGACACGCACATACACACAGAAACGTCGAAAAGAACATTTAGCATAAATACAACCTTCTCTCCTTTCGAATTGTACACAATTCATGATATTTTTAGTAATTCAGAAGCAAATTTGATTACTTCACGTAGGTTATCCCGCAAAATACAACATAGCTCCAACTTGTGACATGACTTGTGACGTGACGTCACAACTAATTTCAAGAACGTGTAATCTACAATATTTTCCAGCTGGCCACGTTATTTTTTTCTTTTCTTTTTTACTTCAGGCTGATACATTTACCTCCAGAGTTCATATTTCATAACGAAAATCACTAAATTAAGTCACATGACTATTCGTAGTAAACAGTTCAATTTCTTTTGTCGTCAGCAATAGATAAACTAGACATCATCTAAAGTCATAATATTTATTTCTTTATAATTTGATTTTAATTACCACCATCAAGATTCAATCGTTTTAGTTGGCTGATTCCTTCATACTCCCGCGGACAAAAACTGAGCACGCATCTATTATGTATGCTTGCAAAGAAATTAGATCCGAAATCTTTTACTCAAACAAGTAAAATATTTGCTTTGCTTTGCTTGATGGCTTAAGATTAGAAGAAATAAAAAAATATAATTTTTTTAGTTGTAACCTAAATCGCACTATTGTAAGAATCCGCTTCACGAATTCATGCAGTGTGATTAAGTTTTTAGGCTCTTACCTCAATGAAAGCAAAAGATATACTCTTCATTTCTTAAATTAATAGCACCGAGATCTCAAATCCTGAAGCATTTCATAAAAAAGTACATTTAATTTTATTGTTGGAAAATGAGAAACCCAAGGTAAAAAAGCAAAAGAGAGAGAAGTCGAATGTGGTCTAGGATTTGAAAACTGAATGCCATTTAAAAATGAATCGACGTTGCAGTAAATATTGACGCTAGATAGAATCCGAGAATTTCTAAGCATTAAATAATTACGCACTCTAGCCCGAGAGTATCTATATTTCTTTCAGGCGAAACTGCGGCTGGAAAAAGCAGTCTAATCAACTTACTACTTGGTGTTGAAATGTTACCTACCAGTCAGTTGGGCTGCACTTCTACTATATGTGAAATAAGGTCAAATAACAACGGGAAGAAGGAAGCCATCGGATACTTTAGGTATGGTTAACCCTTTCCTGTTTTTCAACATTTTAGACCTGTCCAAAATCAAAGGTTTGCAGACGAAAATTTAAAGTGGATTTAATTTGAAAACTAGCTTCTCAGTAGGGTAGAAAATATTATGGAAAAAGAAGAAATTGCTTGTCATAAGCACTTGCTTCTTGTCTACAATGTTTTCTTAATCATACAATTAAAGGGACGTATAACACAGGGATTGAACAGGATAGGGTTAAAACTATCTTTGACTATGGTACTTTACGGGTAATTCAAGCAAAAGGTCTTCTTCTTCAAACAGCGCACGGATATAGTATCTTCTTCTTTTAAAGGCAACAGAGAGGATTAAATAGACATTAGTTAACATTTTTTATGTGTTTGAAAGTGTATTTAATGTTACTTCTAAAGTGTATATAATTTCGCTACCTGAAAGGTTGCATATTTCGTAACAGAAGAGGGAAAAAAATGAGAAAAAAGTTTAAAATAGCTAGCAAATAGATTTTTACGATCAATCTTGCTCGAGTGATAACTTCTATTAAGCGACCACGTCAATTAAGCAACCACAATCGAAAACTTAAGAAGTGATGGCATTTTGCTAAAATGTAAAATGAAACGAAATCCGATATTGTTTGAACTCATTAGAATCGTCTCAACGAGACGATTCTAATGAGTCCCAACAACATAGGATTAAGCGAGAACAACATAGGATTAAGCGAGAACTCTGTAATAATTATCAATGAAAGCAATCGAAGCAATCCTTTATATCTTTTGGCAAAAAGTGTACTGAGCGACAATTTTCTATGCGACCACTTTGTGGTAGACCCTCGAGTGGTCACTTAGTACAAGATTTACTGTACCTATCTAACGAGTCAGCGTAAACATGATATAACCTCGACGAGATTTCATCACTTCTAGAATGATGAGTTGGATAAATGTAATAATCAATGAATACTAATGTAATGTCTTACAAATTTATACGATAACTTTTGTTACGTCGAAGCGTTAAAAGTATGTATCGACTCTTATAAGAGAGGTAAAAAGTAACCTATTTTATACTATAACTAATGCACAATGGCGTCACTATAAGAGTGATTATTATACTACAAAGAAAATTGTCGAAATTTGATTTGTTTGAAAACACCTAATATTGAGTCATATGCACGGCGCTACGGTAAAGCAGCACGTATTTTGCCTAAGGAGCCTCTTCGGTGATATGAACAAAATTTTTAATAGCGGCCAGTCGATCCTAGCTTCGTTATTTATAAAACTCAGTTTTCTAACAGTAAAGCGAATAACCGTCTATTATGTCTATTGAATTTTGTATAAAAAAAAGAGTTCTTTTTCAGATAAGGGACGCATTCTATGTTGTGTTTTTGCTCTAATGTGCGGTTTTTTTTTTGTGTGTTTTTTTTTTTTTTTTTTTGTTATGAATACGAGTAATTGAAGGTCAAATATCACAAGGGTCATATTTTGTTTACAAACTAAATTTACAGAAGGTCGCTGTCAACATTCTGTCAAACTGTTAATAACTAAATCGGATAAATCCAGCTGATCGTCACACTTGTAAGACCCTATCTGCTGGGATTTAAACCCAGGCTTCTCGCTAGTGTAGTGAGACTGCACTCCCATGAACTTCAGGGAGTGGTGATCTCAGATTTCACAGTTCTGGCATTCATAATTTAAATCATTTCTAGAGTACCTACAACTTTTCAACATAAAAAAATAATATCCTATTATTTCATTTGCAAATCCATTGTCAATAAAAAGGCAATGTGTGGGAACATCCGTTAATAAGAGGCGCCTATGGGTGATGGGTACTTTGGTTCAAGCTGATATCCAAGAAAGCCCTTCATAGGCATCGCGATGAGAAACTAGTGTTTAACTTTGTAGTATAATAAATTAGTTATACGGTTGCTTGTCGGGGTAAATGACGATTTATACCCGGCTAGAGAAAAAGATGTGAACGCTCGGGTGACATCATTTTCTCCAGCCGGGAATCAATCGTCATATAACCCGACAAGACACCGTTCAACTAACATAATCCACTAGTGAAATAGAACTATCGCGGAGGTCAATAAAAGAATCAATCCACTACATGATTCATTTAGACCGGAAGCGAACTCTGGGCTTAAACATTGGCTGACATTTATGTGAAGCATTTTGTTGGTTTGGCGTCTTAAACGACAATTAGAAATAGCTATCAAAACGGGTGCTATCTACCCTGCACGTATGATATGCTTCGAATAAATGTATAGAAATAAAATTTTAATTTCAGGTCAACATATGACGAAGGGAAACGCCGGAGTAAACGCCCACCTGTCATGTTTGATCTACAGACAGAAAATGGACTTGAGGGGTTTAAAGCTGCAGTAACAGAGAGTGATCCAGACGGGGACTCGCCGTTTGATAGAATTGAAATTACCTGGCCTATACCCATGTTAGAGGTTTGTTTGCAGAAACAAGCAACGTATTCGTATTGCGTATAATTGTTACAGTTAAAAAAAAAAAAAGAACGGCTAAAGCCATATTTCCATGTATTGATAACACAGGAGTGAAATTATTCACTAATTTTAGCTCACCTGAGCACGAAGTGCTCTGGTTGAGTTATCGTGATCGGTCATCACTCGGCGTCCGTCCATCTGTTCGTCCTTTCACAAGTACAGGAAAAATTCTTCTCCTCCTAAACTAACCTCGGAACTTCAAACAAACTTCACAGAAATGATCCTTAGGTCATGCTCTTTGAAAATGCTTCAAAGAATTGAATCCATGAAGAACTTTGGTTGCCATGGCAACCGAGTGAAAAACATTTAAAAATTCGTCATCGAAATCACAAGGCTTAGAGCTTTGACATTTGGTACAAATCATCATCTATTGACGCTCTACCAAATACTTCAAAGAATTCCCGTTCTCTGAAAAATAACCTTTTAATGTGCGATCCTTGGTTTTAAATAGAAATAAATGAGGACATCTTTGAAAATCTTTTCCTTTCTATAATCTTAAGGCCTAGAGCTTTGATATTTAGTATAAACTGTCATCTATTGTCCCTTTCCTAAACTACTTCAAAGAATTGCCGTACTCTGAAAATTAGCCCTTTTCTGTACGAACCCTGATTTCACAAATGAACAAATGAACAAAGAAGGAAATCTTTGAAAATTTTCTCCTCCCAAACGATAAGGCTAAGAGCTGATATTTGGTATAAATATTCATCTATTGAAACTCAACCAAAATACTTGAAAGAATTATCGCCTCTTGAAAATTAGCCCTTTTCTATCTGAACCCTGATTTTAAATAGAAATAATGAAGAAAATCTTTGAAATATTTTTCTTCAAGTCATTAACCTAGAGCTTTACTATTTTGTATGTGTCAATGTCTATTGAACATTTACTAAAAAGTACTTCATAGAATTACCGTATTCCGCAAACAAGCCTTTTTCTGTGAAATTCCTGATTTTAGAAATGAATAAAGAAGGAAATCTTTGAAAATCTTCTCCTCTTAAACCATTATGCCTAGAGTTATGATATTTGGTTTGTACCAATGCCTAATGACCCTCTACCAATTTTTTTTCAAGAATTACCGTACTCTGGAAATTAGCGATGTATAGTGGGATCAACAATATACCTAGGATTAAAGGAGAAAATCTTCTTCTCCAAAACGAATTGGCGTAGGGCTATGATATTTTGTATATTTCACAAAGCATTGAGCCATCATACCCAGGGGGCGAAATATGACCATCATCGTCCTCTTGTGGTTTTGTTGTTGTTGTTATTTTTATTTTTCTGGCACTAAGGATGAGCACTAGTTTTTTTGCTGTAAGAAAAAACAAAACACATTGTCAGATTTTAATGGCGAAATCTAAAAAACTTGCATCATTTCGCACCTGCAACAACCGTAGTTTATTAACACAAAGGAATCGTTTGCTTGCATTCTTAACCCACTCCCAATCAAACATAATTTTTTGCTTGACCATAATAGAACGAAGTTACAAACGATAATTTCAATAAGGTTAAATTTAAAAACTCTCCGTCTTTTTAAGTAGTATGCATTTTGAAAAATGAAGTAAATGCTTATGATAAGCAATATCTTCATTTTCTAGAATGATAAGTCAAGTTATTTTGTTGAGGGGTTTAACCCTTTCCTGTTTTTTTGAAATTTTAGACTGGTCCAAATTGAAAGTGGTTGCAGATGGCAATGAATATTGGATACAATTTGAAGTGAAACCATTCCTATGTGGTGAGAAAATATTGTGGAAAAAGGAGAAATTGCTTGTTACAAGCAATTTCTTCTTTTTCCACAATGTTTTCTCAAGTATAGCATTACAGCAACGTAAAATCCCGTGTATGTACAGAAAAGGGTTAAAGAAGCGGGATTGCGTGAAGCAGTTTTGCATTGTCGTCTGAAACTGCCAACGACGAATCTCTATATTTCTCTGTAAAGCGTTTAAGATCTTCAATTTAAACAATTTCATGGTGTTTTACATATATACATAGTGATTAAAAAACCCAAGCACATAGATACCATTTTGTGTGTGTGTAGGGGGGGGGGGATTTGAAGACAATTTCACGTATTAGATAGAAGATGTTGCCACCGAGTCTTATTCTGTGGAAGGTTAATATCTTGCCTTAGATTAACCAATTCCAACAAAAAGAATTTAACTGGTCCAAATTGAAAGAAGCTGCAAAAGACAATTTCAAGTTGATGGAATCTTATTTATTTTCTTTTTCGTCTTTTTTGGTAGAAAACATGGTGGATAATTAAGAATTGCTTGATACAAGGAATTTCTTCATTATCCGGAACGTTTTTCAAAGCTTTTTTCTTGAGGGATCTAAGAAGGAGAGATTATGTGGGAATGTGTTAACTAAGAAACATCTCTGGAGTCAGTATGACTATTCTCTGATAGTCTTTAGAGCATTCAAACGAACATGGTGGACAACAGAAATAACAAACCATTGAATTAAATAATATTTACACTTGGACCGTGGCTGGACACCAAATGCAAAAAATCAAGGGCAACTGACCAATCGTGGCATAAAATTTTGCGAAATAACGATGTTTAAAATCGAAGCTGGACTTCCTGTAGGAGTAAGTGGGTGGCGCAAGCGATTGGTCAATCGGTATTTATACAATATCTATCTTCTTCAATAATTTTATTTTGCTATACTAGAGACTTTCGGTAGGGGACAGAAGAAGTGTGGCAAATTACAAAGAGAGCCATTTATTTCGCTCTGATAAATTAATATGTCTTTCATTTGCAGGAAGGAGTTGTGATTGCTGACACCCTTGGTATAAGGGGTGGAGGAAACACGGCTAAGAACGAATGGAAAAAGTTATCCCGATCTATTAGATTTATATGTTCCCATCAGAACAATATCGTTTGTCAATTAAAAAAACAGTCGACTAATGAAATCGTTCTTTAGACCAGAAATTAGTTTTGAACTCCGATATTAGCCGCAATTTTCGTTAATTATCTTTGTTTGTTTGCCGACTTTAACGGCGTAAGTACAGATTCTTCACGCTGTAGTTACGACGTTTAGGTCGCCAACCACCTATTCTACCCTTTATTACATGCTACTGACAATAAATTCTGCAAAAATTTGCCGTTTAAAATCGAAGAGGGACTTCCTGTTGGAGTCGATGGGTGTGGCCTATGGAGTAAATGGGCCGGGCCAGCGATTGGTCAATTAGAATGTTCATTTTTCAGGAGGGCGTGGTGAAAGTTGATACCCCTGGTATATGGGGTGGAGGAAACATGGCCAAAGTTATCCCGAAGCGCTAGATTTATATGCCGCATCTATTAGAATGTTCATTTTTCAGGAGGACGTGGTGAAAGTTGATACCCCTGGTATAGGGGGTGGAGGAAACATTGCAAAAGTTATCCCGGAGCGCTAGATTTATATTTCTGATCAATTAGAATTTTCATTTTTCAGGAGGGTGTGGTGATAGTGGAAACCCCTGGTATAGGAGGTGGAGGAAACATTGCCAAAGTTATCCCGTTCTTATAGATTTATATTTCTGATCAATCACAATTGTCATTCTTTAGGGGGGTGTGGTGATATTGGATACCCCTGGTAAAGGGGGTGGAGGAAGCATGGCTAAAGTTATCCCGATCTTATAGATTTACATGTATATGTCTCATCATTTAGAATTTCATTTTTCAGGAGAACGTGGTGATATTGGATATATGGGGTGGAGGAAACATTGTCAAAGTTATCCCGGAGCGCTATAGATTTATATGCCTCGTCAAAAGTTATCCCGATCTAAGCGATTCACATGTATATGTCTCATCAATTAGAATTTTCATTCTTCAGGAGGGCGTTATGATAGTGGATACCCCTGGTATAGGGGGTGGAGGAAACATGGCCAAAGTTATCCCGATCTAATAGATTTATATTTCTGATCAATCACAATTTTCATTCTTCAGGAGGGTGTGGTGATAGTGGATACCCCTGGTATAGGGGGCGGAGGAAACATGGCCAAGTATGCCGAAAGATATTTATCTAGATCGTATGGGTTTATTTACGTCATCAATAGTGCAAACGCCGGCGGAGTACAGAAAGGGCGGGTAATTTGACGTATGCTTTTATCTATATGTTGTCAACAAGGCTTATGTACCTCTTATCAGCTCGTCTGGTTTTCCGAGTAAAACCTGAATCGATGGATAGTGAGTTCGAACCTCCGTTAGTTGACTAAAGTGATTGCGACTCGTGTCATTTTTCTCTCACGGATGGGCGCACCCACGTGGGGTAAACAGCTGGTGGCTTGCAAAGACTGTTGCGGTTGTACTGGTGTAAGATAATACGGGAGGCAATGGTTAGGTGCACCAGCCGCAACAATATAACTGAAAAACTGTTGCAAGACGCGTTAAAGGAGTAAAACTTAAGTATTGTGTGTTGCCATCTTCTTTGTCGTCGACATTTTTGATATACCTGAAAACTATAGTCCGTTTCTCATTCTTATATTTCACAAAAATACGCCCATCTTTATCAGAGCACGAGCGCTGTGTTTTGTCCAGGCTCTTTCTCTAAAGTTCAAGGTCACGACAGAAGTTCAAAGGTCAAATTCGGTTCGCATGGTTCGATTTTCATAATATTTTACACACTCCAACATTTTGGTATCAGAAAGTGAACTTTACTTCCCCATTAAGGTCAATGTCATAGAAAAGGGTCAAACACAGAAATATGAAAACTTGATCCTATGCACGAGTTCTTGTTTCACTATCTAACAGCTGCAACCATGCATTTGAACTAGCATGCGATGCTTGTGCCTTTAGAAATATGTCTAGATTTATTACCGGTATTAAAGTATTAAAAGATGAAAGCTTGATTCACAAGATTTTTATTTCTTTTATAATTAAAAATTAGGTGCCTACACTTGCGGACAGGTGATGCGCTTAAAATAGTTTTTCGTATTTTCGACAACCATTTTTAAGCCCAATCTTTCGATAAAGCCCTTTATTCTATTTCCAGCTTCAAAATTTCATGCGTCTGGTGATCAATTCTGCAGGAGAGGATGGGTTCAACTCGGAGTCTACACTTTTTATTTGTAACCGATGGGAAATGATCCCGGAAAGGGATCGGGAGGCCGTTAAACAAGATACGATGGAAAAACTATCTCGATATTATACCGACATCAGAAAATCCCAGGTCCATTTTATGTCTGTTTATGAGGTAAGGAATCTACTTTGTTTGTTAGCGAAATACAGGAAAGGATCCCGGAACCGTTCAATTAGTGCAAGAGAGTAAAGTTTTCTTAATACTACTCTGTTCCTGTTCATGTGTAAGCGATTGAAATTGACCAATCGCGACCTTCAATCAAGGAATCAACCGACCAATCAAATCATTAATTCAGCCCGGACCTGAGCTTTCAACTTTAACATTTACCTAACCCTTTTTGTCGGTTTGGCGACAGAGTTAATCTGTGAATACCTAATCACACTGTATGAATACGCGAAGCCGATTCATACATAGGTGTAATTAGGTTTTTCGTTTCATACCTCCACGAAATCAAAAATATTCTCTTTATCTCTTATAGTTTAATGATATCGATCAAGAAAAGCAAATAATCTACAAATGCTGATACCTTTTCAATGGAACTATATCAGCCCGATAAGCTCAGTTGGTAGAGCACTTGACTTCAAACCTCAAGGTCACGGGTTCGAGCCCTGGGCTTCCCATATCAAATAACAAACTAATTGTCTTTTGGATGAGACGGTAAATCGAGACCCCGTGTGACGGTGCTATCCACCGAGCACGTAAAAACAGCTCTCAGCAGTTTCGCCCTGTATCCATGCACTATCCCCCGTAACAACTAATCGTCTTCTGGGGGCGTCGCTCATATGGGCGTGTGCTACGGTAGTGACGATAAATAAACGGAAATACACGAGGGAACTATTTTGTGCGCAAGCAGACAAAATAGCTGCCTGCTCAAAATTTTTTTCATGGAGTTATGAACATTTTTTTCGGCCAATCAGAACGCTCGTTTTTGATAGAGGAAACTAGAAATTATTGGTGAATGAATATTTTGTATTTTTTCTTCTCCTAATGTATTTTTGTTATTCAATTTCAGTCCTTACGAGCAGCCAACTACCACACAACTACGCCAGAGTACTCCAAGCTGATGTCAATGATCGAGAAACTAATGCCTGACAGCCTGAGAGTTAGACTAAACGTACATTACAGGTAGGTCTTTCATTCGACAATAGGAGGGCTTAGCGCAACAGACTTGTTGGAATAGGTGTGCCCATAGAGCCACTTTTCCTGTCTTTTCATTCAATTGTTCCCTTTTTTCCATTGACCCGAAAACAGTTCTGACCAAGTTTCATCAAGACTAAGCCAAATTTGTGACCCCTTGTGAGAAAAAAAAAGAAGTTGACATGAAGTCCTCCTTTCCAATATTTTTCATTGCAATATTCTCATTTTCTATGTGTTTTATTTTCATGCCCTACAAACATGTTTCATAAAAATTGATCAAACTTTATGTCCCTAGAGCGTGTATAAAGGAATTGCAATGTAAGCCCCTTTTCCCTAGTTTTTATTATGAATGTAAATATTCAAGTTATAAATCTCTTTACAGATGGATGTCTGCAGTTCTTAAGAGAGCTATATATTCACTCAAGGTATCTAAGGTCATGACCGCCAAATCTCGAGATAGGGTCAAGGACGACTTTGCTCAGGTATGAAGAATATCTAGTTAATACTCATAAGCTTTTATTCTCCTATATATGCAATCTGATTGCACGAGAATAGTGTGGAATAAGTAAAATTGAATAGATACCACAATAAGATGGAGTATGTTGATCCTTATAATCTGTAGTTTGAATATATAAGAGTAGAATTGACTATTCGAGGCGGTCAATCAAATAACAGTCGACCATTAAATCGTTCATTTAGACCAGAAATCAGCTTTGATCTCTGACATTGGCCGCCATTATTGTTAACCTTTTTTTGGTAGTTTGGTGGCTTAAACAGCGTAACCACAGCTTCTACAATCTTTAGTTACTACGTTTAAGTCGCCAACTCACAATTCTACCTGCCATAAATTTTCAAAAATAATGCCGTTTAAAATCGAAGCGGAACTTCCTGTCGGAAACGATGGGCGTGGCAAATGGAGTGATTAGGCGGGGCAAGCGATTTGTCAATTGAATGCGTTGAGGGTTATATTCTAGTATTAGTACATATAAGAGAACTATGGAAAATGTTGAGCCTTATAACTTGTTTTAAAATAGAAGAAAGCAATATGGATTATATTGAGCCTTATGGTCTATTTTAAGTAAATAGGAGTAGTATAGGATATGCTTAGCCTTATAATCAGTTGACCACTTGCCTGCCCCGATCACTTACTCCCTACGCCACGCCCATTCACTCCAACAAGAGGTCTCGCTTTGATTTTAAACGGCGTTATTTTGCAAAAACTATGGTCAGTTGCATGTAACAAAGCAGTAGAATCGTAAACATCGTAATCACAGCTTGATTGAGCTGTAGGTACGACGTTTAAGTCGCCAAACAACAAAATTGTTTTACACAAATGGTGACCAATGTTGGAATTTAAATCTTTATTCCGGGCTGAATGAATGATTTGATTGGTTGATGTATTTCTTGATTGACAGCCGCGATTGGTCAATTTTTGGAACATACAAGAGTACAAAGGAACACATTGAGTCTCATTATCTAGCTATTATTCGAATATATATGATAAGTATGAAATATCTAGATCCTTAAATTTTGTTATTGGAATATGGAAGATATTGAGTCTCATAATCTGTTATTCGAATATACATGAGTGGAACGGAATATAGTGATCCTTAACTTTTGTTATTGGAACATGTAAGAGTAATATGGAACATAATGAGTCTCATAATCTGTTATTCGAATATACATGGGTGGTTTGGTAAAAGGCGATCCTTAATTTTTGTTATTGGAATATGGAAGAGTAATATGGAACATATTGATTCTCATAATCTGTTATTCGAATATATATGGTTGGTATGGTATATGGTGATCCTTAATTTTTGTTATTGGAATATGTAAGGGTTAAACGGAAAATATTGAGTCTCATAATCTGTTATTCGAATATATATGGTTGGTATGGTATATGGTGATCCTTTATTTTTGTTATTGGAATATGTAAGGGTTATACGGAACACACTGAGTCTCATAATCTGTTTTTCGAATATATATGGGTGGTATGGTATATGGTGATCCTTAATTTTTGTTATTGGAATATGTAAGGGTTAAACGGAAAATATTGAGTCTCATAATCTGTTATTCGAATATATATGGTTGGTATGGTATATGGTGATCCTTAATTTTTGTTATTGGAATATGTATGGGTTATACGCAACACACTGAGTCTCATAATCTGTTTTTCGAATATATATGGGTGGTATGGTATATGGTGATCCTTAATTTTTGTTATTGTCGATTCCGCTTGCGGTGATCGAGACATAGTGACACTATGACAAGTCGGTGAATTTGTGTTAGTGTGTCCGTTAGTCCGTCCGAATTTGTCCGGACAATTACTCCTCTATTTATAGATAGATTTCAAAATAACTTGGCACAATTATTCTCCATCATAAGTTGATGAAAGAATTTTTGGGTAGTTCTAATGGCAAGGTCACAGCTCAAGGTCAAACACTAAACGTGTGATTGTCAAGAGCATTTATCCTACAATTATGGATGGATTTCAAAATTAATTGGCACAATTATTCTCCAACATGAGTAAATGTGCCATTTGAAAGAATGTTTTTGATAGCTTCAAGTTCAAGGTCAAAACTCAAGGTCAAACATTTAAATTGACGGTCAAGGTTACGTTGATGGTCAAAAATTTGCGGGCTCGACAGCAGTTGTCCTGGGACAACCATCTAATTTGAATATGTAGGCTATGTTGAGCCTTATGATATGATATTTGAATATACAGGAGCACTAGGAGTAAAATGCGCCCTAAAATCGGTCATTTGAATAAACCATAACAGTGTGCAATTCGTCAAGTTTTAACCCTTGTCATGCTGAGTAAAATCCCCTACAAAACTGCATTAAAATCAAAGGGCTGAGGTTAAAGAAGGCACTAATTGTGGATTTATAATAATTTTGAAAATTTATCTTAAAAAAATCTAACTTTAAAGGTACAACCAGGAGGCATAGACAAAGATCAGATTGCATATATATGCAGGCTGGTCTTTATCTGGACCACCTGTCGAAACAGAAATATTCCGGGTTCAGCGTGACAGGGGTAAAAATCTTTTATTTTTAATACACAAGAACGATATGAATTTTTTTAAGTATTAAAATCGGTTATTTTAAAACAGCAGAACACAATGGAATATACAAGAACAATTTGGGATATGTTTATATTTGGGAACTGTTATTTGAATAAACTAGAACAATATGAATATGTTGAGATCTAATATTACCGGATGAAAATGAAAATACGTATGAAATATATCTAATGTCTTTTATTTCAATATATGGCTAGTATGTTATCATCATAATTATCCATTTGCAAAAATCTTTTGTTTTCCTTTCCACATGTTTATCTCCAGGCCATCATCTGATACCCCGGGGTCTCCTTTCTCACTTCGCTGCGCCCTTTTTTGGAGACCCGGGGTATCCAAGGATATATGCATGTGTTTTCTCCAAGTGTTCATTAGTAAACTAGAGATAGTCGCAAATAATATGATTTCCTCTTTAGGTGAAGAAACAAATCGAGAAACTGGAACAGAACTCTCGAGATAGCATCAACTATCTGCGTTCTAACATAAGTCAGGAGTCAGAAAGGGTTGTTAAAGATGTGATCGAGGCGCTTAAGTCACCCACTTTAACAAGACGTTTGTTTGACTGGCACCCGGCGGACTTACCCAGGGACGATAAAAAGAAGGTAAGCACTTCATATGATATTTGATTTGTGTTTCCTTATGAACCTGTGTATGAACAATTGACTAATCGCTGGCATCGCTCACTCACTCCCTAAACCCCAGCCATTAACTCGGACAAGAAGTTGCGTTTCGATTTAACGGCGTTATTTCACAGTTTATCGCCAGTTGCATATAGCATACCTAAACGTCGTAATTATAACTTGAATATGCTGTAGTTACGACGTTTAAGTCGCCAAACCAAGAAAAAGTTTTAACAAAAATGGCGGCTGAAAGCCCAGGTCCGGACTGAATAAATAATTTGATTGGTAGATTGATTCCTTGATTGACAGCCGCAGTTGGTCAATTTCGCATGTGCGTAGACGATGAGTAACCTGGATATCAAAAGAGTTTCATTTAAGAGATGAAAAGAATATTTTTTTTGTTTTCATGGAGGTATGAACCGAAAAAACTAATCACACTGTATGAATACGCGAAACGAATTCATACATAAGTGTGATTAGGTTTTTTAGTTCATACCTCCATGAAAAAAAAAATATTCTCTTCATCTTTTATAATTTAATAATATCGAGCAAAAAGAGCAAAAACTTCACAATTTTTGATACTTTTTTGTATGGGACTATGTTGTGCGGAATCATACAAAATTACTGTGTGCTCAAAGTTTTGTTCATGGAGTTATGAATAATTTTTCTCGACCAATCAGAACGCTCGTTTATGATAGGCGAAACTAGATATTAAATGTTACAAAATAGAGAATATTTAATGAGTGGTAATGGGATACCGTATTTCATTTATAAATAGATAAATTCGAGGCTGTGCCGAGTTTTAATCAGTTTAGATAACGTATATTATAGATTCGGGATTTCATGGACACAAATTTGATATTCTATTCGTAATATGATCTTAATTACTCCAATAAATCACAAAAAATAAAAGAATTCACCGCTTCATGACATTCCGCGAAATATAACGCCGGTTGTAAAATGACATCTTTACATGCGTTATGGCGTCATCTTTTGGCGGTAACGTAAAGGCGTTACCCTAGATTTAGAATTTATTTGCCTAGTTATTACACTAGTGTTATATCAGTCGTGTAATATCAAAAATATTTAACTGGTTTGTTTGAGTCCCGGGCAGTAGGTAATATTATAAATAGGCATGAAAAATGGCCCACAATGATTTCTTGATCCTTTTTCAACTAAAAGTTGTCGCCTTCAGCGTCATTAATCAAGGACAGGGCTAAAATTTTGTCGTTTTGTTATGAAAAAAAGCTTGTCAGTCATTTTTTAAGATGTTGGTATTGTTGTTGTTTTTGTGTGTGTGTGTGTTTTATTGTGTTTTTTTTTTTCGGTTTAGTGAATCAGTGGTGTGGATCTAGTTTTTTCTAAAAATTAACAAAAAAAAAAAAAATAAATAAAAAAAAAAAAAAAAACCAACATATTCTAATATTTTTATGGAATAACTCATGAGTTAAAACTTCAGTAATTTACTGCTGTCAAGCAAAAGATAGGATCACGGTTCAAATATTTTAAGTAGGCCAAACTCCTGTAATTTCCCTCTCCTCCCGGGAACCGACCCGCCTATCCTCCCGGGTCTAAATCCGGGTCCTTTGGCGGGTTGCTCGTGGGGGTGGAGAGGTACTTAATTTACCCTCGTGGTCGGTATGGTACCACTTCACGCGCGGCTATAGTATATGACTATGCTATTAAGATTAACTATGTATTGTGGTAAGTAGGCCGAATAAACAACGGTCTTTTTTAAGCTATGGTTACGACGTATAGGTCGCCAATCAACGATTTGCATTTTGTTTATGTCTTCAACCTTCTTTTTTGTAAACTGTTTCATATCCCAGGAGAAAAAAAACAGCCTTTGGCTGTAAAAGCGACC
The DNA here is from genome assembly GCA_946902895.1 of Fragum fragum. NCBI lineage: Eukaryota > Metazoa > Mollusca > Bivalvia > Cardiida > Cardiidae > Fragum > Fragum fragum. The sequence goes on from OX336371.1 coordinate 10,897,992, forward strand.
AGTCAGTTGACGGACCGCTTTGCTCTCAATCATCAACGAATCAGTCGACCAATCAACTCATTCATTTAGACTAGAAGTGAACTTTGAACTCCTACATTATTCCACATTTATATGGGACGTTTTGTTGGTTTGGTGACTTATCGTAATAACTACAGCTTATTCAGGCTGTAGTTACGATGTTTAGGTCACCAACCAGCAATTTCACTTTTTTGTTCTATGATTAACCGTAAGTATCTAAGGAATGAAGAGAATTTTTTGTTGTTGTTGCTGTATTCATTGAGCTATAAAACGAGAAAACTATCAACACTGTATGAATACGCGAAGAGGATTTCTGCATAAGTGTGATTAGTTTTTCGCTTCACACCTCCATAAAACAAAAATTATTCTCTTCATTTCTTATAATTAAATGACTTAAAGCGAAACATCAAATATTTTACAATTTTTTTGATAATTTTTATGGAACTATTTTGTGCGCAAGCATAAAAAAGTAGCATTCTCAAAATTTTGTTCGTGGAGGTATGAATAGTGTTTTTTTGTGTTTGTTTGTTTGTTTGTTTGTTTTGTTTTTTGTTTTGTTAATTTTTGCCAATCAGAACGCTCGTTTTTGATAGACGAAACTAAAGATTGAATTATGTCAAAAATAACGCAGTTTAATATCGAAGTAGCACTTTCTATCGGAGGTGCAGCGGATGGTGCTAACGATCAGCTGTCTATTCAAATGGATGTTATCCTATTCAAGCACCTCTTTCCTTTTTTCTCTTTGAATAAATAGATAGTTGGCGAAGCATTTGAGACAATCATCGGGAAGATAGCGATCGACATAAACGTGTGGGAGAGAGAGAACGGCATTGTGAGCGGTATAAAGGAAAAGATCATTCGTGTTTGTAAACGAGACTTCGAACTCATGGAGGAGCAGATAGCCAAATTAGAAGGTATTGTTTCGCGTAAAAAGTAAAATGATATGAAAATTGACGGATCGGGTGTCAATAAAAAAAACACATGGACCAATCAAATCATACACTTACAACGTAAATATAGATTTCAATTCCGACGTTTACCGACATTTATAATCAGAATTCTTTGCGACTTAAACGTAATAACTATAGCTTATTCAAGCTGTATTTACGATATTTAATTCGCGAAATCCTTGTAAAAAATCAAAGACTATATTTCTTTTCTTTTTTTCAAAATAACGCAATTTAATATCTAAGTTTACCTTCCTGTCCGAAACAGTTGCGGGAGGCAGCGATCCGTCAATTTAAAAGAAACGTTCCCTTTTAAGAGCCCAACCTTTCCATTAGAGCCTCTAGTAAAGAATCTACTAGACGATGAACCTGTGTAAGAGTTCCATCTTCTTCCAACATCAATTACTTTTGGTCCAAAAACAAATAAAAACCTGTATATAAGAATCAATTCAAGGAAGGTTAAAATGACTCGCATAAATCTTCATGCCGCCGTCATAGCACAGTTGGTAGCGCATTAGACTCCCAATCTTCAGTCATTGAGTGTCATGGGTTCGATCACCAATGGTGGATAGTAATTAAGCTAAGTGGGATAGCAGCTGGGGCTAGGAAGGGTGTAATGGTTATACTAGTGCGAGATATACCAGGAATCCACTGTTAGGTGTTCCAGCCGCCGAGATATGACTAAAATATTTATAAAAGCGGCGTTAAACCCCATTCAACCAAACAAGTCATTCCAGCCACTTATTGCTTGTGGGGACAGTAATAAAGTCCCATGATTGTATCTTTCTGTATTCAAGGAATTCTTGTTGACGGTGACACAAAAGTCGTACAGGATTTACATAAATCTATGAAGAGACCCGCTCCGGTAAAATCTTTATGGAAAAAAGCGAAAGATGGGAATGCGGATGATGACAATGCTTATAAAGGTTTAGGAGGTGCAATAGCAAGCGTGGTTACACCAAAACAAGTGGAGAAACAACTGAAGAAAATCTTTGACAAATACTCACCGCGAGAACAAGAACAAGCGTTGGAGAAAATGCAGGAAGCAACTAGAGCAGTATTGGACGGGATATTCCAATGTAAAAACCTGAAAGATAAAATACACACCTACTTTAAACGATTTGTAAAAGGTATTGATGCTGTTGCTAAAATGATTCCAGACTTTCTTAAAGCTGACCAACAAATGATTGAGATGCTTCGAGAAGAACTAGACAGTGCCGATCAGAATCTCAAAGAAATGTTTCCAAAACTTATAGTAGAAGGTTTAAATCTACAAGGGCAATTAGATCTCTTCTTTGTTAACTTCATCATGAAATTTGATTATGATATAGAAAAAGATGTCATTTGGGACTCCGCAGATGTCCCAATCGGGAGTGGAAGCTTTGCTGATGTGTATATAGGCGAGATTAAAAGTTCTCGTCGAGATAATCTACCGGTGGCACTGAAGGTGTGTAAAGATCCACTAAGGGAGCATACAGTGACCGACGTATTACTGGAGGACAGAACTTTACGGTATGTGTCAGAGATTGTTAAATTGCCCGTTTGTTCAAAATGTATATCATTCTGGTCGAAAAATAATTTGTCCGTTCCTTAATATTGTTCAGATCGAAAATAGTATGATTTTCTGTTTTTGAATATTGGAAATCTTTAGGAAGGTTTGCTAATTTTAAGACGAAGCTTGAATGATTTGCCAGTATAGCGGATAGCGATATAAAACAATAATTGAAAAAAAGATACATTTTTGCTTCACTTGAAAAATTCAGATCAAAACATAATTTTATAGAAATGGAACAATTCTTGAAATAGCCAACAAATATATAATGAAATAGAAAATGCTAATTAGAATAAGGAAATAAAGATATAAAGTAGTACAAAATGCCAATGTATTACAACAATAGTATGATTCATTACAATTATTAGCCCTCAAATAGCGTTCAACCCCATTTTGTAAAGAATCTCTTCAAATTGTGACGCTTTCAAGGGGGTGGGGTGTTTGCAGTGTGATAAGCAAATTAGGAAACATCCAGAGAGATACATGGCATATTGTAGTATATATAGACTGAGTCTGTCCATGTATGGTTGTTCATCCTTTTTCTGATTGTGTTTGCTTTGTCTACGAGCTTTAAACTTTACAAAAATATAAATAAGCAAATTTTCTCTATTTCGCATAGCAGCTATCGTTTAAGAGAATTGTTACTAAGATTATACACAATCTTGAAGCAAGCTTGTCTCGCTCTCAAGACGGTAGGACAAACAAGGACTGTTCTGCCACATGATTAGTATGGTAGAAATTGAAGCTCAAGGCGAAATTCCTCTAATTAAGATCGAATTTGAAAGGGAATTAGGTCGCTTCTAGTGATCATATTCAAGCTAAAGTCGTTCTCAAAAACGCGTTAATGCATGAACACGTGATTTTTCTAACGCAGGGAAATTTAAAACCAATATCGTATAACGGAACCGAGCACGTGATCTAGAGAAATCGTCATTCAAAGAGTGACAACGTTAAAGCTTTCGATGTAGCTTACAAGTTATAACTGTTTACAGAATATAAGTATGTCATTTAATTAGCTCGGCTGTTTTCGGAGAAAACCCGAGGTATTGTCATCACCTTGGCGTCGTGTGCGTCGGCGTTGGCTTTGGCGTGACAAACTTCAACCTTGGTCATATCTCTGTTGTTATTGAAGATGTCCTCATGAAACTTGGCATTTTCATTGACGATCACAAGAGCTATCTAGAATATCAAGGGGGATAACTCTAAAAGCGTTTTTGTAAGAGTTATGCCCCTTTTACGACTAAGAATTTTTGTATTATACAGCACCTGCAGCCGAGCGTTGCACCGTGGGGGTGCTCTTGTTTATACTTTTTACAACCAGTAATCAAAGTATTTGATGAATTTATCACCAACGGCTTAGAGCAAAAACATAGTATGGCTCTATACAATGTATAGAGCCATACTATGTTTTTGCTCTAAGCTATCGATTTATTTATACTGGTAACTATGTATTGTTTGTCCTTCCTTTTGTGATTTGTGTACTACGTTTTACGCAACAAATGTTTTACGCATAAATTGGTTACGTCATAGATGATCGCTGCTTATGGCATAAAACTCATTGTTCCGTTTCTCCTGCAGTGAGTTGAATCACAAGAACATAGTGAAATATTATGGGGCAGGCTACAAATTCCGTGACAAGAAACGCCAGAAGGACATGCTATGGGTAATGATTTTGGAGATCTGTAAGGATACCCTCAAACAGGTCTTCATTAACACAGATTTTGACAACCCCGGTAAACTCCGACCGGAGCTTGTTGAAGACAGGACAAGGGCGATGTGCACCGTGGCTCGCTTTTCGGCACAGATCTGTGATGGGTTGGAGTATCTACATAGAAAAGGATTTGTACACAGGGATATCAAATTGGAAAACATATTAGTAAGAACACAAGAGTTATAGATAACTGGGTTTATAAAAACTACAATAACGCGTATACATCTTATATTTTATGCACTTGACAGTGCATAAAATATAAATTGTATACGTGTTGTTGTAGTATTTGTACAATGGGATATAAAACTGGAAAATTATATTAGTTAGAACGCAAGAGTTATAGATAACTAGGTTTATAAAACTACTATTACGCGTATACAATTTATATTTTATGCACTTGACAGTGCATAAAATATAAATTGCATACGTGTTGTTGGATTGTACACAGGGGTGTCAAACTGGAAAATTATATTAGTAAGAACACAAGAATTGTAGATAACTGGGATTATAAAACTACAATCACGCGTATACAATTCATATTATATGCACTTGACAGTGCATACAATATAAATAGTATACTTGTTGTTGTAGGATTTGTACACAGGGATATCAAACTTGAAAATTATTTTAGTAAGAACACAAGAATTAATTATTAATGGGTTTATAAAACTACAGTCACGCGTATACAACTTATATTTTATGCACTTGACAGTGCAAAAAAAAATGTAAATTTCATACGTGTTTGTTCACAGTGATATCAATCTGGAAAATTATATTAGTAAGAACACAAGAATTATATATAACTAGGTTTATAAAACTACAATCAACTTATATTTTATGCACCTTACAGTGCAAAAATTTAAATTACATGTATATACGTGTTTTATATTATTATATATAACCGGGTTTATAAACTACAATTACGCGTACACAATTTTTATTTTATGCACTTGACAGTGAAAAAAATATAAATTGTATACGTGTTTTAGTTCCATATGACCAGAGTTATAAATAGGACCCGGTATTGCCAGTCTAAAATTGTTATTTGTAAACGAGATGCTATGTTGTGGCTACTCATTTGAGTCGATTAGTAGGTCAACAGCACAGGGTTTTGAGTAAATATAGTTGAATATTTCAATTTAAATTCGAAATACCCTGTTTTATCTTTAGCTCGGGAATGCGTTAAAGACATGATGGGCCGCCGTCATGGTGCAGTTGGTAGCGCATCAGACTCCTTATCTTCAATTATGGGATGTCATGGATTCGATCCCCAGCGGAGGCACATATCCTTTCCGACATTTGACTCTCTCCAATGGGTGGATAATCGTAAACCTAAGTGGGATAGCAGCTGGAGGTTAGGAAAGGATGTAGTGGTAGTACTGGTGTGAGAAATTCCAGGAATCCTTTGTTAGGTGCTCCAGTCGCCACGATATGACTGAAATACTGTTAAAATTTGTGTTAAACCCAATTCATTCAATTCAATCAACACATGGTGGTTCGTGCAGCATTGGTTGTAGCAACACCATATTGACCATATTTTGACCTACTTAAAGCACTTTTCTTTAAATTTCGAAAACGATTTATAAATATTTTAACAAAGCAGGTCAGTTAAATCAGAAACGGGAAATTAGATGGTCTCCCTAACTTGATAAGGCAAATTGATCTCGCCGTAAACATACTACAATGTAATAAATTTCCGCGAATTCCCGTGTAACATTTCGTTTTTATAAGTTTTGTTGTTGCTTTTTTTTCCCAATTAATATAGGTTTTTCGGGGAAGCATGTCATCTTAATTATAACTCCTTTTCCTTTTGAAAGGGTCGGATAATTTTGTCTAATGAGCTTGCATATATTTGTTGCAATCTTATCCTCTTAAGATTACAACGTAACAATTGAATCAAACCTGTTTATTAGGTAACAAAGGATAACCAGGTGAAACTAACGGATGTTGGATTAGCTAAACCCAAACAAGACATCGCTTTCAGCATGGTCGGTAGTCCAGTCTACATGGCCCCGGAGGTTCTTCTCACTGTAAGTTTTAACTAGTTAGGCCGTTTTCAAAGAAAACTGAAGGTTCGTGTTTTGTCAAATGACAATTTCTGGCTGATTACATTCGAGAGTTTTTTTCTCTCTCTCTTTCTTAGGTTGAAAAAACGTTGTGTACAATGAAAACAATGCTTGTTGCGAGCAATTTCTTCATTTCCCACAATGTTTCCAGTTTTTTTTTCTTAAGGTGCGTTCGAAAACGGGATCGAGTTAGAATGGGCTAAGAAATCTAATTGAAGTTCAGTTAAGAATATATGTTCACTAACAAAAGAGAGGTATTATTGTCCTTACTCGAATTATTATTTTTTCAAGCGAGATCAAGTACCAGACAGCCGAGAGTCAGGTACCCGTTGGCTTTTCTATTATCAATAAATAATTTAATTGTTAATCTGTCAAAAACAAACGTTCTGATTGGCGAAAACAAAAAAAACATACGTCCATAAACAAAAACAAACGTTCTAATTGGCCAAAACAAAAACCATACATCCATAAACAAAAACAAACGTTCTGATTGGCCAAAACAAAAACCATACATCCATAAACAAAATTTTGAACACGCAGCTATTTTGTATGCTTGAGCAAAAAATAGTTCCATAAAAAAATGTATAACAATTTGCGATTTTTTAAGATATCATTAAATTATACGAAAGGAAACGAAAGTCTAATAACACTTGCGTATTAATTCATTTCGGCTGATGTCATTTAATTAAGAAATGAAGAGAATATTTTTTTTCTATGGAGGTATTGAACGAAAAACACAATCACGCTTATGTGTGAATCCACTTCGCGCATTCCATGCAGTCTCATTGTTTTTTTTTTTTTTTTTTTTTTTTTCGTTTCATACCTCCATGAAAACAAAAAATATTCTCTTGTCTCTTTTTGTGACAATAAACAGGAGGCATGCAGAACCTCCGGCTCAACTGTCATTTTTCCGACATTTTACAAAATCATGGCGATAAGCCAGTTGGCGAGTGAGAAGAAGTACGCCTATGTAGGGTGAACAGCTGGTGGCTCGAATAATATATTGTGGTGTGAGAAACGACAGGAAGCCATGGTTAGGTGCACTATTCGCCTCGGTGTAACTGAAAAACTGTTGAGGGTGGCGTTTAACCCAATTAATTTGTTTTACAGTCCCAAAACTATGACAACAAGGCCGACATCTTTGGTTTGGCAATTGTTCTCTGGGAGATGTGGTACGGTCGAGATGCCGCCGATTATATACAACAACAACTGTTTGGACCTTTGGAGCAAGCTGTCAAAGACGGGCTCAGACCTTCAACCAAGATGAATTACAAGCCCCCGGAGCCATGGCTTCAGCTGATCGAAGACTCATGGGCCTACGACCCAAAACAAAGGCCAACTGTTGACGTACATCTAGCCTTTTTTAGAAACTTTCTCGACAGCCATCCTTCTCAGTCCCAATCTAGGAAATGAAGGAGTTGAACTTGTATTAAGTAACCACTAAATCGACGGCCAAAATGTGGTCGTTTAACAGAGTGGTCGCTTAATAAACTTTTTGTGATATGAGGGATCGGTTCGCCTGCATAAATTATTGCAGGACTCTCACTTAAACCTATGCTGGTGGAACTCATTAGAATCGTCTCATTGAGACGATTCTAATGAGATCCACTAACATAGAATTAAGTTTTAATAATTGTATTTGCATAAACGTCCGATTCAGAAGATCCTTTGCGTTTGGGAAGTTGAATTTTGATGCTGGCCGTTAAATGAAAGTGGTCGCTTAATAGAGGTAGTCGCTTGAACAAGATTGACTGCATTTCTTAATTGCTTTCAGGTTGATTAATAGTATTGAGATTCTTGCGTGAAAAAATCAAATTTTCTATCTTTTACATTAAATATATGCAATTTCGTTTATTTCTTTTACTAAAACACACAATTTTCACCTTTGTGTCTCCTCACTTGATATTTTTGTTATGATATATAAATTGGATTTGAGTGATTCTGTGTGAATGCTTATACTAACAAGAAACTGTCTTAGGGTCGTTAAATAGTTATTCAACCTAATTGAGCAATCGCTGACCCCGCCCACTTACTTCTTTGGCAACGCCCATTGCCTCCTAAAGGAAGTCCGCTTCGATTTCAAACAGCGTTATTTTGCAAAGTTTATGGCCAAAGCATGTAACGAAAAAAGTAGAATGGTTGCTTGGCGACCTAACCGTCGTAACTACAGTTTGAATAAGCTTTAGTTACGACATTTAAGTCACCAAACAAACAAAAATGTTTCGCAAAAATGGCGGCCAATGTTGAAGTTCAAATTAATGATTTAATTGGTCGATTAATGCTTTTATTGACAGCCGTCATTGGTGAATTATTCATTCTCTACTTACCTATGCACATATATTAATTTTGAAATAGACCACCTTAATTATTATGCTTTTGTCACGTACCTCTAATGACTAAAATTTGAAATATTAACCCCTATTCCTTACGATTTTATTTTAGGTGTCTCCATCGAGATTCAAGCATTCTGATTTGCTGGATTTTTTTCGTACCTTCATGAAAACTGTGTTGTGTACTCGCGACTAAAGTTGCTCCTTTAAACAGTTGTTTCAAACGTTTTATTTTTATACATTGATAATGTAGGCTTTAAGAAATAGATAGGGCATTTTTTCTGTTTTCACCGAAATATGAAACTACAATGTATAAAGGTAATCCGACAGTTTCAATCCGCGAAGCGAAGCTTCATTCATTGTACTCAGTCTTTGTTCTTTTTTTAATAATTTCTGTGAAGGAAATATATTCACTTCATCTTTAAACATATCTAATCTCTCACGTTGATTAAATCCCCCCAGGAACCGTAATAAATGATGACTTTCACAGTAGTCTCCCTGTACCATAGTAAAACCATGCTAACGACATTGAATGCCTGTCTAATCTGCTGTTTCAGTGTTTGTGGTTGTTTTTGTTATGTAAATTGGTGATAATTCAATAAAGAAAAAGAAAATACACAGACTCGCATGTCCTTTTTCCTTCATTTAGAACCCTAATCGGCAACAGACGGTTAGCCGAAGTCAATCAAGAAATCGTTTGATCAATCTACTTGTTTATTTTTATATGAAGCGAACTTTCGTAGTCAAGATTCAAGCTACAGTTTACATCGATGCCAACCAACGATCTTTCTTTCATTTTATACGCCAAAAGCACATTTTACAAAATATCATTTATCATCCCAGTGAACTTGCAATGTCGGGTTTCGGTGGGCGAGTATAGCGATTGTCCTTTAACCAACCCATAACTGTTGGTCGGAAAGGTGTGGCAAGAATATGCGTGCCTAGGAATCTTGAAAAAGTCGTTTCACTTGTTTGGAACATTGATTTTTTTTTTTCTGATAAACCCATTACCCCACAATCCCCCCTTTTAACGCCCCGAAAGAAAATAGTTCTGGAAAACAATGTGGAGCATGAAGAAATTGCTTGTAACAAGCAATTTCTTCATTATCCACAATGTTTTCTATCCCAAAAGACAAGAATTTTAAATATTTCATCAAATAAAAATTCTCATCTGCAACTTCTTCCAATTTGGACCGGTCTAAAATTTCAGAGTCTTGGATTGGGTTAAGATAGATGGCGGAGTGGCTATTGACAGTATCGGTCAATACTGAAATTACGAGCAAATCGCTATTGACAAACGTCTGTCAACAATATAGTTAAGTCTGTCAAAACTAAAATTACGAGCAAATCGATATTGAAAAACGTCTGTCAACACTATGGTTAAGTCTGTCAAAACTGAAATTACGAGCAAATCGCTATTGACAAACGTCTGTCAACTCTTTAAATAAAGTCTGCCAATACTGAAATTACAAGCAAATCGCTATTGACAAACATCTGTCAATACTATAATTTAGTCTGTCAAAACTGAAATTACGAGCAAATCGCTATTGACAAACGTCTGTCAACGTTGAAATTAAGTCTATCAAAACTGAATTTACGAGCACATCGTTATTGATAGATATTACTTAGTAATGGTTCCCTCTAATTCTAAATACTGACACACACGGATAGACAATGGAATCGTGCTTTTTTCGCATCGTACAAAATTTATTTTGATTAAGTAAAAACACAAAATGAAACGATTAACTTTTGTTGTCTGTTTGCTTGTTTGAAAGGGGTTTTACGCCGCTTTCAACAATCTTTGAGTAATATCGCGGCGGCTGGAGCACCTAACAATATAATCCTGGTATTTCTCACACCAGTACTACCATTACATCCTTTCCTAGCCTCCAGCTGCTATCCCACACATGTCTACGATTATCCACCCATTGGCGAGAGACAAATAGTCGGAAAGGATGAGTGCCGCCGTCGGGAATCGAACCCGGGACCTCTAGATTGACAGTCCGACGCGCTACCAACTGCGCTATGGCTTTTGTTGTCTGGCGATAGATAATTAATTTACGAGAAAACCACCATTGACATGTGTCATTTGATAGCGATGGAACATACTGGTGATAGCGATGCATACTGTTGTTGAAACCTAGCTGGGTCTTATGGTTTCTATAAGATATATATTATCTTAACCCGTTCCAACGCAACACGGTTTTAGGCTGTTCCAAATTGGCAGAAGCTGCAGACGATTATTTCAAGTTGATGGAATCTTATTTTTTATCGTCTTTTAGGATAGAAAACATTGTGTATAATGAAGAAATTGCTTGTTACAAGCAATTTCTTCAATTTCCACAATGTTTTCCGAAGCTTTTTTCTTGAGGGGCGTAAAAAGGGGTTAACAGACATTAACAGACTACCCGAAAACTTTGTGTCAGAAATATATTGAAGAAAAGCATTAACATATTCAACAACAAAAACAACAACTCTGGCCACGCCCACTTACCTCCGAGATGAAGTTCAACTTAATTTCTAAATGGCATTATTTTTCAAAAATTATGGTCAGTGACATGTAACAAAAATATAGAATAGTTGTTTAGCGACCTAAACGTTGTAGCTACAGCTTGAACAAGCTGTAGTTACGACGTTTAAGTCGCCAAATCAACAAAAAATGTTTCTCTCAAGTGTCGACCAATATCGGAGTTTGTCGTTCATAACACGGTCCAATGGCGGATCCAGGCTTCTGTATAAAGGGTAAAAACTTATCGTTTCCCCATATTATCAAATACATGTATTGAATTCCCTCCACGAAACTGAAATAATTATTCTGCAATTTAATTCAAACGAACTGTGTTGAACCCCCTCTATATCCGGCATTGCGATCTAAATATATTATTTGATGGTGAAACGGCTGTTTGATTGACAGCCGCGCCCCGTGAAATGGTTATTCATAGATTCCATTTCGAAAATAAACATTCTAGTATTAGAAAGGTCATTCCACAAAGAGAAAATCTGCCAAGAAAGAAGAAGGAAAAAAAAAAAAAAAAAGATTCTGGCTAGGTTGCGAGTTTCGCCGCGAAGTCTCAGCAAGGGTCAATACCTTTCGCACTTCGCATATTGTTCCTTTTCGTGTGATCATCGGAGTCACATTTTTGTCTTTTGGTGGCTTATGGCTGTTAACCCTTTTGATGCTGATCCCGGAATGTTCCGGTTTTTGCAGGAGGTGTAGACTAAGATCAGACTGCACTTATGTGCAGGCTGATCTTAGTCTACACCTCCTGCTTTTACTTTTCCTGTCAGAGTTAGTTATCAAGTTGATTTCTAAGAAATAAGAAATATTGATTTTTGAACAACAAGTTCTATCAGTGCTTTCTTCCCTTTGATTTGACAGCATTTCAGTAAGGTAATTTATACAGCATGACAAGGGATAATCAGATAATCGATCGGCCTATCAATTCATTCGTTAAGACCGGTCCGAAGATTTATGTTCAGCAATTGTGTTGGTTCAGGCTGTTATTACGACGTTTAGGTTGCCAACCAACGATTTCACTTTTTTGCTTTTTTGTACTGACTATGAATTTGTTGAACAACACCGTTTAATATTTAAGACGACTGTTGGAGTTAATGGTTCGACGGTGGATCATAAATGTGAATTGTTTGACCAATCTTATCATTCATTTATCACCCATTTTCATACATTCCAGCTAAAAAGGGTTTGAAAAGGGTTTTAGGGAAAAAATGTTGAAAATGAAGAAATTGCTTATAACAAGCAATTTCTTCATTATCCACAATGTTTTCTTACCTGAAAAAAAATATTCACCAATTAAAAAACTTCATCTTTGAATTTGATCAGTCTATAATTTTGTCTTCTGGTAATGGGTCAATTACGAAGTACTGGAGTGTGGCCCTGTTCGATTATCTTATATTATTTCATTTTTATTCGATTGTGACGTAAGGTTTTCGCTAATAGAGTCGCTCTCGAACACTGACAATTTAGATGGTTAGACGTCTCTGAGAGAGATACAGAAGCTTTTACCAGCTACCACATAAATTTACAGCTGATTAGATTGGGCTGGCTATTAAGTGTCCACGAAAACACCCCAGTGACTGTGGGGCTCGACCATCAGATCAAGAGCGAATTACCGGTACCAACCGGCCACCGAGACAGTCGACTGTGGCGTCTATAAAAAGTATTTCCCTAAACACTGACGGATCGCCTTTGTAAATGAGAATGGTTTGACCAATTAATCATTCATTTAGTGAATGTTTACCTTTGACATTTCTGTCAAGCATTTTTGATAATCCCCACAACTACATGTATACTGAAAAAAAAAAAAAAAAAAAAAATAAAACGCATCTTATTTTTTCAACCATGTACAATATGAATAATTAGGACTATACATATTGAATATAAAAATCGTCAGAGTTAAAGACCTAGTTTAAAGGTCAAATTCAAAGAAATTTTTATATTGTCTTTTCATTCATTATTTTTCAAGTATATGGTGTTAATTTAACACACAAACAATATTTTCGCGATTGCAGACCGTGCACATGTACAAAAACCAAATTCGAAATGTCAAGATTTAATACTGCCCCAAAACAGCGCATCGCTTACTTCCCCTGTACATTCCCCAAACCGCTTATCTCCCCTGCATTTGTGACGTCATAGTAGAAGCTATCTGTTTTACATGTCCAATGGTTGCTGTACTAAATACAGGCGATAATACGATTTTAAAGGAGAATAATGACGATCTGTGCCGCTTACGGTTGTAATGTTGAATCGGGGACTCAGAGGATCAGCATTTTTACGTTTCCGATTGATTTAAAAAGAAAAAAGTTGTGAATTCATAGCGGACATCAGTGACAAATTTTGAGCCACCGAGTCATGCAAAGCTTTGTGTGAGACACTTTAATTTCAAGTTTTTGATCAGCCCGAAACTAGCAAATGACGTTGTTTTTAAGAACTTTCGACTCCGATTGAAACCTGACGCCGTGCCAACAATCTTGATCACGGAGAACCGACGGGAAGAAGAACCGACATGCCGACCATCAGCTAGGGCAATTTCGAGGAAGAAGCTGCAACAGCGGTTAGATCAATTTGGTGAACAAATTGATATCTCGGCCATATATTGTGGGGGTTGGGACTATATAAAACAATGAACGAATCACATTATGGACCGATTTTTCGTGAGACAGCAGAACTGAAAGGGTTCCCATTTTGTTCATCTCGGATATTGTCCTTCCAATATATTGACCAAACGAGACTTTAAATAGAGGAGTATACCGACCTATCAAATAATTCATTCAGCCCTGACCTGAGCTTATCAACTCCGACATTGGTTGCCATTTTTGTTTACCTTTATTGAGTCGCTGAAGCTGAAAGCTTCGGAAGCGACTCATTGCTATCGCACGATCTTTCTATTACAAAAGTCCTGAACCAATTTCCACCCCTGACTGCCTATGTTATAACTCTGTCATTGTTTCTTAATTGGATAAATGAGAACATTTTGGAAACAGTTAGAAGATTGATTTTTGTATAATTAACGGTTTTGAAGCAAAACAATCGTAAACTTTGTCGTTTTTATAGTTTTAAGAGCGAACTTCTTACAGCGCGGAAATAGCCAAAGTACGTACTAAAATAGAGGTCGACAGTTCTTATGAAATGACCATACTTCCCTGTGTATATTGCATAACGTCATATTCAATTTGCGATTTCAAATTAAAAAGATGTTAAAATTCATTTTAAATCAAAATTGAACATGTAAACCATTACTGTTCATCGTTTCGCGGAGGAAAAATAAATCATCCGCGTTGTTAGGGACTGTTTTACTATTTACCCCGGGACACCCCGAGACACCGTGTTTAAGTCAAAACGGCCCGAAGTCAATACGACCCGAGGTCAAACAAGCCCGTAATTTTGTCGGAATGACCCAAAAGTGATTTTACTTGTCAAAATGGATCAAAGGGAAATTTTCATAAAGTAGATCTTGTAAATTATCCAAATATAAACTTTTATGAAGAATTTCTGTATTTGGACCAAATGTAAATATACAAGTTTGGACCGTTTTGACTTTCGGTCGTTTTGACTGTAAACTAGGACACCCTGAGATGCCTGACATATGAAAATAATATTGTCATATATTTAGTTATATGTTAGTAAATCTTAATAACATTGCATTGATTTTGCGACCCCATTTAAGATTAACGTGTTTCGTTTTTGGATAAATAATAGAAAACTTAAAATCCATGTCCATTCTGGCAATTTTATTTTATTTTATTTTTTAATTGAATTGAGAGTATTTATTAGTTAATCTAATCGTATTTCCTGTTTACAAATGACTAGGACATTCACTGGTCGTAAATGAAAAAAAGGTCTCGGGTTGATGTTATTAATCTAAACTATTCATTTACCCTTGGGCTCATAGAGTTACCATGGCCGTTTTAAGCAAACCGAGGGAGTCCCGGGGTAACGAATAGGTTCTTTATGTGAGAAATTTAGATAGCCAGTTTGACTCAATTTTTCCGTAAGTAAAAGAAAAAAGCATCTCAAGGTACTGAAGGCGTCATCTCCTGGTGAGAAAGAAACCGAAAATTACCGACGAAAGTTGTAAGCATTATTATTTAAGCTTCAACGGAATTACTTTTGGGTCGATTGATATCGATTGTACAGAATAGGGGCAATGAATCGAGCTGTAAATAGTTTAATTTCAAAGCATCGGGGAAAATTCAGAACGGAAATGATCGCTTAGAATACATGAATATGAAATCATCTAGGTATTATTTCATTTTGCGAAGCTTAATATGGCATCATCATTGCTTAGTGCATACATTTCAAATGAATGAAAAAAGTAAATGTGTAGCGAGAAAAGAAAACAAAACAAACATAGTCTTACTTGTCAAAGTACTGGGGTGATAATTGAAAAATGGTAAGTTAGTTAACAAGGTTATGGAAATCATATTGAATGAAACAATCCAAACCACATTAGGTGAATGTTTGATACAAAGTGTCGCCGTCATTCTTTCAATTTTAACAAAAATACTCAGAGCTAATATTGCCGTCGAAAAAAAGCCGAAGAGTCTCGGTAAACACACATTCAATACAGTGAAAAAATAGATTAGCTATGGCAACATTGAGTATACATGTATATTGCCGTCAGAATGAAGCAGAAAGAGTCCCGAGGTACCTATGTTCCCATGTGATTTAAAAAACGAAGCGATCGACGGAAAATGGAATAATGACCAATCGTCAATGTATTTACTCACTGATATCAGATTGTACGAAAAGATGAGACACCAATTGGGGAAAGAGTTAAGCATTCGTCTAAGGTTGGAATAGTTATTTCCGCTATTTTATTTTTTCCCTAAATGTCCTTTTGCGGTAATTGTTTTCTGCTTTTATTTTAGCTTCTTATGCATGGCAAAGACGTCCTCAAGCTTCGCATATACCAATTTCTTTACCAAACATATGAATTCTTTTTTTGTTTTTTGTATAAGTATGACTTATTACACTAGGACTTGTATTCATATTCGATTATCAGTCCCCCGGGTTGATATATTACGATGTGTAGAGTTAAAAAGATTTCATAAACTTCCATTCATAATCGACTAGTTAAGAGCGAAACAATATCTTGTCAAACTGTAGGTATTACGTTTTTGATATAAATCCGAAGATGTAATAGATTTTTTACGGATCTGAATGCATCTTCTTAATCTTAAGAATTGAATAAATTGATAATACGGTCTCGGAGCATTTCTCGAATATTTATAAATTTTTATATATGAAAATACTACGAGATATATTTTCAAGATTTTACTTTCTTGCTTATGGGGAGTCCGAGAATATGTGAAATCGTCAAAGAAAGTCAATATGCACTTTATACTAAAACTACCGTCATTGTTTACCTTTGAACATATTAAAGTGAAATCACCCGGGATGCTCATAGATCTGAAATATGGGTCTAATTATAATATATACAAACCAAATTTGTCTCTGTTTACTCGATATGCAAATTAAATAATTTTGACATTCGGATATGTATCCCGGGTCAGTTAAACATTATTTAAAAGTACGCATTCATCCGGGGTATGATTAAATACACTCTCAATATCTCTGATTTTTTCTAACTTCATATCACTTAAATTATCCCGCTGGTGCAATCACAAATTGTTCCAATTAATTATGAGAGATGAAACCAATACCCGGGGTACACGATATGGCTAGACAACGTATTGAATACAGATCCAGTGTAATAACTTGTTAATATTGAATAGGTTTTTCATAATTCAAACAGTAGGGTTGTGGAATGTGTTCTTTTAATTTTTACAATGACTTTTCTTAAAACTCCTGAACAAAAACTAGTTCCGGGATATCTAGTGTGCTTAACTGTCAAACTGGTCAGGCGAACGGACACCAGTAAAATAATTTGCCCTAGTATATTTAAAATTTGCACTACTTAAAGGGTACTTCTGTTCATCTATCGTCGCTACGGTGGTTGTAAAGCAACGTCACACGGGGTCTCGATTTAACGTCTCACCAAAAAGACAAACAGTTTGCTGGTTTGGTCAACCAAGGGTTCGAGCCCATGATGATGAGATTAGAAGTCAAGTGCTCTACCAAATGAGCTTATCGGCTGTCAAAGACTTCTTAAGAAATTCATAGTGCATCTCTATATAACTGTCTGGTGGTTCCACAAGTTTGAAAGTTCAAATGAAGAATGTATAACTGTCGAAAATCAATTTGCTGAAAGGCCGTAATACGCATGTTTCAGTATAAGGTTTATTGAAAACGCTTGATCAACAGTTACCATATTTATATTTATTCATTCGTATTTTGTAAATGAATAGCGTTGCAAGCATTCTTTTAATGGCGAAAAAAAGAAATTCAATTCTTCATACGTAGGTTTTAATTTCTGCACCAACAAAATTTATTTACAAAATAAAATGTATGAATAGAAGTCAGGAAACTTGAATATTTTATAAATATATGTTAAAGCATTAGAAGACTAACTTTGGTCCGGTTTGGCGACCTTGGGGCTGCTTTGACCATATGTGGACCGGTTTAACCTTTTTTTTTTTAATGGAGAGGCCGGTTTGACTTTATTGGGCCTGTTTGACCAGGGGCCGGTTTCACGATGGGCCGGTTCCCTGTAATGCCAATTACGGACAGCACCCGTATAAATAAAAACGAAATATTTGAGTATTACAAGAGAGTTAGTTATCATAATTATCATAATTCCCTACACCCAACTCAATATATATGGCAATATTACTCTATATCTGATATCCCGGGGTTTTCCGCGGTAAATAGCAAGGCGTTTCGGCGAGAATTGGATGGTCGACGACAACAACAATAATGGAGGCGTTTGATTTCTTTTTGTACTCTCAATATTTATTACGGCGGTTATTCATTTTAATAGTCTTGAAATGATGTTTCTTCAATCGAGGAACAATAAGAAAAATATCATAGAATAAACACCATTGTCTTAACGAGTTAGCGTGGCCAGTTCCTTTAAAAACGTATCCGTCGTTTCCAGTGCATCAAATTTAGAAAAAGGTCGGTGAATACCGTAATCACACACATTATGTTTGAGATATGTTATCAGTTATTTTCTTTCTTTCAGAGACAAACAATAATATTTATCAAGTTGTCCTATTCTTTACAAGAGCAATTTCTGTGATTGTTTATAACTCGGCACCCAGGACCCATCAGGAACCACCAGCAAAAATGTTCAGGACTTCTTAATTTTACCCATGTGATGTGCAGATCTTGTAGCCCATTTAAGAATATTTGTCAGTTTGAAATTGTCAAGAGTTTGAAAACGAGCCATTCCATTAAGATTGGTTATCAGATTGAGATATTAAAATTAAAAAAAATGGAAATTCTATGGGTGTGAATTATGATACTTATTACCTTAGGGGTAAAATATGTGTGCTAGTTGTTCTTATTGAATTACTTTGGAACATAAATATGGACGCGTAAAATATGCTTCTGAGAAAGGGATGTATACCTCTGAATCTGACAAATAATGATTGACAAACATTTCTCAAACAGTCGCACCAAATATTGCAAAATTTACTGACCACAGATTACAGTATAATCTGTTTATACCACACCAAGCTAAAAATAGAATGAAACAGAGATGACTATCAATCTATCTATATATGCTGCTATCTATATATACTGCCTAACTCCCCTTTCGGGTATTACTGGCAGGTGATACACTCACAATCCAGCTGTGTTCACGTCCTTGAAAGAGAGGCAGTGGCTAAATTCCACTTTTACAGCTGGGTAGACTGGGGCTGGTTATTAAGTGTCTTGCCCGTAAACACACCCAAGTGATGTTGGGGCTCGAACCCGTCACCTTCAGATCTCGAGTCAAGCACCTATACTACTCGGCCATTGAGGCAGATAGTAAATAAAAGATCCTACAGAACAAGAACTTATTTTTAGCCCTCTACATTTTCCAAGGGAAAGTAATGTCCCACAAGAGATATTTATTGCTCTTATGCAACATTAAAATTGAAATCTAGAAATGTTATTCATCTTTCTAAACATGAATCAGATGAATAAATTATTTGCATAGAACCTACAGTGTGAACTGAAGTAAAGTGCAAGAAATGAAAGTATTTTTCAACATGCTTGCATGCACTCTAGCGGTCACATTTTAAGCTTAAACCATTATTAACAATTACCTTTGTGGGCAGTCATAGCCATGCCACTGATTATGTGGGTATATTCAAGACCTGGGTATGTCCTTTGGCAAGGCATTCAGTCTCAACATAGTACTAGAGGCACTGAGCAAGTACATGATTAATTGATTAAATGAAGTTTAACACAACTCAATTTAACAGTATTATAGTCATATCACAGTGGCTGGCGTCATGGATTCCTGGTATTTCTCACACCGGTACAACCACTACATTCTCTGAGTCTCCAGCTACTCATCCAACTAAGGTTTATAGCCATCCACACATTGGTGGGCTAACTTATGTCGGACAGGAGGTTTGCTGAGGCCGGGGATTAAACCTGGGACCCCATGACTAGGAATCCTATGTACTACCAATGTGCTATGGCCATGGCTGAAGTACATGAATAGTTGAACTTTGCCATGATATAACTGAAACATTGTTCTTTGAACAGTGTTATACCCCCATTTAATCAAATGAAAAAAGACTTAGCTTCATTAACCCATTCGAACACAATTCCCTCCTTTTTACGCCCCTCAAAAGGTTTGGTAAACATTTTGGAAAATGAAGAAATTGCTTGTATCAAGCAATTTCTTCGTTATCCACAATGTTTTCTATCCAAAAAGAATTAAAATTCCATCAACTTGAAATTGTTGTCTGAAGCTTCTTTCAATTTGGAATAGTCTAAAATTTTGTTGTGTTGGATTGGGTGAACAGAATTTACGATATAATCTGCTTCATGCATGAAATTAATCTCATATGATCAAATGCAAACAGCCTGAGGTTAATGTTCAATAGCCAATACCAAACAATATGTCTGTTATGGCGACTCTCAGGCCCTTCAGGGCTTTGATTTTTTATTATTTTTGATTTGGCGGCTTAAACATTGTAACTACAGCCTTTTCAAGCTGTAGTTACCACGTTTAGGTCATCAACCAACCATTTTACTTTTTTGTTACATGCTACTTGGCATAAATTTTGCAAAAGAACGCTGTTAAAAATCAAAGCGGAACTTCCTGTTGGAGTTCATGAGCGGAGACTATGAAGTAAAGGGCGGGCCAGCCATTGGTCAATTTTGACATATTCACGAAAACTGTGTGGCAAAATCAGAAATTAATAATTATAAGTCATTTCCCCTTATTCTCACCATTTTCTCCTCTAGTCATACTCTCATTTTTCAATGATCCCATTCCAAAATGACATAATTTTAGACTCGTCCAAATTGAGAGGTGCTTTGAATTTAATTGCTGTTATCAACTACTTAGACCTGTGTTTATTATTGATATGAACATATTTCCCTCATAAACATACTGTTTATCTAGAATTCCAACAAATTTTCAAAATGTTCCTTTTACATGGTTGTTAGAAGGTATTTCCTTTTTTTTATTACCAAAAAATCCATTTAGACACATTAAGGGGTCGACACTAACAGTGTTCCCGGATCCCTTAAAATTGGAAGGGACCCCAGCAATTCCAGGCTAGAGATTCCATTAGGATCCTTCAATATTTCTCCAGTACAATAGATCTTAAGGTATCAACTAATGCTCCTGATTTTTCGTTTGCTTGCCTTTGTAGAAAACATTGTGGATAATGAAGAAATTGCTTGTACCAAGCGATTTCTTCATTTTCCACAATCTTTTTTGAATTTTCTTTTTTTAAGTTAGGCTGAGACGGACAGGATTGCGTATGAATGAGTTATTACTGGACAAAAAATTTTAAGATCAAATTAAAAAAAAGTGTTTTTTTTTATTGAAAGATGTTGCAGATGACAACTTAATTTGTGCCAAAATTGAATAATTATTGTAAATAGGCTTCAAAAATTTGAGAAAATTTGCTATTGCTAGTCACAAGCAATTTCTCCTTTCCCCCCAATATTTGTCACAACTTTCTCCTACTGTGAGTAAAATAGAGGATTTAGTTGTAATGAGTTAAAAGGAGGTACAGATAATTGAACAGAAAATAGTGGCTATCATTAAGTTCAATTTTTTTCAAAGATCACAATAGTCACTAGCGGAAAGACAAGCTACTGGTTGCTTGGTAAAGGGTAAACTTAGGCCATGGTCATGTCTTAATTAGTGTTTTAAACAATACAGGAAATGATTACATAATATATGCATATCCCATCCTTTCATGTTAGACAAACTAGTGATGTATATGGCACCCTTGATTTTCACCCGTGATCTATGTTTATTCCAAGGACTGTATAACTCCTTGTTAAAGTCCTTATTATTCTATTGCAACTTACTATGACTTTGGAAATAAGCTAAGATGATACTGGAAAAGGTCATAATTTATGTCATGTATGAATTAATCTTAATTTTTTTATAACATGACAGAAAACATTTCCTTGGCAGAAAACATTGTGGGAAATGAAGAAATTGGTTGCAACAAGAAATTTCCAAATTTTCAACAATTTTAATCAAAGCCATTTCTTGGGGTGTATCATAAAATGGTTTATAATGGATTTAAAGAATTGAAAGGTTGACAACCAGAATTTCTTTCTTTCAATAGTCCACAGAGGGAATCATGTCTCTGATAGCAGTCACCACATGTGAAGGAATCACTTTCCTCGCTCCTTTCGCAATCGTCTAGAGGCCAGGTGTCTGTGTAGCCTAGAATAAAAAAATGTAAAGAGATCTTAGCTTTTAAACCAAAATTTTTTTGGTGATGTTTAACTTAATGATAGACAACAGAGTTGGGAATGGTCCAAATTCAAAAAGTAGCAGATGACAATATAAAGTTGATGATCTTTACAGGCTTTGTCTTACATACGACAGAATCAAGTAACAAGCATTTTCTTCTTTTTCTACAGTGTTTCCAAGATGGTTGGTTGGTGATCTAAATTGTAACTACAGACTGAATTAGCTGCAGTTACAATGTCAAGGTCCACAAACCAAGAAAAATGCCTAAAAGATGTCCAAAATTGCAGTCCAAAGTTCACTTTTGGTCTAAATGAATGAATTGATCGTAAAAAAAAATTCTTTGACAGCTGACAATTGGTAAATCACTGAATTTTAAGAGTTTAAGTGTTGAATGGGGTAGTAAACTTTGTATAAGGACAAATTGCATGTTACAAGCAATTACTCCTTTTCCCACTATTTTTTTGCAAACTACATTGCTTCAGTATGTCAGAACATTGGATTGTGTGGTAATGGGGTAAATTTCCTTGCCTTAACCCTTTTCTGTTCAATCCCTGATTTTACATCCCTGTAAATTTATAAATAAGAAACATTGTAGAAAAAGAAGACATTGCTTATATCCAGCAATTTCTTCTTTTTCCACAATATTTCAAATCCCACTGAATGCTTACTTTCAACTAGAATCAACTTTGAATTTTCGTCTGCAAGTCCTTTGAAATTGGACGGGTCTAAATTTTTAGAAAACAGGAAAGGGTTATAAACAATGTAGGTCATTTATGAAAAATAATTTAGCACTATAACAAAACAATATTTTACTTACTCATGAATTCTTTGGTTTTCCTCAAGTGGGCCTGTCTGTAACGAATGGTCATAGTAGGTAACTCCCAATACATGAATGTTCAGACAATTCACCCGGAATGCAATGTGATCTGTTATGCGTGTCAATCCTGCTTCATCCTTCCCATCTATACTGTTTGTTGTCTTGAAGCACTTGGATTCTGTCACAGTTGGCATATTCACACAAATCTTGCACTGGCACCTTTGAAATTGAATTATTTATTATAATTTTCATATTTGAGAATGATTTACTGTCCATATTTACAGAGAGTAAACAAACGTTACTGTAACTTTTCTGATAGGGGCACAATTGTAAACCATATACCAAGAACTGTTTTCAAACATTGGACAATGTAGTACTGATTCAAGCAACCAAAACCATTTGAGCCAGTGTTAGACATTTGCATATAATCCTGTCCGATCAGACTTCACTTTGCACCTAGTAGATAGCTACAGATTGAAAGTTTCTTATGACAGCCAGATAATCATCTAGTGCACTATTTGGACAATAAGACTGGGAATGTCATGCACATAATTTCTTATTCTCGTCTTAAATTTACAAACGAGATGTTTGATCGTAAATTTTTGGTAGAAGAAAATTCAGAGGAGTTTTTGTTACAGTGTTAATAGTCCAGGGATAATTCAAAAGGGGTCTCACTCGCAAACGTCACTTCATTGGGATCTTCATTTAAATTCGTTGTTCAAGTCAGATTCAAACGTTCAAAAAGGGAGTAAGTTAAATTTTTTACGATTCTAATGTTTATGAAGGGCAATATTCGCCGCAAATATTGATCACTCACCATGTTGACACCTCAGGAACATTATCGTCAAAATCGGGGCAAAAAGAAGACGAAGAATATAATCATCACTATCCTCCGATTCCGTAGCAATTGCCCTTCAAACTGGTTCGTACACATATGGCCTTAAAGTACCAGAAACATCCATTTCTTCTTCGGGAATATCGCTCAAATCGCTGTCATACTCTACGTCCATTTTTAATAAACTTCTACTATGACGTCACAATTCAGGGGAGTTAAGCATATGTATCCAATAGGTAAGGGACATAAGCGATGCCGTAGAAATGAAAAGGTAAAAATAAAAACTCCAATAAAGTGTTTTTGAAACAATCTCAAGAAAAATCAATGAGTATCAATGCACATGTTTATTAATGGAATTTTGAAAATTTGAATTATGTTACCCCTATGGATTTGCCCTTTAAGGAATGTTGTGTATGTTGGACCCCTACTGATAAGCTAATTGCCTTATCTGTAAATAACACCAGGGGGTAGACCGGTACCGCCGTCGACTTTGATAAAGCCGACAGGTAGATACCAAACGAATGCATATAGAGATTGGCTGTTGGGCATTTAATGATGTATTACCAAACATCGAATCTGATTGGCCGGTCGATTGTTTGTAAACAATATGGCTGATGCGGGATGCGGAGTAAACTGGTAGCCCGCTGTCTGTGAGAGACAACGGGTAGTGTATAAACTTTTCTGCAATCTGATTGGCGGTTGGAAAATATCATTGTATTTCTTACGACGAGTAAAGCCTCTCGGCGCCGGGAGAAATTTCCCATCATGCAATCCCACATCCGTTTGAAAAATGGTGGTTTTGTTGAAATTCGTGTTTGTCTTATTTGTACTTTCCCGACAAACGTAAGACATTTGGTGCTGATTTTGGACTCCAAAGCAGGATGTCTAATTTAGCGAATGCTTACGATACAATCGCTTAGATATCTACATTTTCAGTCTCCGGTAGATCTCTCGGGTTTCATACAGCACTCGACTTAAAGAATTAAATCTACCTACAACAGAGTACAGACGTCAGCGAGGCGACATGATTCTTCTATATAAAATGGTGCACAAAGTAGACGACTACGATGTTACTAAGATGTTTTCATTCTCCACAAACCCTCATGAAGTTAGAGGTAATCTCTAGAAGCTGATAAAACCACGAGCAAGTAAAACCATCAGACTAAACTCCTTTTCTAACCGAGTTATTAACATGTGGAATGCTTTACCAAATGATATTGTGTGTGCAGATACTGTAAACGCATTTAAAAGTAAAATTGACAAATTGTGGATGAAGAAACGCTTTGACACTTGTAATATTTACTGAACATACATGACCCAAGCGGAAGACACCGAAATCAAGAAGACGAGGGGAAGGACAAGCCATATAGGGCTTAAAAATTTCCCTATATTCCAAAGGTATTCCAAAGGTATTCATGTCGGACCATCATTTACTTCTAGGTTGAAAGCAATATGGCTGTTGTTAGCGAGAGCTGTAGCAAAACTATTGAGCCCAATTGAAGAGGAAAAGAAGCAGTCAAAAGCCAGTGCCTGATTTAAGGTCAAGTAATTGGTGATGACGGCCTTTCTGGGAGTGATCATTTGATTTTATTTGCTTTTAATGTCACTTGTTACAATATCTCAGGCAGATAGCAGTAACTGAGCTCATAACCATGGTTTTCAAAGATCTCTCACACCAGTACTACACTTCTACCCCTGATGCCAGCACCCTGGCTAGGGAGTTCTCTGCTTTTCAAGGGTAACCAGACGATATCCCCTCTGAACAAAATCCACTTCTATGTTTTTTGACAAGGCAGACAATATTCCCTTCCTAAATTTAACAGGGCAGACTGATATTAGCCCCTTTGTCATTCTGACTGGGTGGACAAAATTCCCCTCCTGATATTAACAGGGTGGACATTCCCCTTCAACATGTTACTACTGCTAATAAAAGCCCCTTCCTAAAATATATTGCAGACAATTCTGGTTTCTGGAATAGTTAGAAATCAACTTGTAGTTATTGTCCGCATGTTATTTGAATTCGGACTGGTCGGACTGGTCTAAAATTTTATTGTGTGGGATTGGGTTAAATTGGCATGAATTTTAATAATTGTCTTACATTAATCAATCACTTTCAATGCGTTCAAACTATTAAACTGTCATTTCTAAATATTGAGTCAAGCAGGACTATAAAATTGTCTTTTTTTTTCAAAATCATGTATGGGGGTTCGATTCCCTCCCCAGACGTTATAAATAGCTGGTGCATAAAGGGATAAATTGTCTGGTGGTCCCACATGATTTTGATTGACAAAAATACAAAACAAACAAAAACAGATACCTTATAGATTTAAATATTAAATCAATTTTGAGATAAACAAAGAGAACAAATGAAAGTGATTGCTTCTTACTGGCCTAATTGCAAAGATATAGTACCAGGAATGCATATTCTTAACTTTTATGAATAAATCATTTGGTGATAAAGACTGAGAAAAATCATATGGTGATAATGACTGCAATTCAAAGTGATTGCCTAATGTCCTTATTGCAAAGATTTGACACCAATTTGGCCTTTTTTATGCCCCTGCGTTTTAAGATCAAGGGTATTATTGCTTTACCATTGTCAGTCTTTCCTAATTGCAATAATTTGGCACAAATATAGTATACTTTATGCCCACATCAAAAGACTGAGGACAATTGTTTACCATTGTCTGTCTTAAACTGAACCAAAAACAAATTACTTGTACTTTAGGCCCACTCAAGATAAAATGCTCATATTTGACATGAAGATAGATCTGATCAATACCCATCTGCTGATAGCAATGTCAATGTCACTTTTTATGTCGCATTTTGACCTATTACCGGATGACAATATTTTTGACTGGTCCAAATTCAAAGAGTTGCAGACAAGAAATTAAAGTTGATGAAATTTTAAAAATATTTTTCTTTTTTGGTAGAAAACATTGTGGATAATGAAGAAATTGCTTGTAACAAGCAAAATCTTCATTTTTAGCTCTACTGGCCGAAGGCCACTAGAGCTATAGCGATGGCTTTTTCCCGTCCGGCGTCCGTGCGTCCGTGCATCCGTCCGTCCAGTTTTATAAGAGTGATTTTGCACTTAATGGTTTTGAATACTGCAGTTACAATTTGAAAAACAAATTGGGAGAAATAGTTAATTTTTATATCTAACAACAGTTGTGCAGAATTGATCACTTGAATGCATGTTTCTTATTTAAGAATCCATACTGCTAAGCATCACCTTACCATGTTGGTAAAAGTAACACCTTAAAGATATCTACTAAAATAAGGCCACAGCCATAGCACTGATGGTAGTGTGTTAGCCTCCTAATCATGGGGTCATCGGTTCAATTGTGGGTAAAGATTCTTTCAGACATTGATCTCCAACCAATGGTTTGAATAATGATTCATATGAGATTTTCAAACACACTAATATCAATAGTTTTCCAAATTAATGCCTTTTTCAAAATACACTCATTGTATAGGTATTAATTGGGTAATACTGTAATACATTGTTTTACAACAGTTAGTTTTTTCACAAAACTTTTTTTCATTGCCCTTTTTCCAGACACTTTCTTTCCAATTATCAGTAAACATACCATAAATTACAATTTCAATAGCCAAGTGTTCTATCTTACTTTTCTTCATGTATTTGAAAAATTCAAAAGCCTCTTGTTTTCAGTGGATTTTATTTCATTTTTTTTTTTTGCGGCAAGAGCATAGTGTGAAATAGGATTTATCATTTATTAAACAATTTATAATATTCAATAGTTGTCTCTTTTATTCTTTTCACAAGGTATTATCAAACATTCTGTAATTCAATGAGTATAGTTCAGCCTTTTAAGATGATCCCTCATTTTTATGACCCCAGATATATATAAAACTGCATATAAACTTAAATAGATCAAAGAATGGATAATCATGCTGTGATTTTTAGTTAACTGTTAATTAACTTTCAAGTTTTATCTAGACAATTAATATTGACAACTGAAAATAAATGGGGGAAAATGCAATTACATAATTTGATATGACAATAATACGTTTGCAAATGTATAAATATTTAATTCAAATTGTGATTTTTTTTTGGTCATGTAAAGGATAAACAGACACATGTAAGAATTATACATAGGGGATTATACAATTTGATTTAATCCTTTGATTATACTATCTGTCTTTGATGTAGTTTAAGAAAGTGTGCCCAAGTTTTGGAAGAACAATAGAATTGAAAAAAAGTGGTTTACTGTATTTGTTAACATATGTTTCCATCCCTTAATACTGAAAAGTCCAGAACTTTGCCCTTAACACCAGTAAGTTAATAGATTTCTGATTACTTATTTCTAAGCTTATAATTAGTTTCATTTTATTTGAATTTATATAGTGTATACAAACTGATAAGATTAAAAGAAAAATGAAAAAAAGAAAATGTAGAAAATGTGCTCTTATATTCAAAAATATACATTTAAGGAAAAGAAAATATGAAGCGATTTCTACTTATTTCATCCAATCAGTCAACTTATTTAGATAAAAATTTGCCATATACAAGATAATTCTTTTTGCATTTTGTAGAAGTTTATTAATTCTTAAATCACATGACAAACTGCCACAAGCTTAATCCCACTTCAAATCAAATCTTTGAAGTTATAACGGAAAACAAAAATTAAAAAAGGATCAAGAAATTAACCCTTGTCATGCTGATGCCAAAATATTCCTGCTTGTGAAAGGGTTTAAGCCAGTGTATAGGCTAAGATCAGCCTGCACAGAGTTGCAGTCTGACCTTAGCCTACACTACCTGCTTGTTCATGTTGTGTTGAGAAAATCTTGGAACTCAACAATGATCTGATTGTATCACAGTTTTTAAATATAGTTAAAAGAGGATAAATATTTAGCATGACAAGCGTTAAAGAAAAATATACACTTTCTCTTTTATGATGGGTTTATACACATGTATGTTAAATGATAAATATTTATTGAAAAATTTATTCAGAGATTTATGAGGAGAACTTTGATTAGAATTGTATTAGTTTGGTAAGTATAAGAAAACTACTTGAATATTATTGATTTTGCTTTCCATTTGCAAACATTCTAAAATTTCACTTTTATCTTTAACACATTACCACAAAAGAAAACTTTAGACAGGTCCGAATTGAAAAAAAGTTGCAGACAACAATTTAAACTTGGTGCAATTCTGACAATCTTGTCTTTTAATGTAGAAAACGTTGTGGATAATGAAGAAATTGCTTTTAACTAAGGAAACTTTCCTCTTTTTCCATGTTTTCCAAGAGGTTTTTCTTTAGGGATCCTTCCCAAACTTACATCCTCCTACAAAATATTGTGGGCATTAAGACACTTCAAACATGTATCCCCTTGAAAAATAAAGATTTTAGTCTGGCACTAGCCTAACATCCAACTTAATCATAAAATTTGCTTTAGATCCTCTTCTTTTTATTTTTCAATTTATCAAAAAGTTTGTGTTAACCCTTTCATGTAGAGAATCGCGATTTTCAGTTGCTGTGAAAAACATTGTGGAAAAAGAAGAAATATCTTGTAACAAGCAATTTTCTTCTTTTCCAAAAAGTTTTATATATCTTAATTTATTTCTCCAGGGCATCAAAAGATAAGGGCCGTTTGTATTGAATTAACATATGTGATTAAAAAACATCTTTTAACAGTTTGATATTTACCCAGAGAAAGGCTCACAATATTTAGGGTCCTCAATGTGTTTAGTGATTAATTTGCTGTATAACCTTAAGTTTCCCATATTCGAGCATTCTCCCGTATTCATTTCTGCGCACTCACAGTTGATACATGAACAAACAATATGAAAATTGTAGGAAATCAACATTAATCAATGTCAGTGTATGAAATATATCAAAGAAATACAAATTATTCACTAAAACTCTTGCATTACTCAGTTTATACTATTTTTTCCTCATTCCTTACAAATAATTTTGTTTCTTGTTTTTTTTTCTTTTTGCAAATGCTATTGCCATGTAAATCCTTCTTAAAATTTGGGTAGATCGATGGTAAAGTACTTGAAATACATTCTCAAGTCTGTTTCACAAATGCCACAAGTGAGACATTGATAATCGAATGTATATTGCTAAGGTGCTTGATTAGTGGAGACTGAATATGCATCTCAATGATCAGTGTATGAAAACAAAAAAGAGTGTAATTTTTGTAACAAAATTTGTTACAAATCAGTTTTCATTCGGACTGTTATATTCTAATTGAAGTTATTTTTTTTTAAGTTTAATTCACAGAGTCTAATAATCATTTTGTAACTGCGCATGTGTAAATTTAGAGCTCAAGATGATGCACTACGGGAAGATAGAGGCTAATGAAGGGTGCATGGAAATATGCCAAATTATTCCTGAATTACCAAATTTATTTCAAATTATAATGAATGACAACAAGATTATTTTTTGCAAAATCAATTTCAGTTATATGTTGAATTATGGCCGAGTATTTTCGTGGCGTTTTGAACCTTAAACCTTGTGTAGATTAACCCATTACTATCCGCCGCTTTGAACCGTATTTTATCATCTGCAATCTTTAATCAGCGTTCGTCAAACGCTTGATAATATCCGTTTATAGCGTACGCCCAACTATGATCAACTGACGTCACGGTATCGGGTCCGTTCGCCCTAAATATACTTTCGCCCCGGGTCTGTTCGCCCTGGGTCCGTTCGCCCCAAAAGTGGGTCCGTTCGCCCTATCTTTTTTTGTTCGCCCCCTTTTTTAAATGAGTATGATTTTTAGTGAATTTGTAGTCTATGTTGTAAGGTCGTTTGAAAATGAATAAAATGGTCAATAAAAATCAGCTTGTCATTTTCACTAATGTTTTCGTCTACTTTCATCTTCACCTAGGTCATAAAAAAGTGAGAATCGTGAATTATGGCCCATTCAAACCCGTGGGTAGCAATTTCTCCTTTACTCACGATGCTTTCTACTGTCATTAGAATTTTTTTATATAATGTCGACAACACTTTCAAAAACTTTCTTATTCAACTGTGTCTGTGTCGTAAAAAGTCTGATTGTGTTTCAATGGTCTAAATTTCATTATTTTTTTTTTTAAATTTTTTTCGGGGGGGGGGGGTTGCTTAATAAATTCCAATTTGTGGCAAGCAATTTTGTTCTTTATTCACAATGCTTTAAAGCGTATTTTGGATTTATTGCTTCCAATTGTCATCTCCAATAGCTTTTTATTTAGACCCATACAGAATTTTGTAATCTGGTAATGGGTTAATTTAATTAAACATTCATACTTCAATTACCGCACTTTTACTCATAATCTTTCTTTGAACGTCTAGAACGTCTAGGACGGGGTTGTGTATTGTATATTTATTCATTGTTTTGATTAACCCATTCCCACTCAATCCCTCCTTTTTACGCCCCTCAAGAAAAAAAGCTTTGGAATACATTGTGGAAAAGGAAGAAATTGCTTGTATCAATTTGGACCAGTCTAAAATTTTGCTGTGTTGGAATGGTATAAAGGTAACTTGTAAATGATACTGATGATGTAATAAATTTTGATAACAAATTGATCGTTTCAAATAATTATTCTATCTTTGTTAAAAACGGTCTTCCAATATTATCTAAATTATTATTAAACCGATAATTGTGGCAATAAAACATGATTGTTAACTTGTAATAACTTAATTCAAGAAAACTTAATTTGGAATCTTGAATTTGCTACAACCATGTTGTCCTTTTCAAATAAATTTCTTTTATCCTTATTATGTACTTGGAATCAATTCACGTTCACTACAACTTTAGATCAGTCTGAAATTTTGTCTGAACACGAGTTGAAAGAACTACCTAACATAACCTAAACATCTTATAAAGGAAAATAAATGTATAAGAGATTTTTTTAATCGTGGAAAGCTATAATGCAATTGAAATATAGGGCGAACGGACCCGGGGCGAACGGGAATTAGGGCGAACGGACCCGGGGCGAACGGGAATTAGGGCGAAACGTAATTAGGGCGAACGTGTTTTAGGGCGAACGGACCCGGATTCGACGTCACTTCCGCCCATTTTAAACAAGAAATTTGTACCGTACCTGTCTCTAGTATCGATAGATCTAGGGGCAGTAACCCAGTCAAGATGCGGAGTTCCTTACATATTTTACATGAAAAGGATAACATTCCAAGTTTTTTCTCGCACACAAATTCGATTGATCCCGTGAAAAATGTTTTTACATTAAAACTGAATACTTTAAAACTACAAAAGTAGGATTTTTATCGTACTTGATGGAAATCCCGCGGCGTGTCCAGATTTTTCAACAAAATTAGCTGCGCATGCGTAAGCCTCGTTTTCGAATTTAGTAAGGAAAAAACCTAACGGGCCAGGCTTTCCGTGTATGTACCGAAAATCGGAGCATACATGTCCGCTTTATCAAAGTCGACAGTGGTACCAGTCTAACCAGGAGGTTAATCATCTTGTATATTCCATTGATGCCTATGGTCAAAATTTGTCAATATTATGCAATAGCTGCACCTTAGCTTTAAGCTGATGAGAATTTGATAGAAAACAAAGTATTTAACTTTTTAAATTTCATCTTATCATTTTTTACGCTTTTAGAATTTCAAATCAATTACAAATTACTAAATGAAAAGTGACTAAGTTGCAGATTGCTGGATTGAATGTAATTGAAAGAAATTTTACATGCATTACTTGTTTTGAAATTTAAGCGGTTAAATAGTTTCTTCAAACATTGTGGTAAAGTAAGAATTCTGGTAAAATACTTTTTTCCATTTTGATTTATCTCCTGGCCTAGAATATTGGAAGTATTTCCTTTACAAACTAAAAAAGTTCGATTTGATAAAAGAGAAAAAGTGTTGAAATATTGAGACGAAAGGTGAAATCAGAAAAGTCAATTTTTTCTCCTCTTTTGTCAATGTTCTCTATCCAAGCTATTCCAGTTGCTATTTGTGATCTGTTATGATAACAATAGCTTAGTATTTTGTATTTAACTGTCTCCTGCACTTTGAAAAAGTCTTAAAAATCAGGACTTATCATTCATTAACAATTATAACCAAATAAAATTTGAAATTTATTTCAAGAGACAAATTATCCACAAAGAAAGTGCAAATATATGCCACACTTATCCATGGTAATACAGCAGATTTAATCCCTTGTATACTGTATATAGCTTCCTTATTAGATAAGGTCGTTAAATTCTCAGCGGGTAGTTAATTGTATATCTCATTTGGGGGGGGGGTCAAATAAAGAAGGATTAAACTAGGCCTTTAAAGACCTAGTTTAAGGAATGTTGTGTATGTTGGACCCCTATTGATAAGCTAATTGCCTTATCTGTAAATCACACCAGGGAATTAATCATCTTATATATTCCATTCATGACCATGGTCAAGATTTGTCATTATTAAGCATTAGCAGCACCTTAGCTTTATGCTGATGAGAATTTGATAGAAAACAAAGTAAAGTTATATTTTTAAATTTTTAATGCTTTTAGAATTCAAATCAATTACATATTACTGAATGAAAAGTGTCCAAGTTGCAGATTGCTGGATTGAATGTAATTGAAAGAAATTTTACATGCATTACTTTTTTTTGTAATTTAAGCGGTTAAACATTTTCTTCAAACATTATGGTAAAGTAAGAATTCTGGTAAAAATACTTTTTTCCCTTTTTGATTTATCTCCTGGCCTAGAATATTGAAGTATTTCCTGAATATGATAGCAGTTTTACAAGCTAAAAAAGTTCGATTTAATAAAAGAGAAAACGTGTTGAAATATTGAGACGAAAGGGGAAATCAGAAAAATCAATTTTTTCTCCTCTTTTCTCAATGTTGTCTATCCAAGTTATTCTAGTTGCTATTTGTGATCTGTTATGATAACAATAGCTTAATATTTTGTATTCAACTGTCTCCTGCACTTTGAAAAAGTCTTAAAAATGAGGACTCATTATTCATGATCAATTATAACCAAATAAAATTCAAAATTTATTTCAAGAGACAATTAAGCAACAAAGAAAGTGTAAATATATGCCACACTTATCCATGGTAATACAGCAGATTTAATCCCTTGTATACTGTATATAGCTTGCTTATTAGATAAGGTCGTTAAATTCTCAGCGGGTGGTTAATTGTATATCTCATTTGGGGGGGGGGGTCAAATAAAGAAGGATTAAACTAGGCCTTTAAAGACCTAGTTTAAGGAATGTTGTGTATGTTGGACCCCTACTGATAATCTGATTGCTGTATCTGTAACCCACACCAGGGTGCTAATCATCTTGTATATTCCATTGATGACTATGGTCAAAAGTTGTCAATGTTATGCAATAGCTGTACCTTAGCTTTATGCTGATGAGAATTTGATAGAAACCAAAGAAAAGTTATTTTTTGAATTTTATCTTATCATTTTTATGCTTTTAATATTTTAAAACAATTTCAAAAAAATTATTGAACGAAAAGTGATTAAGTTGCAGAATGCTGGATTGAATGTAATTGAAAGAAATTCATATGCATGATCTCTTTGTAATTTTAGGGGTAATATAGTTTCTTCAAGCATTGTGTTAAAGTAAGAAATTCTATTAAAAATACTTTTTCCCATTTTGATTCATTGCCTGGCGTAGAATATGGAAGTATTTCCTCAATATTATAGCAGTTATACAAACTAAAAAAGTTTGATTTACTAAAAGAGAAAAAGTGTTGAAATAATGAGACAAAATTTGAAATCAGACAAAACAATGTTTTCCCATCTTTTCTTAACATTGTCTATCCAAGTTATTCCAGTTGCTATTTGTGATCTGTTATGATAAAAATAGCTTCATATATTTCATTTTTACTGTCTTATACACATTGACAAAGTTTTAAAAATGAGGACTTATTATTCATTAACAATCATAATACATAGAAAGTGCAAGTGTATGCCACACTTATTCATGATAGTATAGCAGATTTAATCCCTTGTATACTGTATACAGCTTCCTTATCTGATAAGGTCGTTAAATTCTCAGTGGGTGGTTAGTTGTATATCTCATTTAGGGGGGGGGGGTCAAATAAAGAAGGATTAAACTAGGCCTTTAAGAGAAGCAGGATAGAGATGAGCGGCAGTCTGGTTTGGGTCCGGAGGTAGTGCGAAGGCAGACAGAAGTTTATCAATTTCTTTCAAATGGTAAATCTACTCTTGATAGAGAATAATTGTGCTAAGTTAAATTGAAATCCACCCATAATTGAATGGGCTATGCTATGTAAAATCCAAATTCTAATGTTCGACTTGAGCCTTGACCTTGGAGCTATAAGAAAAAATAAATAAATAAATAAAAAAATAATAATAAGAAATAAAAAAAAGACTGAAAAGCGTCGGAGGAATTCACATGTGAAATTTCATCGAGTTTAGCCCAAGGGTTGTGGGAAAATCAAGGCGGACGGACCGGGACGGACGGAATGACGGACACACAGCCGAAGCGCCTCCATTCAAAACCCGGCTGGAGATCACAGGTTCGATCCCCGGGATGACTTAAATAACAAACTAATTGTCCTTGTAACTGTGCCGCTTTGAGCCAATTACGTCAGTAAATGAGCAGGCGGAACTCTCAACAGTTTCATCCCGCTTTATCCTTGCACTATCTCTACTCTTCTTTTGACGTCACAGATACGGCAATGTGCTACGGTAGAGACGATAAATAAACCCGGTGTGTATTTGACTGGCGAGCCTGTCCCAATCTGACGATATGAGAGTAACGTAGACGGGGCAGATTATTTAGTCTAAGCGTATATGGAATTGTGAGCATGATGAACCCAATTCTTCCGAGACTGTGCGGATGCACATACCGGCTGTCGGATCTTAGTGTTTATTTAGCGCATATCGTCGTAAGGTGTGCAAAATCGCTTAACTACAGCTTAAATTCAATCTGTAGTGCCGTAATTTTGAACGTCCAACGAGGATATTCGCAGGGGTTGGAAATACCATGCAAAGATTAAATTATTGTTAAACGAAAGTAACCACGATATTAGGTATGCTATTTCTTACTAGTTTAATAGGCCTCCAGTCTATTGTTTACCTCCCCTGTTGTTGTAGCGACAATGGACGCACCTGCATTTGGTAAAAATTGAAATCTATTCTTTACACTAAATTAACTGTCAACTAGTCCAAATGCTTATTCCCAATTGTCCTTTACTTTTTGACAGTGCAATGCAACCGTTCAAATCTGAATAAAAGTATCCTGCATCTATGTGCTTACGTTCACGAAACCAGGGACAACTTTCACAGTACCGGATAGGGCTATTTTTCGGATAATTTCACAAAACCATTTATATTGAATATTGTTATCTTTGTTTCCGTTTGTATTCTTTTGGTTTCATTTTGATTAATGTTATTTTTTTGTTGTTGTTGTTGAACATGAAAAGTGCGTAATGAAAGGGCAATTTCTCTGCTTAATGAAATGCCTTGGACCTTGTTTTGATAGGCTAATAGGATATGTCTAAGATGTTTAGATTTGTTGTAACATAAATTGCCAAAAAGTTGTCATGGTCCTATTGCTTGCACTATTTTGAGGTCTTTTTTTCCTTTCATTTCTGTGTCTTTCAAGATAGAGGGGCTGCATTATTCAAAAACTAAATGTTTAAATTATCTCTACCAGACAGCAGAATTCTAGAATTATCCAAATCAAAAGGAGTTGCAGACAACAATTTTTAGCTGATGAAAATGTAGATTTTTTCATCTTTTTGGATAGAAAATGTAGTGTTAAATGAAGAAATTGCTTGTCACAAGCTATTTCTTCATTTTTACCAAATATTTTTCTAATTGTTTTCTTGGGGACATCCAAAAGCATTACTTTGTGGGAATACGCTAAGCTTTTGTTTATGTTCTTTGCCATATGTAAACTAATGTTGTTTGATAGTTCAAAATGACTTGCTCTCTATCAACTTGTAAGAGGAAGAAAAAGAGAGAAAAAGATACCCAGACTTACTTGTAGGATGTACAAATTGTGAAGTAGTCTTGTACCTTATTCAACCTTTCTCACACAGTCCAATTTTTTCACATTACTCAAAAAAATAAGGTTTGGAAAAAATTGTGAAAATTTTGAATTTGCATATAACAATGTTTTCCCTGTGCAACAAAAAGAGTTAAATATCATGAACTTGAAATCATTGTTTGCAATTCCGTTGTCTAGTCAAGGGTTGAAAAGTTTTTCCATGATGTTTCAAATGTAAATTTAGGGATCTTCACCCTGCTGAGTATTCATCATTTCTTAACATAATTCTAATTTGTATTCAAATATTTCATCAACACTAAGGAATAAGTAGGTAGTGTAGACTAAGATCAGATTGCATGCTTCTGCTTTGAATCTGCAGTGGGGTGAGAACAGACTAATCTCAGCCTGCACAGACATGCAGTCTGAGTATAATCTATACACCCATCACAGCCATTGTCAAAACAGTAATATTCTGGGATCAGATGACAAGTGTTAAGTGTTTTTATTTTACAGAGTGATGACAATTCTTGTACTTTTGTCTACTTGTTAACACAATCACCATGCTTCATCTGTCGGATCTTTATCACACATCAAGCACCGAAAAGGTGCTTGACTTGGAGAAGGATCTAAAACAAGAATTAGAGGAACTGAAACAAGAAATTGAGGATAATGACACGATTCTTGACAGTCCGGCTAGACCAATCATGTATGTATTGTGTGTTATTCAAACTGTAGTTACATCATTTTGCACACCCAAAGACAATTTGATATTAATTGGGTAATGAAATGAAAATCACATTCTACTCTTACCCTTTTTTACTAGAATCAATATATTAAATTAAATGTAGTTTTAAATCTATGTAGATATTCCAATCCATAGACGAAACGGATAAAATCTAAGTAGCTTGCTTATCGACGGTCGAGTTGTTGAACACCTGGGGTTACTGACATATTAAGAATATGTCACATGGATTGACCTTCCAACCTCTTTCCCAGTTATGGACTTGGCCAAATTTCTTCACCGTGGTTAAAAAATATGTTAACAATAAGACAAAGAAGAATTCTATCTAAAACTAGTCATTTACAAATCAGAATTTACACAGACTATATGGACATGTGCAAAACTAGATTAAACTTGTAATGGGTAGATATACATGTTTGCTTTTATTTGTAACTTTTAATATGAGGAAAGTCATTATAAACGAAAAAATTCTGTGACGACTGAATGCCTTGTCACACTTTAGAGTATTCATTGTAATTTGGTTCTGGGAATAAGATCTTATTGCAGTCTATTTTTAGGATGGTATATTGAAATTAAGTTTTGCTGTTCCAGTACTTTCAATTTAGATTTCATTTTTTGGTATTCGTCATCAAAAAAAGATCAAATGTTTTGAATTGGTTTTAATCATATGATGCAAGATTAAAAAAAATCAAAGTGGTTTTATGTACTAAACTAATCAATAATTGTCATCATGTAAACAAAGCAATTAACTCTGACCTCAGACATTTATCACCAACACAGTCCACTGTTAGGTGTGAAATACTTGCCTAGCTTCAGGTATTATGGGTCCCATAATATCCAAGTGGACAGCAAAAATTGAGGCTAAAGCAGTGTTACCCTGGAATTGGGAACCATTGCGGCAACAACCAAAATGGTCAATGCTCCCCAAATTTCATGAGCCAAGCAGACCCTTTATTATGATGGTTGTACTGCTGTGATGGATAGTGTTATATTAGAGTTGCAATGTACTGCAGTAGTTTAGGTCTTGAGCTTGTTGTTAAAACCAGAAACTAGTCTGCTGATAGTAAGCACTGACTTGTAGATGTTACATACAAAAACTTATCATTATAAAAATCATCAAATAATATCTAACAATATAGTGTCTTTTTTTTATCCATTCCCACACATTGATGCTTCTTGATGCCTCTCAAGAAAAACAACTGGGAAAACATTGTGTAAAATGAAGAAATTGCTTGTAACAAGTAATTTCTTCATTTTACGCAATTTTTTCTATCCAGAGAGTTTAAAAATCTAAAATTCATAAACTTCAAATTGTCATCTGCCACTCCTTTCAATTTGGACTAGTCTAAAATTTTGTTACCTGGTAGTGGGTTTAAGATTTAAATTATGTTTTGAAGCTATACACAATTAACTTTCATTTGACAGATCTGTTCCTCTTCCTAAAGAGGTGTCCCACTTCAGAGAGGAAAGACGACTGATAGTTGATAGGACTTTAGAGGTATGTAAGACATAGACAAGCATTGTATATTTCAGTTTAAGGTTGATTAAACCTTTCCTGTTTTTCAAACTTTAAGACCCAGGGCCTTAGCTGGCGATCACCAATGTCCCCAAATGCAAAAATTAAAGTTAAAAATTGAATCTGGCGAAAACGCTGGCAATAAAAAAATCCGTGGAAGCAATATTGATTCTCGTGTAAAGTATCACCCGTGCACCAAAAGTCTGTATCAGACTACAATCAAAGCAGTTTATTGTAGTCTAGGTGATAATCATATCGAATTTCAATAAACATGCAAGTTCAGTCAAAAAACGAAGCTCGACAAACACTAATGTATAACCTACGATACAGGCGTCAATTTCTGACCATGATAGAAAAGACTTCTTAATTGACATTGTACGTTTCATATATTAAATTCACCAAAAAAAACTCTTACTTCAGTGAGTTTACAGTAAATCCAGAATACAATTTCCAACAAAAATTGTAAATTGACTAAAATATACAAATGACCAATTCTTGTGCACAAATCCGAGTCCAAATTTTACTCTGAAGAAATTGTGCAATGCGGCAAAGCTTTTCAAGGCTGTCTCCTCAGTATCTTTGATGTAAGTCACAACCCTACCCTCCCTTAGAGTAGAATGTTTTGCATCAACAGAGGAATATTTTAGGGTAATTGATTGACAGAAAAACGCAATTAATTTGATCTCCGTTAAAGTAAATCATCGGTCTAAAAATCACTTTGGGTAAAAAGTTTAGGAAAAGAAATTTACAACAAAAAAAACTAACATCATTTGATTTCCATTTCACTTTATAAAATTGATCAATTGGACAATTGATAGGGTTAAAAAAAGCAACAGAAAAACTTGTATGCCATTCTCTGCGGGTGGGAGGGGTACTGTTGGTGGGATACTAATTTTAGGGATATATCCTGAAATTGCTTAAAAAAATTATGGCTTGTCTCATTGAATTAAAATGGACAAGATAGATTACACATTCGGTTCTTAGGAGTGTGTTGGATCTTTTTTTGCAGTCAATAGTTTCCAAGCTCAGCCGATTTCAGTGGTATGAAAGTCGGAAAAAATTGGCTTCTCATTTGGCTTCTTGGCCATGGATTTGGCTCCAGTTTTAGTAACCCCCTTAACTTTGTTAGGGGTATATAGGAGTCAGCTTGTTGGTCCGTTTGTCGGTCTGTAGCTTTTTTGTGTCCGCTCAATTTCTGGGTAACCATTGAATGGATTTGATTCAAACTTCTCTGATATAATCAGTATCAAGCAGAGATGTGCATATTCTATTCTTTTTAAGGTCCATTGATTTTTGAGGGAGTTATGGCCCTTTGGTGAAAAATCGTATCCGCTCAATTTCTCAGCAACCATTGGATGGATTTGATTCAAATTTCACAGAAAGACTTGGAATAAGTCAGACATGTGCTTATCCTATTTTGGTCATGGTCCATTGCTTTTTGATGGATTTATGGCCCTTTAATAAAAAGTCCATGTTTTGTTATGGCCCTTTGGCAGATAGCACTTGTATATGGACAAGCGCTGTTGGGGGGTATTAATCCGCTTTGTGTCTTTCTAATTTCAATTTGGCAAAAGTGATGGTGAAAAGAAAATCAGCCCAGGGAAGGCCCTGTTGAGACCTGTCCTATTTCAAAAGGTTTTCAGATGAAAATTTGAAGTGAATTTAATTTGAAAAATAACTAATCAGTAGGGTAGAAAATATTGTAGAAAAAGAAGAAATTGCTTGTTACAAGCAATTTTTTCTTTTTCTCAAATGTTTCCTCAGTTATAGAATCACAGGGACGTTAAAACCTGGAATTGAACAGGAAAGGGTTAAGCTTTCATTTGGTGATTAAAGTAAGCTGTATTTTCATGGTGGAAAAAGTAGTACTTTTGTAAAAATTTAGAGAGGTTGCAGAAGTCAAAATTGTGTGTAATTTGAAATGAATCCATACTATTTGATAGAAATTAAAAATAATTTCTTTTACACATATTGCTATATTATATTTTTTCAAGGTCAGCCAAGCACAGCCTCTGATTATACAAGCTGAAGTCATGAAGGAGGAGATGTTGAATGCAGAAAGTCTGGAGTATACTGTGGAAAGTATACCTATATTCTTACACCAGGTAATTGAGGGTTCACTGACCCCACCACTGACTCTGCTGGTCAATCCCAGTGGATCAGACAGGAAGTTCCACTTCAATTTTAAATAGCATTATTTTGCAAATTTATTGCCAGTTACATGTAGCGAAAATGTAAAATGGTTTGTTGGGGACCTAAAGGTTGTAACTACAGCTCGACACTTAAGTCCCAATCCAACAAAAATATGTCACGTAAATGTTGGAAGTCAAAGTTCACTTCTAGTCTAAATGAATGATTTGAATGGTCTATTGATTCTTTGACTGATAGCTGTGATTGGTCAATTGAATGATCTTCTCTGTCAATCAAAAACTTGATCTACCAACCAAATCATTCACTTGAACAGGAATTGAATTTTTTGAAATCTAATATTTGTGTAAAGGATTTTATTTGCTGTAGCATCTTACACATCATAACTATAGCTTGTTCAGGTTTAGGAGGTATTGAGGATAACTATGGATCTGTCAATTCAAGCTTAACAATTCATGATTAAACTGAAATGTTTGGTTTATTTATCCTTTAACTACGCATAAACAGAGGTTGGGATAGGTAGGTAAGAAAATTATTGTATTTATCATCATTGCTTAACCATTCATTAGTCCACCTAAATTCTGACTTGGCAATAATAAGATGATAAAGGGAGTATTTGTTCAACCCTTTACCACACAATCCATCATTTTGACTAGAAAAGAAAAATAGCTTTGGAAAATAGTATGGAAAAATAAGAAATTGTAACAAGAAAACAATAACAATAGATCTCATTACTTATTCTCAATGATTTAATACTATTGATTGATTGATTGTAGCATTTCATAGACGAGATCCAACATTTAGTACAGTGTAAATACCTTCACTTGCTGCGCTGGAAAAGATTTTGTCAAAATACAGCAAATATGGAAGCCCTACATCCACTCTATCAGAAACGATTAAGGTAAGATAAAATATTGTAACTTAGTTGCCCATTTTGCTATAAGGGACAGCCATAAGGAATATTATTGTCATATATATGTATAATTTGATTTTTAGTTTCATCTATCAAAAATGAGTATTTTGATTGGCAGAATTTCTTTAACCCATTACAAGATGACAAAATTTCAAACTTGTTCAAATTGAAAGGAGTTACAGATGGCAATTTAAAGTTTATAGAATCTTAGACTTGTTCAACTTTCTTAGTTGAACATATCTTTGAAAAAAAAAAGAAATTGCTTGTCAAGGAGCGTTTAAAAAACGTCAGTGTGTGGGAATCAGTTAGTGCTTTCTGATGGATTATCAATATTTCATGGTGAAATATCACCTGCTAATTTCACAGACAACCAGTGAAATTATCAAAATGACAAACCCAATGACTTAGCCCTCCTTTCAAACTACTGAACATCATCTCTTGGTCAAGCTTGTGATGACATCAACAAATTGCCATTTAACCCATTATTAAACAACAAAATTTTAGACAGGTCCAAATTGAAAGGAGTTGCAGATGACAATTGAATGTTTATGAAATTTTAAAAAATCATCATCTTTTGGGGTAGTGAACATAGTGGATAATGAAAAAATTGCCTGTAACAAGTAATTTCTTCATTTTCCACAATGTTTTCCAAAGCTTTTTTCCTTAGGGGTTGTCTAAAAGTGTCATTTGTTTGGGAATAGGTTAAGATATGTGCAGATAATAGAAACTTGAGAAATTTTGTAAGATGAAATAAAAATAAAATCATATTTTGTATCTTTCTCCATGTAAGAAATAGAAAAATCATTTATTTGTCATGTTTGGTCAATATATCTATCATTTCAGGAACAACAAAAGCTATATTTTTATTTCTGACAAAAGCTTGAATAGCGACATCATTTTCACATCAAATTCTATAAAATGATGCCATTTCAAAACTTATTTTAGTAGTGAAAATGATCTGTGTTTTGATTCTGCACATAATGCTAAGGCATTAATCATGACTGTGGAGGATTGACCCATTTCCACATGATTTCTCTTTTTTTAAGAGCCTAAAAAATTGATACAAGCAATTTCTTCATTATCCACAATATTTTCTAACCCCCAAAAAGACAAAGATTTTTCAAATTTCATCTAGCTGTAGGCAACTTATTTTGATTAGTCTGAAATTTTGTTGTCTGGTAATTAATTGGTCATTATAGAATTTTAGTTGCATGTTGACTACTTGTGGCTAGACCTTTTTGTGTTTGTTAACCCTTGTCATACTGAATCCGGAGTATTCCTTCTTTGGCAGGAGGTATAGACAAACATATACACATATGTGCAGTCTGATCTTAGTCTACACCACCTGCTTGTCCCTGTTTAAGCCAGAGCTGTTTATAGGATAAATTTTCAAAATAAAGGTTAACCTGCAATTAGGTTCTTTATAGTACTTTTGGCCCTTTGATTTTAATGCAATTCTGTAGAGAATTGTAATTCAGCATGATAAGGGTTTAAAGGTCCAGGTTATTTCACAAGGTTGAATAAGCTGCTGTTACGGGGCATTCATGTAAAACATGAAACATGTAAAACATGTTTTTCGGCATTCATGTAAATGAACAGATCTTGTTTTCTTCTATTTTCAGTCACATTTTAGCCCAGTATAATGACTACGTTCAACGATCACAAAGATTGGCTATAGCTCGTGAAGCATTCCTTGCTAAAAGCGATGCAGCTCTGAGTTATATAGAAATGGAAGACATCATGATATATCTACGCTGGTATGTCTGCCATCTACACTCCATGAAAAGATTTAACCAGTTTCTGAGGGTAAGTTTTACATGATTTTAGCAAGTAGTTATAGATGGAATGAATTCAGGAATGAATTCAGAAGACATATTGCTACCTAGAAGGTTATCCAAATGTATATCGGATAAATGTTATGAAAGACATTTTTCACAGGGAACTATTGGAACACTTGTTAACACAAGTCCAGGCTGATTTGTGGACATTGAATATTGTGTTTTTTTATTTTATCAAAATTTCAGCGACAGATTTT
Organism: Fragum fragum; assembly: GCA_946902895.1. NCBI lineage: Eukaryota > Metazoa > Mollusca > Bivalvia > Cardiida > Cardiidae > Fragum > Fragum fragum. The sequence goes on from OX336371.1 coordinate 10,941,874, forward strand.
TGTAGAAGTAACTGTTGTAGAGAAATTTACTTACTAGTACATATATAATAAACATAAGAATAAAACTTGTAAGGAGAGATTGCTTGACTATAAATAACATAAATATTTTATGCTGATTATTGGTTGTGTTACCTTATCCAGGTAAGTGACAGAACCAAAACCTTTATAAAGTACACCTAATGGGAATTTTGAAAACGGCCCTTGATACCACATATGACACCATAATTTTTTTTCTTTCAAAATATTACCATTTTTAGCTTAGCTGTTTTCAGAGAAAACCTGGGGTATTTCTACTGCCAGCAGGTTGTCATCAGGGTCTGTATCTACAGCAGCATCTTCGTTGTCCAAAATCTGTGATATTTTGTAATGTATATGGTACTAGTAAACACAATCAACACAACAAAATTTTAGACTGGTCCAAATTGAAAGAATCTGCAGACAACAATTGTAAGTGAATGGAATTTATTTTTTTTAGTCTTTTTGGATAGATAACATTGTGGGAAATGAAGAAATTGCTTGATTCAAGCAATTTCTTCATATTCCACAATTTTTCCCAAAGCTTTTTTTTTCTTGGGGGCATCTAAAAGCGTCATTGAGTGGGAATGGGTTAATATCAATGGTACTAGAAAAAACATTCACTTGAATCTCGGAATATGCTCACTGTCAAACAATCATTTCATGCCACCAAGGGAGATAACTCTATATGCATTTTTTACCCACTATCAACAACTTGAACATCTGGGGTGCGTTCTTTTCGTCAAGATTCTTAAGATTCTTATTTAGATTTTTAAGATAAATCGTTCTTTAGATTAAGATTTTTAAGCGGCTAAATAAGAATCTTATGAATTCTTAATGAGGAATTTAAGCATACTCAGTATTGGCTTAAAACAATTAGCCTTGACGACGTCAAATATTTTCAGTAAAAATAACAAAAATCGTTCTTTAAAATGTCTCTAAAATCTTATTTAGCGGGATTTTTCATCTCGACGAAGAGAACTCACCTCTGATTGTTGGCATCAGCTTGCAGTGCTCTTGTTTGATGCTGCTATGATGAATTAACTATGTCATTATGTTCCAATACCAATCCAAAAGGTTTTTGGAAAATCAATGCCGGGCTTAATTAAAAATTTCTCATTGGGGAGGGCACTATCTTAATATTCATCATCATTTACTGTATATGTTTGTTATTTTGTAGGTCCTACAATGGATGCATATATCGCACAAAGTGGACATAGCTCCTCCAACAAAGGAAGTGTCAGAACAGGTAAACATGGTGAATCTTTCCCTGTCTTCATGAAACAACCAAGCAATCGGATGATTCCATGTTTACTTGATTTAATTGATCTGGAAACTATTACGTTGAAAAGAAAATTGAGTGAAACTTGTTTCTTAACTCATTTACACACAGCAAAAATTTAGACAGGTCCAAATTGAAAAGAGTTGAAGATGACAATTTAAAGTTTATGAAATTTTAGATTTTTTTAACTTTCTGGTTAACCCATTCCCAGATGGCAAAATTTTAGACTGGTCCAAATTGAAAGGAGTAACAGACGACAATTCAAAGTTTATGGAATTTCAGATTTTTTCCACTTACTTAGTAGAAAACATTGTGGAAAATGAAGAAATTGCTTGTAACAAGCAATTTCATCATTTTACACAATGTTTTCCCAAATGTTTTTCTTTAGGGGCGTCCAAAAGCGTCAGTGTGTGGGAATGGGTTAAAAAACCTTGTGTAAAATGAAGAAATAGCTTCTAACAAGCTATTTCTTCATTTTCCCACAATGTTTTCCCATTGTTTTTATTAAGGGGTGTCTAAAAGCGTCATTTTGTAGGAATTGGTTAATACTGATATTTTCAGCCTTATGATAATTATAACATACCCCACACACTAAGTAGAGTGGGGTTATAGCTGTATGTCTATCTTTTCATCCATGTATTTGTCTGAAGGACAAATAAGCTCAAGTGAGCTATTGTGATCACCCTTTCGTAGGATTTTTAGCTCACCTGAGCACGAAGTGCTCAAGTGAGCTATTGTCATCACCCTTTCGTCCGGCGTCCAGCTGTAATGCGTCGTCTGTCAACAATTTCTTTGAACAACATCCTCCCAAACCACAGGACCAATTTACATGCAGAAATGTTCCTTAGGTGGTCCCCTTTAAAAATTGCTAAAAGAACTGACATCCGTGACATCCGTGAAAAACTCTGGTTACCATGGCAACAAAAAGTGAAATTTTGAAATAATCTTTAAAAATCTTCTCCTCCTGACCCAGAAGGCATAGAGCCTTGATATTTTCCATGAAGCATCAGCATATTGACCTCTTTCAAAATAGCTAAAATCATGATCCTAGGGTAACCAGGGGCAGATCCACATGGGGAATGGTTTATATAGAAATTAAGACTGATTTTTAAATGGCATCTCCTTCCAAACCACTCGGCCAATTTGAAGTGTCAGTTCACAGACTTCTTACTTATTTCTTAAATTATAACCCATGGATCCAGTGGGACGAAAAAGTTTTTTCCTTCTTTCAAATTAGCCCAAAAGCTTTGGAATTTGTAATTTTGACTTTTGGATCCCCAGGTACATAGTCTTTATATGTAAGTGTGGCCCACTTGTATCATAATCCTAACCTTAACATGAAATTAGACTGTTGAAAGGAAAAGAGCCTTTATCTCAGGTAAGCGCCCCAGCAACGGCCCTCTTGTTCATATATGTGTCTAATTAACTCAATAACCATTTGATCCAAGACTGAATATTTCCAATTATGTAAGGAAGGTCCTTATCAATTGTTTATCATATAGATCAATAACCTGAGTTAACCCATTCCAACTCAATCCCTCCTTTTTACGCCCTTCAAGAAAAAAGCTTTGGAAAACATTGTGGAAAATGAAGAAATTGCTTGTATCAAGCAATTTCTTCATTTCCCACAATGTTTTCTATTCACAAAGGTGAAAAAATTTAAAATTCCATCAACTTGAAATTGTCGTCTGCATCTTCTTTCAATTTGGACCAGTCTAAAATTTTGTCAAGAGGGAATGGGTTAACTTATCTAAATGTATGAGTTGATATGCCGATCAATTTGTTTATTGACAGCTGTGATCTGTCCATTGTAGGAAACCATTATCACATTCACTATCAAAATGCAATCTATACTATCAAGGGGGATAACTCTGAATCTATTTTGATGAATTACTCCCCCTTTTAGACTAGAAGTTTTTGCACTGTCCAACACCATAAAGCAGTGCGACAGGAATTTGTATGAATTGCTCTAAATTACACTAATTACATAATAGAGTAAAATGTTTTGCTTATTTCTAAAAAAAAAAAACCTGACTTTGAGGATAAATTTATTTAAAGAACTCACTTATCTGGCATCAAATGTCACTATACATACTCTTTTCTGTTATAGGATGAATCCAGCAGTGTAACAAAGATGGCTTCCTGGTATCAAGATGATTCGTCCTCATTCTTACAACGTCCCAAATCTGGAGCATCTCGACCAAGTTCTGCAGCGTCCCCCAGAAACCTGTCGCCACTTCCACAACCGCCTGCCATCAACCCAACCCTCCTTTCAACTACACCAATACCTTCTTCAGCATTAGCATATGCTGCAGCTGCTTCAGGTAAATAAACCCTCGTCCTGCTGAATATTTTTCCTCTTTCACTATATTTTAAATCTTTGACATTATTAATCGATTTTGTGCTCAAAGATTTCTCTCACAACAACAACAATAAGCAGGCAGTGTAGGCTAAGATCAGACTGCACATTTGTGCAGGCTGATCTTAGTCTATATAACTGCAAAAGGCATTGTCAAAGCAGGAATATCCAGAGATCAGCATGGCAAGGGTTAAATTCGAAGATTTCTCTCACAACAAAAACAAGAAGCAGGTAGTGTACGCTAAGATCAGACTGCATAAATATTTGTGCAGGCTGATCTTAGTCTATATACCTACAAAAGCAGGAATATCCAGAGATCAGCATGGCAAGGGTTAACTTGTTAACCAGTTAACGGTTCTCTACTATCGTTATAAAAATTACTTGACCAAGCTATTTATTCTAGATGTGAAGTGAAATATTGATATTCATTTAATACATTTTTGGTGGTGAGTGAGTTACACATCTTAACCACATAATGGAGACTCTGATCAGAATGTGTTGATACACAAGCTGATCCAAGCTTTTACTTAGCCCATGTTTGAAATGTCATAAATAAGTGGTTTGAACAGGAAAAATTACTCTAGTAAAAGTTCCTGATAGAGAATAAAAACATTTGAGAACCAGAAACTGTTGTGACAGAAAGTTTTGTTTTTTTGACCTTGTGTTTTAATTTAGTTTAAAAAAATAAATTTTTGGTTTGGGACCTAAACATGGTAAGCTGTAGTAATGATGTTTATGTCACCAAACCAATGTTGCACATAAATGTCGGAGCTCAAAGTTCACTTCTGGCCTAAATGAATTATATGATAGGTCGATTGGTTCTTTGATTGACAGTCACAATCATTCAATTACTTTTTGGGAATTAGTGAATTCAAGATGCCTGGGAATGATGTGTCTTTTCTTGCAATATCATTATATATTCTGTCCATTTTTTCCATAACCAGGAGGTGGTATAGCTACAGACGAAGACAGCCTTGGACTGCCATTAAATGTGATAGACTTTCAGGCCCTCAAACCTCACCTAGCTTTTCTACTGAATGTGTACGGGATACAGTTTGTAAGTATGACACTTGAATAGATTTGTTCCACTGTCAACTAATAAATTAAGCATACAGATTTACACTAACTTGTCTATTACTGGAAGCCTGTTGAAGTATTCAGTTTCCAGTCTTAAATAAAAACGAGACTCCATTCAAGAGGAATGTTCATGTGGCAAATGAAGAACTTTTAATTACCATCTGCAACTTGTTGGAATTTAGACCAGTCGAAAAATTTTCACTGATAATACTTTAAAGCTTTGATACAGCTCTTTTTTGATAAAATAAAATCTGAGGTTTTGTAATAATCCTGATGTTGCCATTATTTTTGTCTTTTTAAAATTTTAAAATGATTGAAATCACTAAAGATAAGTATTTGAACATCAGAATATGAATTCACTATCAAATGAGCAAACTATTCAGCTAAAGGAGGAATGTATTTATCCTAGAATCAAGCCCCCTATTTGAACTCGCTATCAAGCAACCAATGAAGTACTGAACAGCTGAAAATAGTGTCTTGTTTGACCCATTACAACTTGATGGATTTGGAAAAACATTGTGGGAAAAGTTGAATTTTGTTGACAACCAAACATGGGGACTTTTACTAGTATGTATTGTACATGTATGTGATATTACACTTAGATTTACAACCTAACCCAATAACAATTAAGACACAATGTATGACATCTATCAAATTGATTTACCCCAAGATGATGGTCAAGATGGTTAATTTGCTGTCCTTTATTTCATCTCAGATTTGATATTTTTGATAATTGTTTAACCCTTGTCATGCTGATCCGGGAATATTCCGGTTTTGACAGGAGATGTAGACCAAGATCAGCCTGCACATATGTGCAGTCTGATCTTGGTCTACACCTCCTGCTTGTAATTTTTGTGCCAGAGCTGTTTATGAAATTGATTTCCAAAAGAAATGTTGATTTTTTTTCAACAAGTTCTATCAGTGCTTTCAGCCCTTTGATTTTACAGCAATTCAGTAAGCTAATTTATACAGCACAACAAGGGTTAATTGTTGTATTTCACAGAAGGTAAAATACTTTTCCCTTTACAGAATCTTGAAGGTATCAGGAATAGTGCTGATGAAATGGAAATGTTTGCTGCCATCAACAGGAAATTCCGACAAATATTTCAGCGTCAGGAAAACATGAAAACATTTAAAACTTATGACAGAATAGAGGTAGGGCCTGTCTTTAATCTTGTATTACTCAATAGAGCTTGGTTAATTTGGTCCATATACACTGGAGGTGTTTTCCTGCTTTGACAATGCCTTTGGCCAGTGGTAATGTGCTAGACTTGAGTGTCAGGGGTTCCTGGGTATATTCTCTGCTTCTCCAGTCATTCAAGATGAAAGTTTTAACCCATTCCCACACAGGGAAATTTTAGACTGGTCCAAATTGAGCAAAGCTGCAGACAACAATTTCAAGTTGATGGAATTTTAATTTTTTTCGTGTCTTTGGGTAGAAAACATTGTGAATAATGAAGAAATTGCTTGACACAAACAATTTCTTCATTATCCACAATGCTTTCCAAAGATTTTTTCTTGAGGGACCTAAAAGGAGGGATTGTGTGGGAATGGGTTAAACAAAATCAAAAGCCCCTTCTCTTTAGTTTTTGAATTGGACATAAAACTCTGTACAATCAATCAATCAACCATATATACGTGGCTATCAATCCTAGGGTCATGAGTTCTTACCTTGGCTTCCCAAGACTTTTTACAACTTTTGACAAAAAATGCATGGGATTTACAGAAAAAAATCCTCATTTTCATGAATATCGTAAGCTTTACAAATCAGGCAAAATCTATATTTTCTATAGATTCCAAAGTGTCCAAAATCTATATTCTAAATAAAAAGAAGTCACAGATGGCTTCACAACTTTATATTATTTCATTATTTTTAACTATAGGGTAGAAAACAAAGAGGAAAATAAAGAAATTGCTTGTTACAATCAATTTCTATATTTTCTGAAATGTTTTCTCAAACTTTTTTCTTGAGGGATGAAAAAAAAACAAGATTTTATTGGAATCGGTTAAATTTCAGCTAAGTCTTTATGGCAGACTGGTACTCTTGTTCTAACAATCATTTGAAAAATTGATAATGACATGCTTTTATTTTATGAGAGTTGATTTTCAGCAAAACTTACATTTCATTTAAAAATCCGAGTCAGAATATCATGAAATAAGGCTCTTGGAAAACATTACAATGCCATATAGATATTTGAAAAAAGAAAGAATTCTAGCACAGATGCATCACAGATATTTTTAGGAAAATGAATTAAATGTAGATTAGAATGACCATTTAGTAAACCTACCATCAATGAAAAATTACAACCCAGGGCAGTCTGTAACCCAGCGAATTTAACAACTGACCAAGTCAATACTTTTCACATGATGGGTTTCAAATAATTTCTGACAATTTTTCAACTGGTTTGGTCGAGCCCGTTTGCAGTGAGCAAGTCATAGTTGTCACTATGTCAAGAAGGCGTATGTGCGTTAGTCCGTTAGTCCTTCTGTCCATCGGATTTGTCCGGACAAATACTCCTACATATATGGATGGATTTCAAAATATATTGGCACAGTTATTCTCCATCATGAGTAGATGTGCCATTTGAACGAATATTTGGGATAGTTCTAATGTCAAGGTCACAGCTCAAGGTCAAACACAAAAATTGTGCTTGTCATGAGCATTTCTCCTACAATTATGGATGAATTTCAAAATTAATTGGCACAATTATTCTCCATCATGAGTAAATATGCCATTTGGAAGAATTTTTGGATAGCTTCAAGTTCAAGGTCAAAGTTCAAGGTCAAACACTAAAATTGTGCTAGTCCGGAGCATGATGCCTACAAAACTTTGCGAGCTCGACAGTAGTTGTCCTGGGACCATAATTGTATATAATGATTTCAAATCATACCTATTTTCGATTTTGATCAGTCCTTTTTGTCCTTTTGTTATTACCGAAATAATCTGTTGGGTTTTTTACTTTCAATATGACAGTCAAATAATAAACCAACACTATCAGAGGTAAAGCTTTTTTAATGACATAATTTGACTTTTTTAACTCATAACCAGACGGCAAAATTTTAGACTAGTCCAAAGTGAAAGGAGTTGCAGACGACAATTTAAAATGATGATAGCTTGGATTTTTTCAACTTTCTGGGTAGAAAATATTGTGAAAAATGAAGAAATTGCTTGTTACAAGCAATTTCTTCATTTTACACAATGTTTTCCTGTTTTTCTTGAGGGGCGTCAGCAAGCGAAGGAATGGGTTAACAGGAAAAAAGTTATAATAAATACTAATGAATAGCCATTGGTGACCTTCAACTAACTTATAATAGTTTGATTTCTTTTGATTGATAGCATGGCATTGAAGGAGTGAATTTTTATCTCAACAATAATAACCATAAAGGTTTGCAAAATTTGTAAAGATAAGAGTCATTTGAATAAAACAAAGTTTGGTGATTTATCTGTATTATTAGAATGCATTTCTGTTGTTTTTTTATTTTGATATTTTCCTGAAAATGACAGGAAAACATGATCAGTTGCGCTCTGTGTTGCAATGTAACTGGATATCTTGATATGTTGTGTTTGATTTCAAACAAGAACTTGATATTACCAAATTAAATAATGTTTACTGAGGAAAAGGCCATTTAATAGCTTGCTCTGCTTCTTTACTTAACTTAATCCTTTCCTGTTTAGTAAAATTTTAGACCTATGAAAATTCAAAGGATTTGCAGAATAAAATTTAAATTGGATTTATTTTGAAAAATAATCTTTAGTAGAAAACATTGTCAAAAATGAAGAAATTGCTTGTAATGAAAAATAATCAATCAGTAAAAAACATTGTAGGAAATGAAGAAATTGCTTGTTACAAGCAATTTTTTCTTTTTCTACAATGTTTTCTCAATTATAAAATCACAGGGACGCAAAAACCTGGAACTGAACAGGAAAGGGTTAACACTTATTTTTAGTAGCTTTATTAATGTAATGTGATGGTTATGGTTTTTTGTATAACAATCATAGTTTTCGTTTGTGGAATTTTATATGAGTATGGTGAGGGTACTTAAGTGTATTTAAGATTTCACACTGAAGTTGGTGATATTTTATTGTTTTATTTCATATGAAAGGGAAACATCAATATTTTTTTTTTCATATTTTTTTTAAAATATAACTTCTAAACTTGATTTTTTGTTATTTGGAAAATATTGATAAAACTTTGATTTTTCTGCTCGCTCTTGGTATAACATAAGAGAATAAAAATGCAGCTTTGCTAACCTTTCACATATTTTCTATCATAGATTGGACAAGAGAAGTGGGGCATTGATTCACCAACTCATGCCCTAAAACAAGAGTCTAACTGGGTACCCTATGTAAAGATGAAGCCAGAGTACAACTGTACGCAAGAGAAAGTGTGGACACAACTGAGACAAGTGGACAATATAGATGAGATTTACAAGATGCAAACACACTTCCTTCATATTGGAGATCCGGAGGTTTGTTATCGCTTTATGCCTTTATCACATTCTGTAAAAATCTTATGTTATCAATTATCTAATTATTGTCTTAAACTTAAATTAATATAGTTCCTGTTACTATAGACTTGGAAAGAAACATGATCAATGGTTTGGACAGGGAACTGCCGTCATAGTGCAGTCGGTAGTGCATCATACTCCCAATCTTCAATCTTTGGATGTCATGGGTTCGATCCCCTCTACCAGCACATATCCTTTACGACATTTGTCCCTCACCAATGGGTAGATAATCGTAAACCTAAGTGGGATAGCAGCTGGAGGCTAGGAGAGGATGTAGTGGTAGTGTGGGTGTGAGAAATACAGGAATCCAGCCACAGCGATATGACTGAAATACTATTAAAGTGGCGTTAAACCCCATTCATTAATTTTATTTGGACAGGGGATAAAATTCATTTGTTCAGACAATTGCTTTTGTGACAACTTACAGTCAAAAATAGAGGTTACAGTTAGCCATCAGATACTTGAATAGTTATAATTCTACATATCCGTGGCTTAGTGCAAAAACATCAAAAGCATCTATACAAAGTATAGACACTTATGATGTTTTTACACTAAGGTATTGATAAAAGTATCATCATCTTTTATCAGAGAGTTCAGGAGATACTACAACAACATGCGAGCGCTGTACGTAACCCGATGTCCGTGCGACCAGTTAAAGTGACAACAAATCTGGACTCTAACAATGTGAACACTCTGCAAGTCTGGAAGAAGATCTACTGTAACACAGACAGAGTTGATACTGAGTAAGATATTATTTTACTTTCATCTACTCTTACAAAAGATAAATTTCTATAGATATCTTATATGAGTTTACATAAAAGGTAATCAAAAAACTTCACCTATACCCATACAATCATGCCTTTTAACGGATCTAATCAGATGGTTGGAAAAAGATTATTGAAAATGAAGAAATAACCCATTAACCCATTCAAACACAATCCTTCCTTGTAACAAGCAATTTCTTCATGATCCACAATGTTTTCTACCCAAAAAGATGAAAAAAAAATTTAATTTCCATCTACTTGAAATTGTCGCCTACAGCTTCTTTCAATTTGTATCAGTCTAAAATTTTGTTGTGTGGTAATGAGTTAACAATATTTTCATAGATAAGTTATAGGATATAAATAATAATAATATTTATAGAAATTGTCATCTACAAAATCTTTCTACCAAATTAGGTTTACTGATCTCATTTAGCAACATTGATTCAATTGACAAATGTCAATCAAATGGTAAATTGACCTAATCATTATTTAGACTGGAGGTGAAATTTCAAACTTTTTTGTCAAGCCCGCTTGCATTGAGTGAGACATAGTTGTCACTATGACAAGACGGTGTATGTGCGTTAGTGCATGAGTCATTAGTTAGTCTGTCCGTCCATTGGAATTTGTTCGGACAATTGCTCCTACATTTATGGATGGATTTCAAAATAAATTGGCAGAATTATTCTCCATCATATGTAGATGTGCCATTTGAAAGAATTTTGGGATAGTTCTAATGTCAAGGTCACAGCTCAAGGTCAAACACTAAAATTGTGTTTTTTTCTATACAATTACTCTTACATTTATAGATGGATATAATAAATTGGCACAATTATTTTCCATCATGAGTAGATGTGTCTTTTGAAAGAATTTTGGGATAGTTCTAAAGACAAGGTCAGCTCAAGGTCAAACACTAAAATAGTGTTTGTACGGACAATTACTTCTACATTTATAGATGGATTTCAAAATAAATTGGCACAATTATTCTCCATCATGAGTAGATGTGCCATTTGAAAGAATTTTTCAGATAGTTTTAATGTCAAGGCCAAAGATCGAGGTAAAACACTAAAATTGTGATTGTCAAGAGCATTTCTCCTACAATTTTGTGTGGATTTCAAAATAAATTAGCACAATTATTCTCCATCATGAGTAGATGTGCCATTTGAAAGAATCTTTTGGATAGCTTCAAGTTCAAGGCCAAAGCTCGAAGTCAAACACTAAAATTGTGCTTATCTGGAGCATGATGCCTACAAAACTTTGCCGGCTCAATAGCAGTTGTCCTGGAACAACCATCTAGTTGTTGGTTTGGCTACTAAAACAAGGTCACTTCAGCTTGCATAAGTTTGGGTCGCCAATCAGTAATTAACATTTTATTTTACATTCTTGATCATGTTCATTGTATTGTATAAAAGCACATATTTTATTATCTTATTTGTATTTACATGTTGTGTGACCAGTTATGCGGAACATGATCAGTAAATTTCAAAACCTAACAATTTTGCTTTGATTTTGCTTTAATTTTGCTTTAATTTTGATGATTGTGGGTACAGTCAGCAGCCGTCTTCTTTTCTTATTAGCATACCTTGTCATGTATACAGGACCTAAGACACTGGTAACATCATCATGTTGCCATGTAAATCACATGAGTAACAACACACTTTTAGGGATTTTTTGTGAAAAAAATCACTTCATCTTTCTTTTTCTTTGCATTAATAGAATAGAATAATCATTTGTTTTTGTCTAAGACTAATTACTCATTAATATGATAATATGAAAGTATCATACTTATACAACTCTGATGATAATTTAACAAACCCTTAATAGGGATGATGATGAGATTCAAGATGTCACAGACTTCGACGAAAGAGATATCGAAAACGTCAACTTCAACAACAAATCCCGCTCTGGTAGTGCACAGAAGAGGAGAGACAGTTATGATTACATCAACACAGTTCAGATGTTAGGTACAAAGTTGGGAAGTGTTGACAAAGGGCCCAAATGACTGAAATGGAGAAATCTAGCATTTAGTGACGATTTTGGGATTTTAAGTTTGCAAGCAATGATTTAAAAGATATCTCAGGTTAACTGCTGTGGAAGATTATTTAAAATACATCATACCTAAAATAACTAATAAGAATAAAAATAAAATCTACTGTGAAACTAAATCTATAATAATGTTAAGTTATATTAATACAAATACTGTAGAAAAAATCAACACATTCATGTAACAGCTAAGGTAAAATTAGACATTCGTACATACAGTCAACCTTTCTTAAGCAACCAACTCTTTTAAGTGACATTTTCATTAAGCGTTCGTAACCAAATTACCTTTTGAAAAAGAATAGCTTTTGAGGAGTTGCCAAAAAAGAATACTGTAACTTAATCCTATTTTATTTGAATCCACTAGAATCATCTGATTGAGTTTGAACAACATAGGATTGAGTTAGAATATCCCAATTGTTAATGTATGGAAGCAAATCAATCCATGATAATTATCTCACAAAAAGGGTTGAGCGATCATTTTCTTCAGCGACGACTTTTTTACCATCCCTTGAGTAGTTGCTTGATACAAGTATGACTGTATTACATTCTGCCTGTGTTCTAGGTTTAGATGAAGGAGAACAGAGCCATGGTGATCCAGTAACCGTCCAAGGAGCCTACTTGTCCTATCTACATCTAAGGCATCTGCGGCTTCGAGATTTGCAAAGATCTGTAAGTTGTTATATTTTTCATTTTCTCAGAGTCTCAAATTCATGTCAGTATGTTTATCTTTTCCCTGATTGTCCGTCCGTCCTGTGACTGGAACCAATAATTTTCTTCACATGTTTTTCAGCAACAAATGATAGCACTGACTTGAAACTTGGTAGGTAAGTTTAGCTAGTGGTCCAACATGACACTTACAAAATTTGGTCACAAGATATTTTATATATATATGTTTTATGACTGTTAATTTTGGACATTGCCTAATATTGTGGTATATTATCGTGGCAATTTTCACTGTAACTATTAATAGCACTGACTTGAAGCTTGGTATGGAGGTTGAACTAGGAGTCCTACATGGTGCTTGTTACATACTTCTTCATCATAGACTATGTTTACTGCCCCCCCCCCCCAAAAAAAAAGAGAGAAAAAAATGAAAACTTCATTAACCAATTATTGTCGTTTGCAACTTTTTTGAATTTGGACCAGTTTAAAATGATAGTTTAGTTTGTACAAGTTAATATTAATTTGATTGCGACAAAAACTTTAAGCTTATACAGTCCATTTTAATCAATTACAATCCAGGTTTTTCAATTTCCCTGAATGGGAGGCAGTGGCTAAATTCCACTGCTAACCAGTTTTACAGCTGGGTAGACTAGGGCTGGCTAACAAGTGTATGGCCCATGAACACACCCTGGTGACAGTGGGGCTCAAACCTATGACCTTCAGATCATGAGTCAAGACCTTATACCACTTGTCCATTAACCCATTCCCACACAGAGATGCTTTTGGACAACCCTCAAAGAAAAAAACTAGGAAAATATTGTGGAAAATGAAGAAATCGCTTGTAAAAAGCAATTTCTTCATTTTCCACAATATTTTCTACCCAGTAAATTGAAAAAAAATCTTTGATATGCTTTAAATTGGCTTCTGCAACTCCTTTCAATTTGGACCAGTCTAAATTTTGCTGTCTAAAAATGGTTTAAATCAATCCAAATGTTGGTGTATGGTAATGGAACAAATCTGTCTATTGTAATTTGTGTATTTGTAGGTACTAGGAATGTTCAACTACTTCCGATCCCTAGAGAGAACGCTGACAATCAATGATGCTGGTTTGACACAACAAGATGATTACTACAGACAAACAAGGTAATACAAGATAATTTTAAAGTAAAAAAACACTTTGGTTCTTTAGGCAATTTACAGACAACAAGATTCATAGACAGGTCAAGATTCAAAGAAAGTGCAGACAATGAATCTCAGATGGGGATGAGGATTCTTTCTTTTCAAATTTTGCCTGATCTGTCTAGTAACATGGGAAAAGGGGCCTTTTGAGAATTTTATCTATAATCCTTGTAACCAAGTCCAGAGCTTTCATTGGATTTTATTCAAACCTTCACAGAATCATTGTACAATAATCACGATTGTTGATGCTGACATGAGACCTGATCCTTCAAGTATCACAGGAAAAGGAGCCTTATGAAAATTTTATTTTAAAAATTTGACACCAAGATAAAGTCTGCAGTTTTCTTCAGATTCTGTTCAAACTTTCACAGAATGTTTGTACCATCATAAGGATTGTTTCTTTCCAAATTAGGCCTGATCTGTCTAGTATCATAGGAAAAGGGGCTGTATGAAAAAGTATTACTAAATCCTCATAAACACAACAATGCCCTCAGTCTTTATCAGAATCTCTTCAAACTTTAATAGAATGATTGTAACATCATTTGGATTGTTCCTTTGTAAATTAGGTCTGATTGGTTAAGTGACACAAGAAAAGGGGCCTTATAAAAATTTTATTACAAAACATCATTATTACAATAAAGTCCTCAGTCTTTATCATTTTCTTCAAACTATCATTAGGATTGTTCCTTTGTAAATTAGGTCTGATTGGTTAAGTTTCACAGAAAAAGGGGCCTTATGAAAATTTAGTTTCAAAAATTCTTGACACAATTCAGTCCACTGTTTTCATTGATTCTCTTTAACTTTTAAAGAATGATTCTACCTTCATTAGAATTGTTCCTTTTGAAATTTGGTTTTTTCTGTAAAGTATCATGAGAAAAGGGGCCCTATGAAGATTTCACTATAAACTCATTAACACAATAAATTCCACAGATTAAACAGATTGATTGTACCATCATTCCAATTGTTGATTTTGACAGTGGATCTGACTATAGCAAGGGTCACATAAAAAGGGGCCTTATGAAAAACTTTTTTAAATATTCTGGTTAACACAATGATGTCCCTTGATTTCACCGGATTCACTTCAAAATTTCACAGAATGATTGTACAAATACTAAGATGGTTCTTTTCAGATCTGGGTACAATCCATCAAGTATCATGTAAAAAGGGGCCATATGATTTTTTTTTTTAAATATTCTAGTAAACATAATGAATTTCCAATATTTCATCGGATTCACTTTTAACTTTCATAGAATGATAAAACCAACAGTAAAATATCACGGGAAAAGGGGCCCTATGAGAACTTGAATTTAATATCTTTGTTAACACAATAAAGTCAACAGTTTTATTGGATTCTCTTCAAAGATGCATGGAATAATTGTGGCATTTGAAGCACTGGAAAAGGCCTTACAGATTATCATTCAAAACATTCTTGTGTGTGATGAAGATCACAATCATTATCAAGTTGTCTTTTAAATTTCACAGGACAATTGTCGGGTTGTAAGGAAAGTTCCTTTTGGAATGAAATTGATCCATCAGAAAACACAGGAAAAGGGGCCTTATTAATTTTCATTCAAAACAATCCTGTTTATGTGATTAAGTCCACAATTATTGTCAGATTCTGATGAAATATTCACAGAATGATTGTAGGGTCATAAGGTAACTTTCTTTTGGAAATGGAGTGGATCCGTCATGAAACATGGGAAAAGGGGCCTTGAGGATTGTTGCTTAAAATGATAAAGGGGATAAAGCCCCTTTTTTTCTTTATACATTCTTCTTTGAGCAATTAACTTCTATAAATATCAGATTTCTTTAACGTAAAACTTGATAACCAGTAGAGCGTCTCAGGCCCTCATGGGCCTCTTGTTTTTTTTATCTTTTTAGGTAGATAATGTCAACAAGCAAATTTTTTCATTTTCTACAATGTTTTCAAGAGCTTTCTTTTATTGGGTCATCAAAAATGTCATTGTGTTGGAAAGGTTTAAGGTTCATTCTTTACTTAAACAACTATATTTCAAAACATTAATGGAAATGAGATTTGACTGTACATGAAAACAGGGTTTTAGTCTGGCATGAATCTGTTAGGGTCTCAGGGACTTAACAGTCAGTCTTTTAGAAATAAGGGTACTTGATAAAACTTAACCAATTCCTACTTAATCCCTCCTGTAATTTCTTCATTCTCCACAATGTTTTCTATCCAAAAAGAAGAAAAAATTTAAAATTTCATCAACTTGAAATGGTCGTCTTTACCATTTTCTCCCCTTATACACTTGGCCTATTTGGACCAAACTTGGCAGGAATGATCCTTGGGTGTCTTTTATTTGTGAATTTTTGATTCACCAAAAATTAAGGGCATGGTAGGTTTAGGCTTATCAAAGTTAGAGAAATTATGAAATAATTCTCAAGTGAGCAATTTTTGGCCTTTTGTCCCTCTTGATTTCAACTACCATCACATGTTTTATATAAATATTCAAGTTTAGGTAATTAAAGAATTGGAATGCCATTTCCTTCAAATTTAAGATTGTGTAAACAAGTTTTCAATTCTTTACTGAAGGACCTGATGGTTCATGGAACTCACATCAGTTAAAAATTGAGTTTGATTTAGAAATGAAACATTGTCAGAAAGGAAGAAAATTTCTCGTTTTTTCACATTGCTTTCCATAGTTAATTTTCTACAATGTGTCAAGATGCAGAATTATCGGTTAATGGATTTTTACCCATAATTATTAAATGGCAAATTAAAGAGGTATCCAAATTTAAAGGAGTTGTAGACAACAATTTCAAGCTAATGAAATTTTAGATTTTTCAACTTTCTGGGTAGAAAACATTGTTGAAATTGAAGAAATTGCTTGCTCCAAGCAGTTTCTTCATATTCCACAATGTTTTCTAAATTGTTTTTCTTTTGGGGCATCAAAAAGCGACATTGAGTGGGAATGGATTAACGAACAAATAATCTTTTTTCAGTCCACAGAATCACCGTGTTGCCATGGAAACAGATGGATCAGTTGGTGGGGGAGGTGGATTAGCGTCACATGCCTATTTACATAATACTCCTCTGGACTTTAAGTAAGAGAGATGTAAAAAAGTGTTGACTTACGTCTAATATGATTAATTCTAAGACCTTTAGGGGTTTGAGAGATCCATTTCATTATACACGATTTCTCAGACGATTTTTAGTTAATGATTCAGACTTCTCAGTGTGTTATGTTAGATATTTTTTTGAAAGAGTAGTTCAATTATTAATGCTTTCCGGTTTTAGACCAGTCCGAATTGAAAGATTATGCAGACGAAAATGAAATGTGTGTGCAATTCAAAAACAAACCATCCTAAGTTGTAGAAAATATTGTGGAAAAAGGAGCAATTTCTTCTTTTTTCCAAATTGTTTTAAAGTATACAATCAAAGGGATGTGAAAATCCCAGGACAGTACAGGAAAGGGTAAAAATGGTATGCTCACATTTTCATCCTGCTTTCATATACATCTATCAAAAGGTGACTAAGTGCGACAAAAATCATGAGATGTTTGCCACTGAAGGCTTGGAAAAGAATTAATTTTTGTGTCAAGAAAGTAGAATTATTGCTTTATTTTATGTAAAAGAAATTTCCTTTCAATTGACAGATTGCTGTCTACACGGACTGAGCTCCAATAAGAAGTTTCGGTACAATATAAAAGGATATTATTTTGCAAAATTTATTAACAGTAACATGTAAGAAATATGTGGATTAGTTGGTGACCTAAGCATAATTTATGGATTGAATACCGTAATTTGTCCATATATTCGGACACAAATAATTATTTTTTTTCATGTCCGAATACATAGATAATTACTCAAGCCAGTGTCCGAATTTATAGATAAATCGTCGTGCGGCCGGGAACAACCATTGCCGATTTTCATGAGTCACTAACTGTTTTGCTCAGACACTGAATTCATTTCAACAGTAAATAAACTTGATATGTGTAACGCATTACGTTCGTAAATTTATTCATTATTATTTTATTTTTTTCAGATTGTTTCAAGATACCGGCGAAGACGACGTGAATGTAATGATCATTCACTGATTAAAAACCTTAATAAACGATTTACTTTTCTAAACTGTTGTTTTTCTTCGTTTTAACGATTGATAGAATCCCACATATCACCGTAAGAATACGACAAGATCGTAACTGCAGCATGTTCAGGCAAAATTGTTACGACGTTTCGGTAGTCAAAGTCCGATTTTGAGAGTATGGTAAATTCTTTTTCTGTCATTTATATACAATCATCGTCGGTTGAATTGAAAAAAAGGGATATTGATATGGAGAGCTAAACAAAATCTTCGCATGTGAATTGTTCATGTATTAAAGTCACCAAGAGATAAGAAGCAATTTGTCAGAATAAAATCACGGCATCGGTCAATTACGACAGTTTTTCTCTGATCTACTTCACATAAATTATCGCGTAATATTCCCCTCAAATTTAAAGTAAATGCGGTGGCCTACCTGTGAGAAAAAATCCTTTTTTTAAAATTATATCCGTAATGTTTTAAGAGTATTCAGACAGTCGATTAAACCATGTAAACTGTCGGCATAATGACAAGGGTAAAAATTCGGTCACCAAGAATTCTCACGGGGTACACGTCTGGCACGTGCCAACTCCGGAAACTCTCCCAAATATAGCTGAACATCTGGCGGCGGCGCCTTTGATCACCTTTCCTCCCTCGCAGTAAAATAAACTTTACCCGAAAACCTTTACTTTATATTTGTCGAACGAGACTTGTTACGTGTGTTTTATTGAACAGTGTGAGATTGAATTTTCGGATTATTAAAAGAAGCGGGGATAAAAAAGGTAATTTTTTTTTAATCTACCAATATTATATATCGGATGAGAAGTTAATAAATTTGTGACAAATTAACAAGTGAAATTCTCGCATTTTCCGTATTTAGGGAAAACGTCGTTGCTACGACTGATTCTTCTCGAAGCATATCATTGCATTTTTTTTTCTTGATTTGATACGGCCGATGACAATACCCTCGATGAGCTCCGGATACGAGGAAAGTGTAGTAAAATCAAAAGTAGGTTCAGGTCAATTTGACTAATTTCATAGGGTCGCACATGTTAATCGTAGCAGGTCCTGTCGGGGATAGAAAATTAGGAAATCAGAGATAGAAACCAAGCGTGATATTTTAATTGCATCACCTTCACGGTTCGTAGCTTAAGCATATCGAGGTGCGTGCCTATTCTCGGTCACTGTTATAAACAATATACACCTGTTGACACTTAACCCAGACAGTTTGGAGATACCGATCGCCAAGATTCCAAATTACCGATAATGGATGTGGTATTTGTTAACCTGACATTTTATGTTCGTAAATTCGGTGTCCGAATTTATAGATAAATTCCAGACACCATTTGTCCGAAATTAGAGGCACAAAATTAATTATTTCATGAAATAATTAATGGTGTCCGAATTCTTGGAGTGTCCGAATATATGGACAAATTACGGTAAGCTGTACTTATGGTGTTTAACCCATTCCCACACGACAAAATTTTAGACTGGTCCAAACTGAAAGGAGTTGCAGACGACAATTGAAAGCTTATGAATTTTTAGACTTTCTCAATTGTCTGGGGGGAAAACATTGTTGAAAACCACAATGTTTTTCCTAAGCTCTTTTTCATGGGGCGTCTAAAAGCGTCATTGAGTGGGGATGGGTTAAGTCCCCAAACCAACAATATAGCTTCAAATAAATGTCGACTAATGTGGGAGTTCAAAGTTTAACCGGAATGATTTGATTTGTCAAAGGATTATTTGATTGACAACTATCTGTCTATTGACACCGACTGGGAACTCAGTATACTCGCTATCAAAAGTGCGATGAATGCCGTCAAGTGGGATAACTTTAATTGCTTCTTAATGCCCCTGCATTGAAAGATATGGGACATATTGTTTCGCTGTAGTCTGTCTGTAAAACTTAACCAAAAAACTTGACATTTACAATTACATTACATTTACAAGATATATTGCTCATATGGCATGATGAAAGATAATAATAAGCATCTGCAGATACCAAAGTGTGACAATGTCAAGGACAAAATTAACCAATCAAGACTGTTACAGCACAATAAAGGATTTTGAACAGAAACAACATATTCAGATTGCCTTATCTCCCCATTATCTAGACCATGATATTTCAGGCTAAGTGAATCTGAGTTTATGGAGTTCTCTGATGTTGAGAATCATGACGATTTTTACACGGTGGATGAGGGCAGAATCCATGTACAAGATCAAAAAGGATATTATATCATGTATGATGCTGCCATAAAAGATTTAGAGTAAGTGGAGAAAAATATATTGTATCCTTTGCTATATTTTTCACTTATGTTGGATACACTGTAAATGAATAATACTCTCCTTACAAACATTCTTGTGTATAAAGGGCAGCCTTTTTTTGTTTATATCAAAATAAGTGTCTTTGATGTAACAAAACTTCAAAAGAAATTTGTTTGTCCCTGGTCTAGAGGTAGAGTGTTTGTCACTCTCAAGATGTCCTGAGTTTGATTCCCGGGAGCAGCTATCAATTTAGATCTTTTATTTGCTCACTCGATTGGCTTGAGTATTAGTCTATTTTTCAGGAAGCATAATAAAGAGGGATTAGATGGAGGTGTTATCATTTGTTTCCTAATCTGTAATTTTAATAGTAAAGTAGGTTTTAACCCATTCCCACTCAGTGACGCTTGTAGACGCCCCCAAGTAAAAAAGCTTTGGAAACATTGTTGAAAATGGAGAAATTGCTTGTTACAAGCAATTTTTTCATTCTCCACAATGTTTTCTATCCAAAGAGACGAAAAATCTAAGATTCAATCAACTTCAAATCGTCATCTAACGCTTCTTTCAATTTGAACTGGTCTAAAATTTTATCATATGGGAATGGGTTAAACAATAAGAATTAAATTTAACAAATTTCAATTGAATTGAGATAAAACTCTTTAACCCTTGTTATGTTAAATGAAATATTTTATAGAATTGTGTGAAAGAAATGCATTTAAATCAAAGGACAGACAAGACAAGAAGTATGAATTGGGGGTTGATATCTATTTTGACAAAAATAAACCCTATTAGTAACTCTGGCTTAAAAAGTCAAGCAGTTGGTGGAATAAGATCAGACTGCACATATGTACAGGTTGATCTTTGTGTATACCTCCTGCCCAAACAGGAGTTATCTGGGTTCATCATGCCAAGGATTGATATAAGTTTGTTAAATTTTAACAGAGAGTTGGAGAAAAACCTGATGTTAATTGCCACCCACTTTATAGAGAAGGATAAGGCCAACAGAGGTGTTTCCAGAATTAATGTAAAATCTGAGTCGGCTCGTCAGAGACAGGTAATTAAATAACGATATTTTGATATACCCCACCAAAACTCTGTTCAGGGCTATGTAAAGATTAGCTTGTCAGTTGCTGGTTTGGTCTGTGCCTTTTCCCTGTCCATCCATTATCTTGTCAACTATGTGATGACTATGATTCAAATTTTATGCACCCAGTATTAAGTAGGGAGATGATCACATTTCGATTTTATTTTTCTCAGAGTTATGGCCCTTTGTTGAGCCCATTCCCACACATACAAATTTAGACTTGTCCAAATGGAAGAAATTGCAGATGGCAGTTTATAGTTTGTGAAATTTAAAATCATCTTTAACTATTTTGGGAGAATACATGGTAAAAAAAAAAATGCTTGAAATATTCATTTTTCCTTATCCTAAGGTTTTCTACCCGAAAAGAAAATGACTTTTGGGATTTTTCTCAGAATTACGGCCCTTGGTTGAGCCCATTCCCACACATACAAATTTCGACTGGTCCAAACCGAAAGAAATTGCAGACAGCAGTTTTTAGTTTGGCAGGAGGTGTAGATCAAGATCAGCCTACAATAAGTGCAGTCTGATCTTAGTCTACACCTCCTGTTTGTACTTTCCCTGCAAGGGCTGTTTATGAAATTCATTTCTATAAGAAATATTGATTTTTGAACAACAAGTTCTATCAGTGCTTTCAGCCCTTTGATTTTACAGCAATTCAGTAAGGTAATTTATAGAGCATGACAAGGGTTAACCCCGTTCAAACAAATCAAGAGATGATCCCAATGAGTACTGTTCCCACAATATAGGATTTACAATTTGAAATGTAAAGTGTTCCCTTTACTTGGAGTTCTGCTGATTATCATATACCTAATTTTCACAGCAATCCACTGCTGGACCAGGTGATTTTGACATTTTGAACTATGCTCATATAGAGGTGGACAGATTTGGTGTGATGATGGACCTCTGGACCAATGAAACTGCTTACATGGAGTGTAAACGAGAGGTATTACTGCATTATATTGACTTTCAACTAATTGTCATGGGTTTGAACCCCGGCGGCGGCACATATCTTTTCCGACATTTGTCTCTCACCAATAGGTGGATAATCGTAAACCAAAGTGGGATAGCAGCTGGAGGCTAGGAAAGGATGTAGTGGTAGTACTGTTGTGAGAAATACCAGGAATCCATTGTTAGGTGCTCCAGCCACCGGGATATAACTGAAATACTGTTAAAAGTGGCATTAAACCCCATTCAATCAATCAATCAATTTTGATACTTATGATATTGAGTTGATTTTCACCTCAGACTTGGAAACTGCATGAAATTGTTAATTATTTTTAAAAGATGAAAAGAATATTTTTTACAAACTTTGATACATCTTTCATGGAACTATTTTGTACCCATTACCTCAATTAAATGAATTAAGACTGGTCCAAATTGAAAAATGTTGCATCCGGCAATTTCAAGATGGTATAATTAAAAAATCTTTGTTTATCTGGGTAGATAACATTATAGGAAATGAAGAAATTGCTTGTTATTTCCCTGGCTCAAGTGGCAAGGATGTCAGTCCATGCAGTGCTGGGCAAATTTTTCATATCTAAGTGGGTTTGAGGCCGCAGCCACAGTGCTGTAGGTAGCACTTCAGACTCTCAGTCATGAGGTCCAGGGTTTGATCATCAGTCGCGGCAAATATCGTTTCCAACATTTGTCAAGCACCAATGGGTAGATAATCTTCATCCTTAGTCAGTTGGAGGCTCGGAAGGATATAGTGGTAGTACATGCACTGATGAAAGAAATACCAGGAATCTATGGTTAGGTGCTCCAGCTGCCATGATATGACTGAAATACTGTTGAAAGTTGAGTTAAACCCCATTCAAACAAACAAATGCATGGGTTTGAATCCCATCAGAGGGTATATTTTAGTACCGTGATTATTACATATTTATATGTGAAATCAAAGAATGTTAATACATAGATTAAA
This sequence comes from Fragum fragum, assembly GCA_946902895.1. Lineage (NCBI taxonomy): Eukaryota > Metazoa > Mollusca > Bivalvia > Cardiida > Cardiidae > Fragum > Fragum fragum. Next base: position 10,965,068 of record OX336371.1, read on the forward strand.
TTGTAGATTTACATAAGAATATCCTAAAATAACTTATTTTTATTTTAGCTGATTGATTGTTACATGGAAGCCTACCACCATGTGTTTGACAGAGATGAGAAGAGAGCTCTAGCACAGGTAATGTATCATGTAACATTTGGACTTATACAAGAAATCTTTATGCTGTTGAAAATGGCGTTAAACCCCATTCAATCATACAAAACAAGAAGTCTTTTATAAACAACTCTAGCTTAAAAGCGGCAATCAGGAGGTGCAGACTAAGATCAGACTGCATGTATGTGTTCTTCAATATACACAATTTATAACTTCCCAAAAAGATAAAAGAATTTAAAATTTCATCAACTAGGAATAACTTAATAATATGATTATTTTATATCTTGCAGTATAGAGTTTCGTATTGAACTCCCTTTAAAATCTGGTAGCTATTACCAGATTTTATTCACAATAACTAATTGAAATTCTGCATATATTTATTTCAGCAAATCATGAACATCATGTACCAACGTCCCCGTTATGACCTTTCTGCGGACTATTTTATCAAGATGTACAGAGCAGAGTGTGTTATATTACGTCAACATGTTAATCTGGTAAAAAATATCCTCGATAAACAGGTATGTCTACCTTCACAAATTAGTTTTCTGTTGGCTTCAATGAGTTTATTGTGCCAATTCAAGAATTTCAGTCATATTGCGAAACTGGTAGCGTACTCATTGTTTCCTGGTGTTGCGATACTGGTACTACTTTCGCAAAGATATTTATTGTAGTTTCAAAGTTCTCTTTAAACGATTACCAGACAGAAAAACTGTACACTGGTCCAAATTCAAAGCAGTTGCTGACAACAATCGAAAGTTGATGAAATTTAAGATTTTTTCAGCTTTGTGGGTAAAGAAAATGTGGAAAATGAATAAATTGCTTGTTGCAAGCAATTTGTTAATTTTACAAAATGTTTTCACAATTGTTTTTCTGACGGGGCATCCAAAGTGTCCTTGTGTTGGAAGGGGTTAAACAAGAGGTTTAAAAGAAAATTATTCTTTAAAAGTGTTACCAACTCATTGCAAAACAGTTCAAAATCCACACCATTAGCAACAACAATAAAACTTTCCCTAAGCTTTCCATTAGTATTTAATCCTTTCCCACACAACAGAATTTTAGACTAGTCCATATTGAAAGAAGCTGCAGATGACAATTTCAAGTTGAAGGAATTTTATTTTTTTTTTCCTTTTGGATAGAAAGCTTTAAATATAACCCCTATTTAATCTTCATATTATTCACTGTTTAGATCGAGGAGCAGAGAGAATACAACCAAAAAGTTTGTCGAGATGGTGATAAATACGGTCTTCCTTATAGAGTGATACCAAAACAACCCATAGCTGTCAACAATAGCAGGTAACAATGGCCTGTTAACATATCAGAGTCGTAAATTAAAGATTTATTCATCAAAAAGACATGTTGTAACTACAGCTTATTTAAGCTGTATTTACAATGTTTAGATGGCAAGGTAATGATTTGTTTTTAGCTCCCCTGAGCACGAAGTGCTCTGGGGGAGCTAATGTGATCGGTCGTCGTCCGTCCGTCTGTCCGTCCGTCCGTTCACAATTACAAGAAAATCTTCTCCTCCTAAACTAACCATAGAATTTCAACAAAACTTCATAGAAATGATCCTTAGGTCATGCTCTTTCAAAATCCTTCAAAGAATTGATATCCATGAAGAAATCTGGTTGCCATGGCAACGGAGTGAAAAAACTTAAAAAATCTTCTCCTCCCAAACGGTAAGGCCTAGAGCTTAGATATTTGGTATACATCATCATCTATTGACCCTCTACCAAAATACTTCATAGAATTACAGTATTCTGAAAATTAGCCCTTTTCTTGGCGATCCCTGATTTTACATAGAAATAAAGAAGGAAATCTTTAGAAATCTTCTTGTCCCAAACCATAAGGCCTAGAGCTTTGATATTTTGTATGCATCAACATCTATTGACCCTCTACCAAAATACCTCAAAGAATTACCGTATTCTGAAAATTAGCCCTTTTCTGGGCGGTCCCTGATTTTACATAGAAATAAAGAAGGAAATCTTTAAAAATCTTCTTGTCCCAAACCATAAGGCCTAGAGCTTTGATATTTGGTACACATCATCATCTATTGACCCTCTTCCAAAATACTTCAAAGAATTACCATATTCTGAAAATAAGCCCTCTTCTGTGCAATCCCTGATTTTACATAGAAATAAAGAAGTTAATCTTTAAAATTCTTCTTCTCACAAACCATAAGGCCTAGTGCTTTGATATTTGGTATACATCATCATCTATTGACCCTCTACCAAAATACTTCAAAGAATTACCGTATTCTGAAAATTAGCCCTTTTCTTTGTGATCCCTGATTTTACAAAGAAATAATAAAGGAAATCTTTTAAAATCTTCTTGTCCCAAACCATAAGGCCTGGAGCTTTGATATTTGGTACAAATCATCATCTATGGACCCTCTACTGAAATACTTCAAAGAATCACTGTACTCTGAAAATTAGCGCTTTTATCAATGATCCCTGATTTTACATAGAATAAAAGAAGGAAATCTTTGAAAATCTTCTTCTCCCAAACCATAAAGCCTAGAGCTTTGATATTTGGTACATATTATCAGCCATTGACTCTCTACCAAATTCCTTAAAAGAATTAGCCCTTTTCTGTGCAATCCCTAATTTTAGTTAGGAATAAATAATGATATCTTTGAAAACCTTCTTCTCCTAAACCATTAGGCCTAGAACTTTTATACTTGGTATGTATTGATGTCTTTACTTCAAAGCATTACCATATTCAGGAAATTAGTGCTAAATGGTGGGATCATCAATATACCTAGGATTAAAAGAGAAATCCTTAAACATCTTCTCCAAAATAATTAGAGGGCTTTGCTATTTTGTTTATATCATAAAGCCATGAACCATCATACTCAGGGGAGCAATTTAGGACCATCATGGTCCTCTTGTTCATTTGATGTTCATGGTCATACAGGGCTTCGGTCATAGTGCTGTTGGTTGCATGTCAGACTCTCGGTCATGAGGTCCAAGGTTTGATCACCAATTGCAGCAAATATCCTTTGCAACGTTTTTCTCCCAACAATGGGTAGACAATTATGAACCTAAGTGGGATGAGCAGCTATTTTTAAAACTTGAACTTACAGGTGTGTTTACAGACATAATTGTTTTCATTTCAGGTCAGCATTAAGGAATGTCTTCATACTGGAATTTCACCCAACATTGGCTATTGCCAGCAAACTTCCTCAGGCCATTAAATTTGCTCTACAGGTACCAGTTTAACTGAAATCTCTTTTACTTTCCATTTACCATATTTTTTGAAACACTACATAAATCACCAACAAATAGATTAACCTTGTTTCTTACAATACTAACTTTTTATGCCCTCAAGGAATATCATCGAAGAGAAAATTGTGAAAACAGAGAAATTGCTTATCAATAAGCTACCACAATGTCTTCTAAAGTCTTTTATTTGCTTCAAATTTTCAACCCCAAAAAACACAGAATCTGAAAATTCCCTCACGTAGAAAGTATCATCTGCAACTTCCTTGAATTTTGACCGATCCAAATTATTCAGCTGGTAATGTGTTAACCAATTCCCAGAAAATCTTGCTTTTACGCCCCTCAAGCAAAAATCTTTGAAAAACCTTGTAGACAAAGAAGATTTTTCTTACCCGTAATATCTTCATTAACCACAAGGTTTTTTACCCCAAAAGACAAAGAATTGTAAAATTCAATCAACTTACCGCTAGAATTATTGTCTTTTAATTCTTCATCTCCTTCTAACCCATTCCCACTTGACAAAATTTTAGACTGGTCCAAATTGAAAGGAGCTGCTGACAACAATTTCAAGCGTATGAAATTTTAGATTTCTTCAACTCTCTTGGTAGAAAAAACATTGTGTAAAAGGAAGAAATTGCTTGGTACAAGCAATTTCTTCCTTTTACACAATGTTTTCCTGGTGGCTTTTCTTGAGGGGTGTCAGAAAGCATCATTGAGTGGGAATGGGTTAATTTGGACAAGTCCAAAACTTGTGCAATGGGTGAAAGAGTAATTTTTTCACTGTGGTTTTATTGCTCCATAGGAACTTTACCATATTCATAAACCCGAGACAGTTTTGGACTCTCTATCTATGGAGAAGAAGTTTTATGAAGTAGCCCTGAAAGAGTGGAACTCTATGGAACCAATTGGAACGTCATTTTCTCCTCAATTACAGAAAGATGTGAGTTCAAAACTTTAAGCTCTCTTGTTTTCAAAATACAAAAGGTATTGACGGATCTATCACCCATTGACTCCATTTGCCATACCTACTGACTCCAAAAGGAAGATATATTTTTGATATTTAGCAAAACTCATGGCCAGTAACATGTAGCAAAAAAGTACAATGGTTGGTTGGTGATCTCAAATAAGCTGTAGCTATGATGTTTAAGTTGCCCAACATTGAAAATGATTAATGTTAATTTCAGCCGATTTTGGAGCTCAAAGTTCAGTTCTGGTCTAATAATTTGATTGGCCTATTAATTCTTTGATTGACAGCTGCAGTCTGTCAGCTTTGTTGTCGTATGTGTAGTTGTTGTCAATATAGAGCAAATGCTTGGATGTTTTGCGATATCTCTGTTGTTACAGAATGCATTCATTTGAAATTTGGAATATATGTACACTATCAATTGAACAACCCGCCAGTGCTATAAAGCGAGATAATTCTGATTCATTTTTTGGGCGGCATTTTTCTGACATTTGTCTCTCACCAATGCGTGGATAATCGTAAACCTAAGTGGGTTAGCAGCTAGAGGGTAGGAAAGGATGTAGTGGTGGTACTGGTGTGAGAAATACGAGGAATCCATTGTTAGGTGCTCCAGCCATCGCCATATGACTGAAATACTGTTAAAAGTGACATAAAACCTCATTCAATTAATCAATCTGATTCATTTTTAGCTCCACTGGCTGAAAGCTAGAGAGCTATTGTCATGACTTTGTTTCCATTGTGCATGTGTCTGTGTGTCTGTCCGTTTACTTTGAAAATCTTCTCCTCAGAAAGTACAGAACAGATTTCAACCAAATTTCACAGAAATGATCCTTGGGTGACCCTCAATCAGATTCATTCAAAGAATTTTGATTGGATGAAAAACATGGCTTTAATGGGCGGGACTTATTTCCATATATGGTGAAAGCTTTGAAATTCTTCTACTTAGAAACTGGTGGATGGATTTCAACCAAATTTCACAGAAATGATCCTTAGGTGACCCTCTATCAGATTCATTCAAAGAATTTTGATTGGATGAAAAACATGGCTTTTATGGGCTGGGCTATTTCCATATATGGTGAAAGCTTTGAAAATCTTCTTCTTAGAACCTAGTAGATGAATTTGAAACAGATTTCACAGAAATGACCCTATGGTGATCCTCTATCAGATTCCTTCAAAGAATTTTGATTGGATGAAAAACATTGTTTTAGTAGGCGGGATAATTTCTATATATGGAATAAGCTTTAAAAATCTTCATCTTGGAACCTAGCGGTTGGATTTTAATCAAATTTCACAGAAATGATCATATGGTGAACCCCTGTCAGATTCCCTCAAAGAATTTTGCTCGGATGATGGGCGGGGCTGTTTCCATATATGGTGAAAGCTTTGAAAATCTTCTTCTTAGAACATAATAGATGAATTTCAATCAAATTTCACAGAAATGATAGTTGGGTGAACCTTTATTAGATTCCTTCAAAGAACTTGATTGAATGAAAAACATGGCTTTAATGGGTGGAGCTAATTTCTATATATGGTAAAAGTTTTGAAAATCTTCTTCCCAGAAACCAGTGGATGGACTTCAACCAAATTTCACAGAAATGATAGTTGGGTGAACATTTATCGTGCTTCAAATTATTTTGATCGGATGAAAAATGTGGATTTAATGGATGGGACTAATTTCCAAATATGGTTAAATCTTCCAAATTCTTTTTCTAAGAAACCAGTGGATGGATTTCAAACAAATTTGACCGGATCGATCCTTAGGTGACCTTTTATCAGATTATAAAAAGAATTTTGATCGGATGAAAAATATGGCTTAAATGGGCAGGGCTAATTTCCATATATGGTATATACTGAAAACTTTGTAAAATTCTCAGAAACCTGTTGATGGATTTCAGTCAAATTTCACAGGAATGATAACCAGATGACTGTTTGTCAGATTCCTTCATAAAATTTTGATTGGTTGAAAAACATGGCTATTATGGTGGTGGGTTACGTCCATATATGGTATACAGTGAAAATTTTACATAATGAATTTTACATAACTTGACTTGACTTTTGTAAAAACAATGAAACGTTTGAAATGGTTCTTTAGAACTATTTCAAAGATTTCAATGATTTAGATTTATTTCCATTATATTGAGTTTATTCTAAATTTGTGAAAAAATTTGCTTAATTAGTACATTCATGCCTGTGGAGCAATGCAGGCGCTCAAGCACCTCTAGTTTGTAAGATTTATGCACTATTTGTGTGCAAGTATTTCTTTTGAAAAAAAACCACTTTGGTTTGAGAGGTACAAACAGGTGGTGTTGATTTAGATCAGCCTGCACATATGTGCAGGCTTATCTTTTTCTATACCTCGTGTAAAAACAGGTATATTCTCGGTTAAGTATGACAAGGGTAAAGTGTCTATGGATTCAAAACATGTCCTAGAACAGCCCCTCTGATATCAATTCAGCTGAAAATAGGGCTCTTGGTTTCATTGAATGGTTTACTTATCCATTTTTCAGTTGTTTTCTGATGTGTTTGCTGAGGATCCCCATTTTATGTGTGAGATAGCCCACAGAATGGCCACAGAGAATGAGACCCAAGAGGCAAGGGGACAGAAAAAAGCAAAGATAAAAAATATGATTCAACACGTGTCAAGGGTAATGGAGGTAAGATACTTTTGCGAACCAGTTTCACAATATTCATTTTGGTTGTTAGACTAGAGCTGTAGCTCAGAGGGAGTGATGAAAATCAGAATATGTTGTTTATCTTCAATACACTATGCTTTGGGTACTCTTTGGAAAAATCTAAACCCATTTCCACACATTCCTGCTTTTTGTGCCTCAAGAAAATTCTTGGAACAACATAGTGGAAAATGCCAAATTGCTTGTTACAAGCCATTTCTTCATTTCCCAGAATGTTTTCTATCCCAAAAGTCAAATAATTTCTTCATTTCCCATAATGTTTTCTAGCCCAAAATATGAATTTGTTTTTAATTCTATCAACATAAAAGTGTCAAGTGCAACTTCATTGAATTTTGACTTGTCTGAAATTTTATATTTTGGTAATGAGATAATTAGGTCATTATCAGGAAACAAAATTTTACACTGGTCCAAATTTAAAGAAATTGTAATCTACTTTTTAAATTGCACATTCAATTGAAATATGCAAGCAAAATATGGTAGAAAAGGAAGAAATCGCTTGTGAAAAAAATCTCCTTTTCCCACAATGTTTTCTACAACTTCATTGCATCAAAATATAGGATTGTGTGGAGCCATAAATTGTGGTTTGAAAACATGAAATTAAATTTGTTGTTTCTCAGATCCTATTGGGTGGAAATTACTTTGAATCATTTAGTTACCAAACAAAATGAATTTTATCATCAAACTGCTATTCATTATTCACATTTATGTTTCTTCACATCTGCAGGCTGTGTCAGTTCGTCACAGACTGATTGATGCTGCATGGGAGACAGAGCTATTGGCCAAGGTAAGGATGCTTGCATTTAAACAGCGGAACAGCGTTGATAGCTGTATACAGACAAAGGGAACTAGTAGTGAAAGGAGAGCTATGGAATTTTCCATTTCTGATTAGACTTAGCCTATTTCTTTGATAATGTTCTTTAACTAAGTGCATTGCTTTTACAATGATTGCTTTTCACAACATACTTCCTACCATGAATGTCATTGATCTGATGTCTACTTTAGTGGATTTTATAAATAGAACAGGCGCATTTTGTTAATTGTTTCTGTCGTTTTGTCTGTCTGCCTGAAACTTAATCTGTGAACTTATCATTTTCATATAACTTCCATACTATGTAAGTTTCAATGAGCACATTGTACATGATGATAGCTCTTATTGATATGCATCTGCTGAAACCAAAATCAAGGTTATCTGACAAGGTCAAGGTCATCTATCAAGGCAAAATATCTGAACAAAAAGGATGTTACAGGGGCAGTGGCACTTCACAAAGTGGATTAAGTATCTTTATGAGGACATTATGATAAAAAGTGAAGAAATCCAGAAACATTGATGTAAACCCTTGTCATGCTGAACCTGGAATATTCCGGTTTTGGCAGGAGGTGTAGACTAAGATCAGACTGCATGTTTGTGCAGGCTGATTTTAGTCTACACCTCCTGCTCATACTTTTCCTTCCTGAGTTGTTTATTAGGTTGATTTCTCAAAGAAATATTGATTTTTGAACAAGAAGTTCTGTCAGTGCTTTCAGCCCTTTGATTTGACAGCAATTCAGTAAAGTAATTTGTATAGCGTGAGAAGGGTTAAATTATCTTTTTTCAGATCTATAGAGTGCAGGCTGCAGACATGGGTTTTGATGAATTCCATTTATATATGAGATTTGTCCAGATGGAGTTTGCAGGTTTTAAAGAGGATGCAGGCAAACCCCCACCCACCTTTATAACATCTGTGTTTGAAGACGACTCACTAGTTGATAGGTAGAGAAGGCATTACTATTTTCCTATGACGAGATTGATTTTGTTTCAGATTTCTTTGCTCAGTGACATTTTTTTCTTAAAGATTTCAAACCTGTGTGAATATGGCAAAGTTGCCTAGCACTGCAGCGCTAGATGCATTACCATATCTGCGTCAGGTCGAATCCCATAATAGTCAGAAATATATTGATTCTTAGCCCTTGTCATGCTGATCCCCGAATATTCCGGTTTGGCAGGAGGAGTAGACTAAGATCAGACTGCACTTATGTGCAGGCTGATCTTAGTCTACACCTCCTGCCTGTTATTTTTACTGACAGAGTTGTTTGTGAAGTTGATTTCTTAAAGAACTATTGATTTTTGAACAACAAGTTCTATCAGTGCTTTCAGCCCTTTGATTTGACAGCATCTCAGCAAGGTAATTTATACAGCATGACAAGGTTTACTAGGGTTGAAAAGACAAGAGTCCCTGTGAAAGCTGAGAAATTTCAATATACTATAAATATAACCATACCCCCCAAAATATATTTGGGGGGTATATAGGAGTCAGGTTGTCGGTCGGTCCGACTGTCGGTCCGTCCTTCTGTCTGTAGCTTCTTCGTGTCCGCTCAATTTTTTGGCAACTATTGGACTGATTTGATTCAAACTTCACTGATATAATCAGTAACAAGCAGAGATGGGCATATTCCATTTTGGTCATGGTCCATTGATTTTTGACGGAGTTATGGCCCTTTGGTGAAAAATCGTGTCCGCTCAATTTCTCCCAACCATAGGACGGATTTGATTCAAATTTCAGAGAAAGACTCTGTATAAGTCAGACATGTGCATATCCTATTTTGGTTATGGTCCATTGATTTTTGACGGAGTTATGGCCCTTTAAATTAAAAAGTCTGTTTTTTTCGTATTGCCCTTTTGCAGAAAGCACTTGCACATGGACAAGCGCTGTTGGGGGGGTATTAGTCCGCTTTGCGACAATGTCTAGTTATTTTTGTATAGTCTGGTAAATGAGAGATTGTACCAATTGAGCCAATACCAGACAACAAAATTGTAGACAAGTCCAAATGGAAAGAAGTTTGCAGTGAACAGACTTTTAGAATATCTCTGTCTTTTCAGATAAAAAACAAAATGGAAAATGAAGGATTTGCTAGTGAAAAACATTTTTTGATTATCCAAATTGTTTTCCCAAACATGTTTCTTTAAGGTAATGAAATTGCAAGACAGAGTGGAATTGGTTTAGAAAACAAATATTTGAATTTTCACTTGAACATTTAGTTGGCCAGTCTTTTATTTGTATGCCAGTTCATTTCTCAATAAGACCTAGACAGATTTTAATGAATCTTCATAGAAAACTTGCTTATCAATTTAACCCATTCCCACACTGTAATGCTTTTTGTCATCCCTAAAAAATCTGTTAAAACATTGTGTAAAATGAAGAAATTGCTTGCAATATGCAATTTCTTCATTTTCAACAATTTTTATTACCAAGAAAGTTGAAAAAATCTTAAAATTGTATAAACTTTTGAATGGTCGTCTGGAACTCTTTCCAGTTCGGACTATTCTAAAATTTTGTCGTCTGCTGATAGGTTAAGATGTGTGTAGTAAATATAGAAATAACAGATGAACTCAAATTGCTGAATGCTAAACTGGATGAGTGAGTACTTGTTCATCATTTGTTTCATGGCTTGAGCAATAGTGTTAACCCATTCCCATACAATGACGCTTTCTGACGCCCCTTAACAAAAAAGCTTTGGAAAACATTATGGACAATGAAGAAATTAATTGTAACAAGCAATTAATTCTTTATCCATAATGTTTTCTTCCCTTTAGGACAAAGATTTATAATTCTATCAACTTAAAACTGTTGTCTGCAACTTCTTTGAATTTGGACCAGTCCAAAATTGTGTGATCTGTAAATGGGTTAAACTGTTTCAGATATACCCCAGGATTCTTATATTTGGCAATCCATGAACTGGATGAGGCCCATGTAGGGAGGTTTAGTTATAGGAGCAGAGATGGAGTTTTAGAGGTAAAACCATTATGTTTTTTCTTAGAAAACATGTGTATGAAAGAACTATTCTTTTATATGTATGTAGGTAAATATATAGGTAAATATTGTAAAATATTGTAAAATTATAGGTAAATACAAAATACTGTTTTGGGCAATAAGTATTGTATGATTTTCTTGTGCATTTTGAAACAGATTTCTCATTAAATGTTATTCTTTTCCAGAGAATGTACCTTCAACATTTCAATTAAACGTGTATATATTTTTGTTACCTTTTTAGTTGGTTCGTCCAGGTGGTTTAGAGACTGTTCAAGTTGTTCTGAAAACCCAGATCGTTCACAAAAATGCCTTGACGTGTGCTGTCCAACAGGCTCATGCTTGTCAACCTGTCAAGGAAATTGATTTTAACAAAAGGTATGCACTTATCTCAACTCTCATTTTGTCGTATATTTTATGGAGTATTATTTAACAGCATCTGCTGTTTCATCATCTCCTTGGCTTTCTGAACACTGTCATCTTTATCTGCCAACCCATTACCTCAAAGTCAGGTTTGTTTTATATCCTGCAAATAATTACTGTTAAAATTGGTCTTAAACCCCATTCAATCAATCAATTCTACTGGACTGATTAGCTATGTTACAGAACAGTTGCTAACATTGTAACTTTCATAGACTGAAGAATTTTGCGTATGGGTTGCTTCCTTTGTTTTATAAAGCCTTCTAATTCTCTCTTAACCCATTAACTCTTTACCTGAGGGCAAAATTTAAAACTTTTTAATATCTTTGTATGTATTGGTTTTAATTCCACTTTCAATAGTATGGTCCGATTTGAAATGAAGGTGGCATTGTGGATAATGATCCAGTTTTTTAAAGGTATTCAATGTCAGGGGGCCCTGGTTAGATCCCTGCTTCTTCAGTCCTTGGGTCTAGAGTTTAAACAGATCACCAATCTCTAAATGAACCCAGCTTTTGAGTTGGATATAAACTGGATACGTTCAATAAATCTTTTAATTTGCTGAAATTACTGCTGTAAGGTTATTTGATAAATTAATCAGACAGGTGTAAAAAAACCAAATAGAATCAGTCTCTCATTCATAGAGTTTTTTCCTATGTTTTTCAGTGGTAGAAACAGTCCTACAGAAACCAAATCTGAGAAGTCATCGCTTACCCAGCTGACGGGAATGTCAAGTAGTACTGCAGGTACTGCTCTTGCAGCTAAGATGCAGGCTGAATCAGGTGGGCAGAAACGGCGCTCACCTGAGGCTTTCATGTCCATACAACTAGAAAAGGTAATGTGTTTCTAAATACATGTGACAATATCAGTCTTCACCCATTTCAAGCCACAAAATTTTAGACTTGTTAAAAATTGAAAGATTTGTAAGAATGGGATTTAACGCCACTTTTGACAGAATTTAATTCATATCACGGTTGCTGGAGTACCTAACCATGGATTCTTGGTATTTCTCACACCAGTACTACCACTACATCCTTTCAGAGGCTCCAGCGGCTCATCCCAGTAAGTTAACTATTAACCACAAATTAGTGGGAGACAAATTTAAGAAAAGAAATTTGCCGCATCTAGGGAGCGAACCCTGGATACTATGATTCATTGTGCTATGGCTATGGCCTCAAATTAAAAGAAGTTGCAGACAATATTTCAAGGTGCAATTTAATTCAGAAATAACTGTTATATAGGGTAAAAACATTGTAAGAAAAGGAAAAATTACTTTTCAAAGCTTGAATAGGAGTTAAGTGGTAATTGGTTTATAAATTATTGATTTTAGACGTATTGGGCCTGTTGATATATCATGATTTTCATAAACAATTTTTTTGAATAATCATGTTTGCAAAGTGTTATAATTTTTCAAGTTCTTGATTAAGAAATTTCCAAATAGATAATATTTTTTTAAACAAGTTTGTTACTCTTGAGAAGTATTAATTTTGTTCTTGTATAACTGTGTTTGGTAATACTATGTTTTTACTGGACCAATCGCTGGCTGTGACATCTGACCTCTGATAAGGAAAATTGATTTACATATCAAATGATATTAATTTGTAAAATGACCAGGAACATAAAACAAAAAGCAAATTGTTGGTGAGCAACCTATACACCAAAAATGAGCATATTTAACCCATTCCCACGCAATGATGCTTTTTGATGCCCATAAGAAAACAAGCAATTCCTTCATTGTCCACATTGCTTTCTAGATTTTTTTACATTCCATCAACAAAAACTTGTTGTTCTGAAGTTCTTTCAATTCGGACCAGTATGAAATTTTGCAGTGTAGAAATGGGTAAATGCAAATTTTGGAGTTCACTTTTCCTTTCTTGTCAAATTAATCAAATTGATTTTTATTATTGACAGTGGGGAACCACCAATCATTCAAACTATTGATTACAGTTAATCCATTCCAACACAACCAAATTTTAGACTGGTCCGAATTGAAAGAAGCTGCAGACAACAATTTCAAGTTGATGGAAATTTTTTTTTCGTCTTTTTAGAAAGAAAACATTGTGGATAATGAAGAAATTGCTTGTATCAAGCAATTTCTTCATTTTCCACAATGTTTTCTAAAGCTTTTTTCTTTAGACATGTAAAAAGGAGGGATTGTGTGGGAAAGGGTTAATAAAGACTTTAGTTGTACACTAAGTATTCTTTATATTTGATATCCTGTCTGATTCTTGATTTGTTTTGTATTTTAATAGGGTCCTAGTCGAGATATCATGTTGAATGAATTTGTTACTAAGAAAAATCAGATGGGAACACAACTGAGAAATGTGGAAGAAATGACAAAATTGAAAAGGTAAGACACGCTCTATTAAGCCATTCTCACTCAAATATTTTTTAGACTTGTCCAAATTGAAAGAAGTTGCAAACAACAATTTTAAGATGCTTGAATTTTAAAAATCATTGTCTTTTTGGTTAAAAAACATTGTGGATAAAAGGGAGAAATTGCTTGTCTCAAGCAATTTCTTCATTTACCACAATGTTTTCAAAAGCTCTTTCTAGAGGGGCGTCAGAATGGAAAGAAGTTTCAGACTACAATTAAAATTGTATTCAAATTAAAAACAATTGTATAGGGTATCTTAGACTGGCTGAAATTGAAAGAAGTTTTAGAAGACAATTAAAATTGTATTTGAATTGAAAATTCTGTATAGGGTAGAAAGCATATATTCCATGGTTTTGATAATTCAGTGCATAGAAAGGCTGGATCGTGTGGTAATGGGCTAAGTTTACTTTTGACTGGTATGTCAAAACAAGAAACTATGTGTAGCCTCTAATTAAGATTTTGCCCTTTTGATATAACATGACTTTCTTTTCTTATCGACAGGGGCCTGATCTCCCAGTTTTGTTTTAACTTCAACAGAAGGATTGCCCAGTTCTCCTTGCGAGGACAATTACTGTCATATTACAACAGTATTATAAATCTACTGGATGATTTTCCACAAGTCAGGTAATTTTATTTTATGATTATCATATTTCCTTTAATGCTTTCCAATGAATTATCAAGAGTTCTTGGTGGATAAACTTATTGTTTTGATGAATTTAGCCCTGTTTTCACCCATTTCAAGCTAAGGAACATCATTTGAGTCCTAAAGAATTCAACTTATAA